>JBBBDQ010000789.1:2997500-3060000 GCA_037127315.1 Ascarosepion bandense | reverse complement strand
CAAAAACTTGGGAATCCTTCCAGCCTCCACCTTTGGCAAAGAACATTCACATCGGATAAAATAACTTCGATGAAGTGTTGGCCGAAAGGATCTTCAGGGTTTGTTATTAAAAAAAATGTTTCTTTTCTTCAAAAGTTGGTTTAAATTCTATGGTATCAAGTTTTTATTCAAATACATATCTCACTTATCTGCATCCCCCCACCTCTCTCTCTTTCTCTCTCTCTCTCTCTCTCTCTCTCTCTCTCTCATGCTCCTTTCTCCGTCTACTCCACTTTCAGCAGTATTCTCATCCTTTTCTTACCCACTTCCTGACACCCCCATATAACCTGTCACTCTTTCTCATAACTTTCCTCCCATGTAACCCCCTGCAAAACAGTGGCAGTAAAATGGCTTGCTTGGGGCGATATATATATATATATATATATATATATATATATATAGCAATATTTTTAGTATAAGTTTATAATAAAAACAGAGTTTACTGCAACACAAAAACGGTTGTATTTTATTAGCAACTCGTCTGGCAGTGAAATATTTTTTTTGTTAGGAATCATTTAATAGGTACCTCCAATAAATCACTGAAAAAACAGTGTAGTATGAATAAAAAAGGCCTCAAACTTAATAAACACGAACTTTTCCATCAAAATGTTTATATTATTATTAAAAGGAAAGATCAATGTACTTTTTAATTATTATTTAAAATTGTTTGATCCCTTTTAAACACGTTCAAAATTTTGAAAAAAAATCTTGTTTTGATTTTAGTTAGCTGGTAACCAAATCGTTACGAGAGTTTAGAATAACATAACTCATTTTTTTCTGGTAACAAACACTTTAACTTGGAAATTCTTGCAAAAATCAAATAATGGTCAAATTTTAATGAAACTTTCATGATTTATTTACAAATGAATTAAATTATTTTTGAAATTATAATTTTTAAAAAGTCCTGGAAAAATTTCTTTGCATCTGTTATCACCTCGCCATGTAAATTCATAAAATTTTAAGAAATTAAATTTTGTTGTATAAATTGGTCAAACGCAGAACTCTTTGGGGAATGTAAATCATCTATTATTTTTTTGAAAAATGTTACCTTTATTTTCAAAAATCTGCTCCCAATAATAAAATAAAAATGCAATATAACAACTACATTATTTAATTTGATAAGCTTTTAATTGCTTTAATAAATAATATAAATTAAGGACATTATAGTCTGAAGAAAAAAATTTTCGGTTAATATTGAAATTTTAAAAGAATTGTTTTCATTTTTTCAATTATAATAATTTATAAAATTTCAACAAAATTTAAGAAATTCTTATCCAGTTTGCGCAGATGTTCCGGTTGAAAAAAAAAATTAACCAAATATCAAATTTCCATTTCACGAGCCTACGCGAATTTTATTTACCAGCCAATGGGAAGCCCGGAATCAAATACAAGCGTGAAATTCAAAACGAGCGTCTGATCCAAAAAGCAGATATAAAAAGCCGAGACAAAAAGCAGACAGACAGACAGACAGACAGACAGACAGACAGGAAAACGAGAGGAGAAGAGTGTAATTAATGTTCCCTTGACTTAAGTCGAGCGGCTACTATGCTGACCTCTTTCTTTCTCCCTGTCTCAAAAGCACTTATTGACCTCAGGAGTGACCTATTCAAAGACATTCCACACAAACCAACTTACTGACTTACTGACCTTAGAAGTGGCAACTTCAAAATGAACATTCAATCATATACCTCCGCTTCCACATTCTTAAGCCTTTTATCTCTTTCAGCATTATATTATTTTCCATGAACACTTTAACCTCCGTTGGACTTATATTCAAGTATTATTTTAATTGTAAAAACATTAATTGAAATGTGTATATATAAATGTTATTTTATACTCAAATTGCCTTTCTTGATTTATAATCATTTTATGAATTATAGTGGGCTATCTTCCCACAAGGCCAAATTCCGTTAACCTGCTACGGTATACTACTACCCTTCACTAGAACGGAATCCTGCTACTACTAGAAAAGAATAAATAAGATAAGATACCCCGCTATAGTATCACTGAGTTCATTTCATGACTGGCATGGAAAATGTCTGGGTCTTAAATCATTTTAAGTCTCTATCTCCCTTTACTCTTACAATAAAAAATTCTCCTATACATCATGACCTAGTTTTCTATTGGTTAGCTGAGATAACCTCTCAGAAAATCCCCCACCTCATTTGTCAGGATTTGGTAAAAGATTGTGTTACTTTAAGGTGCTGATATGATAATATCGAAACCGAACGGCTCTTGCGTTGCAGTAAACTATATGTTTATAATAAACTTATAATGAAAAATATTACCATTTATAATGCTCTACTAAGTATCGAGCAGTCTTAATAAAGTAAATCACTACAAACAGTAGACTGTCAACCCATTAATTTATAATACTTCTATATATATATAACTCAAGACAGTTAACGCGACAAAATGAACCGTCTGAGGATAGCTTCATTGTGTGAAACTTGTAGTAACGGTGAGGTTCGTATCTTTTTGGCTCATTTGGATTGTTTCCGCTATTTTCTCGACTGGGTTTCTATTTTATAATTTATAAAATAATCCTCACGGTTAGTGAGCAATCTTGCTAAGTTAAGGTTGTTTTTAAATATTTCTTTGATATTCTTCTTTTATTTTTGTACCAAATGGAAGGAATATTGTGTGGTCTGATGAAATGTGCTAATTAAGCTCATAGAAATGAATTATAATTTATAACCAGTTTAAATGACGTGTTGAGTTTTCCTTTATAAATATAATATTGCTCTGGATAACATCCATTGAGCTCTCCATATAGATATAACACTTGATATTTTATATTAAGTTAATCTTGGATTATCCTCACCGTTTACTGACTGGACATCTATACCTGTGTGTGTGTGTGTGCGTGTGTGTGTGTGTGTGTGTGTCCGTGCGTGACGCTGATCATTTTAAAAGAGAATATTTAGTACTTGAGAACTGACTCTCGTTCCAACAGTAATTAGAGACGATCATATTGTAACTATGCTTAGCGGATCTTAGTTACAATGTCTTAGCAGGAGCAACAAGCTGATGTAATAAGTAGCTGGAAAAGCCGAGTACATTCAAACCATCCATCACGATGACTTGTAATTTCGTGCTAGCATAACCATCAGCTCAGTAATTTCACTCATTAGGTATGGATTAAATTGTAGTATGATTTTTAGGTATTTCACTACGGGGTCGCACCCTGAGATCGTCTCCGCGTGTCGATATTATCAAGAAATCAACATGATATCACACATTGAGTGCTAGTGTTAATAAAACAGTGCTCGATGTAATATAACTATATAACCAGAGTTATTAAGCATACATTAATAAATATAAATATTATTTCTCACTGGTAGCACGACTCAGAGTTTCATGCACAACGTAATCTTAAATAAAAACCCGTAATCTCCGTATAACATATGGACTACACCAGCATTGCGTAATCTAATGTTTTTATTAAAATTTAAATTATGTAACGGTCATTCTCACCTCTACGCTAGAAGATTGAGTTATGCATGAAACTCCGAGTTGTGCTACCGGTGAGGAATATATATATATTTCCAGGTGAAGAGGACTCAGGGTTTTATTACTTTGAGTGCCCCGGCATTTATTTGATTATGAACAGTGCTCAATATAATAAATATTATAGAGCTTAATATAATTATATAGTTATGAATTAATTGTACATTGCGACACGGAAATTTTCTATGTTTCAAGATAGATTCTCTTCATCAGGCAATGATTGATGTTGGTTGTACCGATGATTTACATTTAAATAACAAAAACCTTTGGTTTGCTGTGTATGTATATGGGAAGATATAAAATTTACATGTGTATTTTTTTTTAACTAATCAGAGCGAAGATCCATTTTGGGATTTTGCCCCATACCGACCACATTTTTCTCTTTTTTCTCCTTTTTCCCTTCCCTTATCTTACTTTTCTCCTTTCCTCTTTTCCCTCCTTAACGGTCAAGATGTCAACCTGCCTTCAACCTAACCTTATCATTTTCCTTTTTTTTTCTTTTAGTATTATTGTCTTTGGTGTGATATGCCCACTTAGTACCAAGGCTGTTCTTTTCAATTTCTTATCATTTTTGGTTTCCTAGTTGTAAGTTTCTCGAAATCTTTGATTTATAAAAACATTTTTGTTCTTTCTTTTTTTTCTGATTTACTTCCTGCTATACTTATACCATCTTTCAATATTTATTTATTTGTTGTAAAGCAGTTTTTTATAAAAAGAAAATTTTTTTTATATAAATAATTTTATGTTTCAATTTACTTTATTTTGATAGTTCGTCAATAATTATTTTCCAGTTGTTGCATATGCATTTTATTTCATTTAGATTTTAACCATTTTCTAATGTGAACATTTTGCAATGTCTACATATGGCATTTATCTCATTGCGTTTATTTAATAGATTTTTATTCTTAAGTGATTTAATAATAGTTTTTCGTATAAACATAATGTACATGGTTCATTTAAGGACTTACATGTTTCAGCTTCTTTTATAATTTTCCACTTTATTGTGGGTGTTTTTTTTGTTTCCTTTAGATACAAATGATATTTCGATAGGGATGTTCTGTTTTTGTATTTGTATTTAAATGAAGAGGTGTGTTGGTAAATCCGCCGTTTAAGAGTATTTTTAGTACTCCCTATATAAATGTTTATATTATTTGGGTTTTCCTTTGATGATATTTCGCATTAATAGACGATTGATTCCGTTAGGCACATGTTTTCTAACGGGCAATCTATAGGGTTTCTATAATTACATTTTTTTTCAAGTCTAAATTGTTATTTTCTGCTATCCGGTTGTTTTTATAAATTTTGTTAAAATTTTAAAAAATATTATTATTGTTATTTTTTTTAATGATTTTTTCTAGATTGTTTATACAGCTGTAACTTAATTTAATAGTGTTTTTATTAAATATCTTACTTAATGGATTTTTTTCGGAAAGTTTTTCCTAATTAACGCGAGGAATTTTTTCCCCAATTTACTACTAGTCATTTGGTTGAAAGAGGGTGTGTACCAAATAATATTTCTATTCCTATTTTTTCTTCGGGGGTTACTTTTCTCGTTTACATATTTAATATTTGAGTTTTTATATCCACTACTTTTTAAGGCAGTATTATAAAAATTGCGATGCTTATTAAATACTTCTTCATTTGCTGCATTTCTACTAATTCTGTATTCTATTGATGAGGGTACATGTTTGATAACAGATGGAGGGTGGTTAGACTTCGGGTGGATGTATAAAGAATTGGTATTTGTTTTTTAGTATGGTTGGTGTATATTTTTCTCTAGATCTAAGGTTACATGGAGGAAATCTACTTTTATAATATTTGTTTTAATTGTTACTTTTAAATTAAGATTTTTAAATTCTTTATGTATCATCTTTCTAATTTTATCTATTTTAAAATTAGTGGCATTTCTTATTATCATAAGTTCATCGTCTCTATATAATCCAATGTCTTTACTTCCTTATAGGCTGTGAGAGTATACAGTATTAATAACCCTACCAGATTTGAAGAGTCTGTAGAGTCCAGAGATCCCATGGTAATATCAAAATTGTCTCCTTTGGAATTAATTTTTCTCCACTCTTCTTCTTTATGATTTTCATAAGCACAGATGTTTTTGCATTCATTATTATTATTCTCTCCTCCTCCGTTACATTCGAGTAAAGTGAATGATATACAATTAATTCATATATATATATATATATATGCGCGTTGTGGTGCAATGGATGCCGGTTCGGAACGATAAATCGGAGAGCCGAGTTCGAATTTCAGTTGAATTCGTTGAATTCAATTACCTTAAGAAAGGTATTAATTTTCCAGCTATTTGTTAAATAGCAAAACTGATTGGGTTCTATAGCCTTGGTCGTCAACCAGCTTACCTCAGAAAGCAATGGCAAACTACCGCAGGAAAACCTTTTTTCGAGTTATGATCGCCCAAGCGTGTATCACATATACCACTTATCTGACACACACACACACACACACACACACACACACACACACACACACATATATATATATATATATATATAAAGTCATCCGCAGACAGATCTGTTTCGCTGTATCACATCAGTATCATCAGTACGCTTAGACAGCCGATTGCCTTTTACCCAGGATTGAAACCCAACCGAATTGGCGTCAGTCGGCGATTCTACTTCCGAGCTATGGTCGCTAGATAGAAGGATGCAGACTTTTTCTCTTATATATATATATATATATATATATATATATATATATATATATATATATATATATATATATATATATATATAGCGCTTACCGAAGAGCAGTTTGTTATTGCTGATTTACACTTGAGACACCACTATTGTGTCCTTGTACAAGGTGATTAAATATCTAAATAGCACCAGTTGTAGAATGATAGTTATCATGTGTTCATAACCAACCACTGATAGTGTAATGAGTTTGAGCTTGACTGGGTGCCTTACTGTTGTTGTTTTGAGTCAAGAAAATTTTCTTTCTTTCTTTGCTACCATCTGGCGGAGAGATTTCGATTCACCTTTGCGAAGACTCCTTTCCTCTTCTTCCCAATTTCCTCCTTGCTTCCTCATTATTTCAACACTCATTCAACATTTACAAAACCCACTCAGCCAATGGCAGAAAATAAATTGAATTATAAATGAAGCCATAAGATTTTGTTTTGGGGTTTATTTTCTAATTACTTTGTAAACTGCAAAGACAAACAACAAACTGTCATATTTCTTTACTTTCTATTCCTCATTTCTTTCTTTCTTTCTTTCTTTCTTTCTTTCTTTCTTTCTTTCTTGTCATTCACGCCTTCTTTCTCTAACCTTTCATCTCTTTCCACTTCTAAACTCATCCCTTACTCCTGCTCTTCTCCTCTCCTACCCTTGCCGCCATTGTCGATAATCAAACTTTTGGCCTCTTCCCTACTCTCCACATTAACAGTCGGCAGTGTTAATCTTGTGGCTGGGTTTAACGCTTATGAAATGGGCGGAGATCTTTTCTTTTTACAGACTTGTGCATAACTGCTTCTTGGCAGGTGATCCAGGCAAAAAAAGAGACATGTAACAAATTAATGTTGATTGCTTTGTTAAACATGGCTGCCCACAGACGCTAGACGATAATAAAGATGAACCCTATCCCTGCTGATAACAACAGACAAATGCTGGTCACCGCTCGAAGCAAAAACAAAATTTCAGACAAATTTGTTCTTTCAGAGTCCATTGTGTCAATGTCATCGAGTCTGTGGAATTCTGTATAGTTATTTAATGATGTTCTACAGATCTTTAAAGTCTACGACGAAGCATAAAAGCATTTTCTAACCAGAACAACAAAGTCTTTTGTCTGGATGGATATCTTTGAAAAAGCGTTCTTAGATGATCTGTTCTTCGGCCGTCAAATCAAATTGCGGGAATTCATAACAAAGAAACAACTTCATGAACAAAAAAAAAAAAAAAAAAAAAAAAGAAAAAAGGAAAAAGAAAAAGAAGAGACTCAGGAGCTTGCTATACCATGCTGCGTTTTATTCCTAAACAAAGAACGTATAAATCGAAAATCTTATTATTAGTGGCTTCACTAATAATTTTGAATGAAATGCTTTTTGTAGCATATTTAGTGTTAGTGGGAATTGACTAATTACTTGATTTATGTAGATACTACAAGTTTTACAGTATTCATATCCTGACTACGTGGGGAAAAGATAATTGAGATGTGCTAATCTCCTTCAAACAAAATATGTCTTTTTATGAATGCAGCATTGTCATAAGATAAAATGTATCTTTTGAAGAACATGACAAAATAAATATAATAATAAGTAAATATAAGAATTAAAAAAAAAAGGACTACAAAATCTATAATATTCAGAGACCTGGGTAGGATCAAAATAGTTACAGACAAAAACGTTAAAAAGATCCAAAATTAGCAAAACATTGTATTCAATAATCATTTTAAATGAAAGGCTTTTTTAGTACTCGAGAGAGTTTCATAGTAACTACTTGCACCATATAGGTTTTACAGTTTTAATATACAGGCTAGATAGATACAAAAGAAGAGTCCCAAGTGGAAGAGCTTGTCTTGCTTGAAAATTGACATCCAAAATAAGTATTCAGCCAGTCATCTGCTACAATTCACGGGAGATCAAGTGATAGCAAGTAATTAAAAAAAAAATCACCTCAAACAAGGCAACAAATCCACTAGTTAGGGTTACTGAGCTTTAGAGAATGTGAGAAAATGCTATTAAGAAGAGAAAAAGAATTAATTAAACAAAAGATAACGATTTGCATTGCATTTACATTTTTGGGGATCAAAGTCATGTGAGAAGCAAGAAACCAGAAGAAAGTTCTATAATCGAGGAGTGCGGTAGAAGAAACTGTTAGCATAGAACATGCGGTTACATATAACCGTTTCAACTAGAAGAAACCTTGTGGCCAATCTAGTACTACGCTTAAGTTCATAGAGTCGAAGTATCACAGAGAAAAGTTCATTAGTATAATTGCCATGAAAGTATTTATAGAAAAGCTACATTACGGTCGTGGGAAAGTGACTGGAGTTGAGATACCAGGTCAGGATCAATAGCATTGCAGATTGTTCTTTGGATCTTATCAATAAGCTCTCAATATATAGCAGGAGCATCAGACCAGATGTGGAAACAATATTCAAAACAAGGACGAATGTTAGATTTATAAATACTTAAGATAGATTCTGTCGAGAGAATTTGTCTAGCAGGACACAGGAAAATAACTTTCCTAGCATTGGACTTAGCAATTGATTCAATATAATCCTTTCCCTTCATATCAGTGGAAAAGTGTTAGTCCGAGAATGCGCAATGTCATTCTCCTGGAGGTTAGCATTAGCCATACTGATGTAATGTAAAAAAGGTCCTCTCAGACGACTGAAAGAGAATCTTTGTTTTGGACGCGTTAAAAATAACAAGTCATTCACTCCCCTAGTTAACAACAAGTTGAGCGTCATTTTTTTTTTTAGATTAGCTGCCACTTTATTAACCGATCAGACTTACTATTAAGACAAGATTAAATAATTCTATCATCAGCATTATTTTGAGAACCAATGACATTATGAAAGTCATTTATGAAAATTAGGAACAACGTAGATCCAAGGATAGAACCCTGGAGAAAACCTGCAAAAAGATCAAGAAGAGTGGTCATTCAAGACAACTTCATTTTCGCGATTTGATAAGAAAGACTTAATTATTTTTTAAAAAATTATGGATTTATGAACCTTTCAGCTTATGAAGAAAACTCGTATGCTTTATTCTTTTTAACAATCCACATATTTCAAACTTTCTCTGTCGGTGGACCGAGAATACACCGGCATCATCCTCTGCAGAGGGGTAAAATACAAAAGGAGCCGCTTACCAAGTAAATGCTTACTGAATCAAATAAATTCAAAGAACAACGATAATAATAATGGTGAAAATAGCCGTTTCCTTATAAGGAAACATTCGACTTTTATTGACTAAACAGTCATCAATACTGTCGGTTGAAATTTATAATTCTTTTAAAAACACTTTCAGGAAAATCGGTTTCTCTGGCCTACTAATTGTTATCATTATTTCTAGTATTGATGGGAGTTTCCTTCCTAACTTTTTTGTTTTCACTTACATTTACATGTGCTAACCATTTTTGTTTCTATTGCTATTGTAAAAATATTCTAGGGGTGTGATTTTGTTATTTGATAAGGTTCTTAGCGACAATTAATGAGATCTGATGAAAGATTTAAAGAAAAAGTTAAGCAAGTTCACCCCCGAAAAGGCAGTAAAGACACTGAGACAAAAGGGGTGAAAAAATTAGAAAACAGAAACATTAGTAAAGAGTGAGAACAAAGGAAGAGTAATCAGGAGGACAGCAGATACCGATTGACATTGCATTTAAACTTCTGAAGTTGTTTTTCGGCTGAAAAGTATGGCTACATCTAGCCAGCTCGTATGTAAGCTGATGAGATATCGTCACCATACTGCGCTTAAACTCATAAAGTCTAGGTATCAAAGCGAAGAGCTCATCCGAACAATTTCCATGAAAGTATTTATAGAAAAGCCACAAGGAAGTAACTTTACGGCGGTTGGAAAGTCACTGAAGTCGAGACGCAAAGTCATGATTAATAATATTACTAAGTGCTTGGGTTTTTGTCAAAGGTCTCTAGGTATAGAGCAGAAACTCCGATCCATATGTGGCAGCAGTATTCTAAGCATTGACGAATGGTAGACTTATGCAAGTTAGATTCAGGAGAGAATACCTATATATATATTATCTTTTTAGACAAAGTGAATGCATTCGCTTGAAGACATTTGACAAGGCTGTTTGAGAACATAACTTGAGTTCTTTGTTAATACTTTGATTTTGTAGCGTTTGCTGTGTTGGAAGTCCCCCTCCAGCGTAGCCTATCCTATGTACAATTTTCTTATCTTCTATATTAAATTTGTTCTAACTGAACCATACACCGAAGTATTTGAAATGTTTGGCGTTTTTCACATGCAGAAAACTTATAATAGATTAAAAGTATATGCTATCACTAATTTCAAATCATAGTTTATTTTTGGAAAATCGAATTAAGTCGCATTTTTTAGAACATCTGGTAAAGAATGTTGGTTTTTCGTTCAAGATAATTTTTTATCCCAACTATGAAAACCTAGGTCACCTTCTAATCGTCGGCACACTGGTCGCTGAAGGGAAAACAGAAACGCTATTTACTATTAGTAGATTCGTTTGGAATGTGGTAGGAATATTTAAATGAACATCTGTGTTTGTATGCGCGCAGAACATAGACTAGGAAGAGGTTAAACAGATTGGTGCTCTCATTTCCTCTTTGTTGTACTGTTGATGAGGTTTGAAATGATTCGGTGTTCGAATATTCATCAGACATATACGGCTTCATGAATCAATACAGTTCCGCTATTAGATCATTCAGTGGAGTTAGAGCTTGGAAGACGGTATATAAGAGAAAATGTGGTCACAAACTGCTGTGAGATGAACATCCTGGATATAAATCTTTCTATTCGATAAGTATGTAATTTCATGGATTGTTGGGTGACACAATTACGTCCTTTACCAGAACGAAAGACCAATTGGGTCATCAGAAGTAGATCTTCATAAAATGGTGAGAATCTAGTTAGTATTAATTACTACTTTCACCATAATGAATCCAACTGAGATAATCCTGTGCATGTGAGGATCTTCAGGACTACTTTTTGTGCATTAATGTGTGATATATCCACTTGCTTTGGGATGTGCTTTTGATTCCAGACCTCCCACATAAAACTGTGAAACTTATTTTTGAATTCGAGGCGTGAGTATGGTCTCTCAAAACTTCAACTGCAATGTCACGTTAAGCATTATTATTTTAAAAAAAATTTTTCATACTTTTCTTGATTTACTTATCACTAAGTTCGTTGTTATCTAATTTTGGAGACAGAATTTGTAAGGTTCGGATATATACTAGTGCATATTCTAGTTCCTCTGGCATTTTCTAATTGGTGTAGTCAGGATTAAAATGTGACTGAAAGTGTTTTCTGATGTTAGATCATTTTTTCTGTTTTGGCTTTGATTGTATATCGTGTTTTTTTTTGTTTTTCTATGGTGCATTCTTTGCACAATTTCTAGTGTCACTGTTCCTCCTCTGTCGTGCTTATTTTGGTATTCGTTTTGAGATACTTTGCTATACTTACTTATATTGTGGTTAGGGTTTAATAAATGTTTACGCCAGCAGAATTTTAGGACTTTCGTCAGAGATAAAGTGACAACAATATTACTCATTATTATTATGGAGTAAAAGATAAATGTAATACTGAGATCTAAATATAGAAAACACAATAAACCCGTCATGATACTCAAACTTATAAGGTATCACAGTAAAATGTCTACGACATGTTGACAAGTTTTGATAAAAGCAGTGCATAACCTTGTAGGTGGAGAAGGGGGCAAGTTAAAAATATCTTCCGGTAGTGTAACCTAGTCGTTCAGACAGTGCTTAATTGAAGGTTTTCCTTAAGTAATCGAGATGTGACTTCTATGCCACCTTAGCTGCCTTATCCTTCATGCTTTTTTTTTTAAAACACACCCGAATATGATTGTCTTGCTGTACACTGCCTCGGCCCTTAGGGGACATACACAAATTTACGTTACTAAACAAACTATTTACTGTAGCCCATTTCAAATTATTAAAACAAAGCATGCACATGTTAACACCTCTACTCAATTAGGAGCAGAATCCATTAGAGAAATACGTATTTTAGCTTCAGAGCATTTATTATTATAATTATTATTGTCATTTTTCATCATATTTCGGTTTCTGCTATGGTCGCACTACCAACAAAGTCTGCAGGCGTGGCTCCATTTCATGTTTTTCTATCTCCCCAATCATCCCTAGCGTTACATAGACAAAGTTCTCCTTAGTGTGTGGGCTGTACTTAATAAGGCAGTTATTATTATTATTATTCCTGCGAGAGCTGAGTGTAGAACCGTTACAAAGTTTCATCTTGTGCTGGCCACTTGATTATTTTGTCCTAACTTCCGTGAACAGAAATATAGAAACTGAAAGAGCGTAGAATAAATTTGAAGTGACAGACTTCATGAATAAATGGACAGACAGTTATTACAATAGAAGGACAGAAAGTTGGAGCCTTGGATATAAAAATGGCGACTGCAGGCTTTGAGAAAGTCAATGTTGGAGTAATTCGCTATCATTTTTCAAAAAACAGGAAAGATAGAATAATTGAACAGAAAATAGCAGAGGAGAAAGGAAAACTATTTTTGTTAAAAATAAGTAAAAAAATAATCCCATGCTTTGTTTCTTTCATACACGTACTCTCTTTATATATGTCTTTGTTGCTCATTGTGATATGTGATCTGTTAAAAAAAAGCGAAAGAAAGAAAACGAGAGAGAGAGAGAGAGAGAGAGAGAGAGAGAGAGAGAGAGAGAGAGAGAGAGAGAGAGGAAAGACTTGTAAAGAGATAGAAAAAACAAATAGCAAATTAGAAAAAAAGAAACAGAGTTGGCAGATGAAGGAAAAACAGATGAAAAAGGGTGAAAAGATTTTGGAGAGAGAAAATAATTACTTAAGAAAAAACTCGGGTTCCTTTGCACAATTAAAGGATTATCTATCTATCGCTCATATTATGTTTACGTTCACTTGCTTAATCATTCATATATATATATATATATATATATATATATATATATATATATATATAATCGATAGATAGTCTAATCCTATTTATATGAGAGAGCATGAAACTAGTTAATATAATGTCGTTTGATCAAACAGAGTTTTAATCCTATCCGGTCTTACATCTTTAATTTTTTCTTTTTTCAAAAGTCATCGGAAACATGTACCTGGATTAGGCCAGGTTACTTTATGGTGCCATCAAGATTCTTCTTTTGTCTGCTGTTTGTTCTGATGTGTGGACAAACAGATTCGGATACTGTCTCGTCCCGTGTCCTCTGAGTCGTTACACCTGACTTTACATGTACCGTTTTGAATTCAAAATCGATTCTTGGATCGTCTCAGTGATTTGCGATAAATATTAACCAAAATGTCTTAAAAATGTTACTTGACAAATTTACATATTCTATCAGCTGTGAATTAAGTGTAGGTGTTTGCTTTTTTGGTCTTCTTCTACTGTTGCGATTTCAATGAAGTAAATTCAAGATGCATCCTTAAATGCCTTCAATATTTGATTGATTTTCATCAAATATTATTTACACTTTATTTATTTTTTTCAAAGTTCATTCATTCTCTCTGGACGATAGTAATATTAAGAATATTAAATAGTGAAATAAATGAGGATGAATTTACAACCTACTCACCAATGCAAGATAAATACCCACATATAACACATTTATTATTATTCTATGTGCCGTGTCCTTTTAGGACGTTAGCGATCATGACTCTCCACAATTTCTTTGTCATTTTGTTATCTCTCCCAAACTATGCCTTGAATCTTTCCTGTGTGTAGCAAATTTCCTAACCCCTCTTTCCTCATTATGTATCCTAGAAGTTTTAACTATCACTTTCTGATGTTAAATATAATTATCATTTTTGATTCCATTGTCTCTAAAACGTCTTCGTTGCTCATATGTTCGGTCGATGGTATCATAATCATTCTTCTGTAGAACCACATTTCCGTTGCTTCAAGTCTCTTCTTCATCTGTGAAAAGATTAGCATTGAAATTTACTGCCATATAGAGAAAGACTGATAGTTACATAACAATCTAGTTTTTTTTTCTTTGTTTCTAATGTCGTTTTACCAAGTAAAATAAAAACATTTATTTTGTATTTTTGTTTGTATTTCTCTGAAGAAAGAACAGCATTGCGTTTCTTTTGTTGTTTTCTAGGTAACTGCAATTTTTTATTTACACAAATTTGCAAAAACTAAAATATTTTGTAATCCAAAATGTATCTAGTAGCTCTATCGAATAAGGTAATTTTCTAGCGAATGAGGTAATACATTATGTCTTTCTTAATAAGGAAACGTGCTGTCCACACAATGTCGGAATTTATTATATAGCTTCCCTGTGTCTTTTCTATAAATATTTTCATGGTAATTGTTTTGATGAGATTTGATCTTTGGAACTCGACTGTGTGAGTTTAAACGCAATACTACATTTGCAACAGATTCTCATCATTTTACAGTTGAAATGGCTAGATGCTACCATAATTTCTATATTAACACTTTCTTCTCTCACTTATGGAACTCGCTTTCGGTTTATTGCTTTCCAGATCTTAAAAAAAATTAATTCAACGTCACTCGTTATCTTCTGTCTTGTTAATTCCTATGTTCTCTTTCCTTAATAATATTTTCCTCTTTTTCTTGTATTCTTTTACATTCAGTTGCATCTTAATGACTTTATTGTCTTACTTGGGGTGAAATAATTTTATCCCAAGCAAGGCAATGATGCGACCAAGACGCAAGGGAGATACCGGGAGTGAGAGGAACCGAAAAAAACTTTAGGAGAAGGAACAGAAAACACTGACCGAAACAAGCGATAAATATCTACTCATGTTCAAGAAACGCGGAAGTAGTGTGAACCAGGCCATAGGCGAACCTATCTACTCTTATTAAATATATATTGCCATGTGTAAAAAGAAAAATATAACCTCAAATAAGAGACAATAGATTGTAAAACTGTTGATTGAATGTAATGCAATGATGGAAATTGCAAAAACGTTGAACCGAGATCAGAGATAATAAACATTCCGGGCGAGTAACCCTCTCTAATCAGACAATCGCCGATTGAGGATGTCCCTCTTATTTTCGGAATCAAAATTTGCTCGCACATCACCAAAGGGAAAATCAGGTGAAAAGGTGCAAGCAACTCTACAACAAATGAGAGAGAGAGAGAGAGAGAGAGAGAGAGAGAGAGAGAGAGAGAGAGATTTATACTGGTACACGTACATGCAATTACAAGTAATCCATAATAATATTTTTAATTTTGAAATCATATTTATTTTTGGCATATTGATATTTTGAAACTGTTTCTAAATCTTTGATTGTCGTTCATTCATTCCGCCTAACCTACTATTCACTTTCAACGCACCTATGTGGCGCGCGGCA
Organism: Ascarosepion bandense; assembly: GCA_037127315.1. Classification (NCBI taxonomy): domain Eukaryota; kingdom Metazoa; phylum Mollusca; class Cephalopoda; order Sepiida; family Sepiidae; genus Ascarosepion; species Ascarosepion bandense. Next base: position 3,044,407 of record JBBBDQ010000789.1, on the reverse strand, counting down.
CCGTTTGAGAACCACTGATCACATCTAGTCCTAATCAGTTCGCCTGCCTCGGCTTTCAGACTTGTTAAAAACAACATCAGCAACTCTCCTCTCAACATCCGACCATGATGCTCCTCCATTAATCCCGCTCATGAACAGATATACACAGTGCGTCAGCCCGTAATGCCCGAATCTGTGGAACTAAAAAGAATATTTACTGTCAGTCAGTTAAGTGCTATTTGTGATACACGCTTGGGCGATCGTGTTTCTTTCGAGACATGACTGACTAGGCAGATGATTTTTTCTGCAGTAGGTTGCCATTATTTTCTGCGGTAGACCGGTTGCCAACCAAGGCTAGAGAACCTAATCTGTTTAACTATTCAACCCATAAATGAAGGGAGAAAAGATGGATTAATAACTTTGCCAAGGTTTCAATATGTGTGCAAATCAATGAAATGAATTCGACTGGAATTTGAACACTGCTTTCCAATTTCTTATTCGGAGTCGAAGCCCAGCTTAATAAAAAAAAAATGTACATTTTAACAACTCGAATCAATTAAAATTAGAAGCCATGAGAGCAATACCTGGTGAACATAGCATTTATTATTATTAATATTATTAAAAATAAATAAAACAGAAATTGAAAACGTTGGAAAGAACTATGACTTTAAGAATTTTACAAAATGATGTTTGAGAAAAAATAAAAGGGTAATAAGAAGTAAATGAAAAAAATGCTTGTATTGCGACTACAAACAGAGACAAATGAGGCGGAGTATTGAAAAAATATGGCTGAATGCATCAGATTTCAACTGCTATCTTTAAGTAAAGATCGGAAAACTAAATTTGCAAGTTAAATGAAAGATTATATGAAAACTGATTTCTCAATATAATTTTTAGTGATGGATGTAGAGCTACATTGGAGGGTCAGGATATCTGGCCAAGAGATTATACTAATAATCAACCATCAGGATATGGAAGGTAAGAAGAAGAGGCGGAGTGCTGTGTTGTAGACAATAAAATTATAGGTGCCTTCTATCGGGCAAGACGTGCTTTGAGTATTTACAAGTCACAATAAAGAAACTTTAATATAAAGACTATATTTTTACTATACAATATTCCTTCATATTCTGCAAAGTTGACAATTTCTAAGCTGCCAAAAATGTTTAAAAACACTAAATTAATGGAATGTCCTTCAGCCTCTCCATCTATTAATCCAATTGAAAAATCAGTGGTTCATCATTAAAAAAAAGATATACATGAGAAGGGAAAATAATATTCATGCAAAGATTTCTAGGAAGCAATAAAAACTTCAACAAATGATGTTAAAGTTAAGTAAGGGAAGAAAACCATTAGTTGAAAATCTGAAGCATATTACAGAATGTCAAGAAGCCCACATTAAAATGTAAAATAATAAATAGTTTATTTAGGTAGATGAGATACTGTATTAATCAAATATATTTATGGGTAATAATTATGTCATACTTAGTTTGGATAATTAAATCTCCAATATGATTTTTTTCACGAATAAATATCATAAACTGAAACTCCCATGATATATGACTCATGTAAATAGAAGTATATTCTGAAAAATTTCCCTCCATTGGTTGATTAATACCAATTTTATTGTTGAAAAATTTACTTTTATCATAAAATCTCATATAGTACCTTATACTGTTATAGTGATGGAATATCAAATCGTTTCTGCTATTTCGAATGATTTTCATTCAGTTCTACCTTCAATTAATTTAATATGGTACAGTACTTGTTCGAATCAATCAGTTTTCTAGAAGGAGCTTATTTTGGAGAAATTATTTCCTATATCTTTTATAGAGTGTATTTCTAACTTACACGAAGACTGGTCTTTATTACAGTTAATAGTGGTTCATTTCATATGGCCCAAGATCTCTTGAATTCCAAAATGTTTGTACAATATACAATTTTTATCACTAGTTATAATTTTGAAAAATAGAAAGATTTCGATACGTTTCAGTAGTGAATCCCTCAGAGAAATTTGTTTCTTTTTTTTTCGTTTATATGGAAGCCTCACATTAATACGGCTAACATAACCAATCAATTGAAAATGTTTTCCAGTAATTTATTTAAAGATTTTTAATATAATAGTCATCTTCCGCATTGATGATCCTGGCGTCAAATATGGTTTCCAAGGTGAAACATCAGCCTAAGTATTCTAGCAGTATTTCACAGCAATATCAGACTGTTATTTGAAAGTTTCATTCATTTCGCTTAAAATATGCCCTACTATTTAAGCCATAGCTAAGGGGAGACGAAATATGGATTCACACTTTTCCTAACTACTTTAAAATAGTTTCTCTGATTTCTCATTCCGATCCGATCATATCACGTTGAAACACCAATTCTTGTTTGATCACAGAAGTTAAGCAACGTCGAGATTGACCAGTAAGAAGATTGGCCGCTTGGAAATACAATGTGCTATAATATTAAATGTGCGCGTGGTGTTATGGATAACAACTCGAATGAGTAATATGAAAGTAGAGCTCGAATTCTGATTGAGTTCTTTGCATTCAGTGACACGCAAATAACCTGGGGAAATGAATGAATCCAGCTCTCTACTCCCAGCGATTGGTTAAATAAAGTAAACTGAGCTGAGTTTTGGTTGTCACTCAGTCTAGGTGAAGGACAACTCTTAATTAAAAAACTGTATGTAGCTCTGGCGAATCACATGTTGTATGCAGTTAATGTGAAAAGGTCAATAATGATCCCGACTGCGGTTGGTTGGTATTCGAGTCTACGTAAAAGCCAGGATTTCGAAATTTGCAATCTCAATATTTGTCTAATAATGTGATTTTGTGTCAGACTAATATAAGACTCGTAAACACCTATCTATCTCTATATCTACGATGGTGGAACATGTCACCGTTATAATTTCAATTTTGATCTGAAATATTAAATGTATGATTATCCGATCTATATTATTCATGGACTATCGTAAGGTTAAGTACATTGACAAGGACGGATATTATGTTAAAAAATAGGTAGTAGTTATGAAAAATAAATATATTTTCGTCATTAGGTTACGGACTTATTGTTCAACTCACACGCACACACACAGAGGGTGTGATTGGTTAATTATCGCCATTTTGTATTTTTAATTTCGCGCATGCACGTTGCTGGTTTTTTATTTTGTTGACTGCACAGTATAGCAGGGTCAGTTGGGCACCGTCCGTGAGAAAAAGAGCAACATAACGCAATTCACTTCGTCAGAAATTTGGAAACGGCATGCAGCACTGCTTGGCATTCGTACGGAAAACTTGAATACAAAAATTTCAGAGTGTTTGGGTGTAAATCTGTAGACAGTGCAGAAGATTCAGAAAGAGTTGGATGAGTTTAATGGTGATTGCGAAGGTACGGCAACTCGGAAATCTCACTCTGATCGTTCTGATAAGAAAAGAGCTCCCAATTTTGTTGGTGAGGGTCTCAAACTCAACACGGAAGCCTGCGTGAAATACCTGGAGGAGGTAGTGCTGCCAGGTATGGCTGCTGGACGACATATGTCTGGCAACAGAAATCTGCATCATGCCACACGAGCAGGAGAACCCAGTTAAGGCCATGAGACAGTTTCTCCACATCACCTTTTACAGCTGGTAATCACATCAGCATTTACATCCGGTCACTTAACTTCCCAGACTGCACCCCCTTAATTATTATGAGTGGGGCGCAGTTGAGCGAGAAACCAACAAAACTTGTAATACCTTGTAACACCAAAAATGATCTGAATTATGGCGGCATTCACCAACTTAAACAAGGCAACCGTCCATAAAAGGTGCAGGGGATTCCGAAATTTTCTGGAGGCTATGGTTAGAGCCAATGGCGATTTTATTGAATAAATTTAATCTTTAGTATTTCAAGATAGTTTTGTGTAATTTTGGTAAATATATCTGTTAAAATGAGATATATGTCATTTTCAATTTTCTGTAATTTAGACGACAATTTATCTATCGCACTACACACACACACACACACACACACACACATACATATATATATATATATATATATCAATGCAGAGTTAGTGTGCGATTCAAGTAGCGTAGTGAGTTTCTGTAACGTCTTTATAATCAACATTGCTTTGACGGTTCATTAGTAAAACATAATTACCAGGTGAGACCATCAAGTAACCCCGTAACTTTACGATAAACGTCTTTCTTAGCACAATTCCTTTCCCTTCATAAAAAATTATTTCTCACAATGTAAAATACTTTTCGTATCCTGACAACAAAATCTTTAAGGTTAAAAAGATTAAGGTAATCATCTCGAATTCACCGAACTTTTGGCTATGCTTCTCTTTTCTTCTCATACCTAGCCACCTTCACTGCATTGACTGTACAGCAAAAGCCATCATTAATGAGCCCGTATTTACAGCCGGGTCTGATGAGTATTTCACTCCTGATCAATCATGTGTTAACGGGTTGCTGTGTAGAATTCATTCTCCACGAATAAGCGTTAAGCCAGTCTACAATGCACTCATCGTCACAACTCCGTTAATTCGTTTTCTTATTGTGGTATAGTCACCGGATTATGAACGAAATCTGGTTTGAAGTTATTTTTTTTTCAGGTAAGAATTCGGTTAAAAATATATTTTACTTTTCTGTGCACCTCAAAAACATTTTCAAGTGGAACATATTCAACATAAGAATACAGAATATAGTAATGATAGTAATGATAGTAATAATACAGTAACAAAATAAAAATATTGTATTAATTAATGGAGATATGTCGGTGGATAAATCATAAATTATAGGTAGAAAATTACAATGACTACCGAATTTAATTTTCAATTTTAAAAAATAAATACTGGACTTTAAGGTGTGCAATAATAGATTAAAAATAGTTCTTAAAACAGTCATGATAAGAAAAAGAAAAAGGAAAAATATCACGCTTTAACGTTAACATTCAAATTCATATCGATAAAATATATACATGTATGTTAGTTTTTACAAAACACACAACACTATGCACATTTTTAGACTTGACAGAGCGCACAGGCATTCAGATCTTAAGTAAATCATGAAGAAAGGGATTATCAGTTGTCAGCAATCATGGCAAAGGTTAGTGACAGAATAGATCTATCATATGCATAATGTAACTGCATTGTTAATGATTTTAATATATAAATGCATTGGAAACCAAGTAGAAAAGTATTGTCAATGGTCAGGAATTAAGACATGCATTAATGACGGAATAGAACTATAATATGCACAATTCTCCGTTATCTAATATGTCTCTTTAGGAGGAAGTTTGAGATCATTGTTGCAGACATTTGCTGGCCCAGATATTTGCTTGCTTTTTTACGAAGCATTTGCTTTACGAGTCTGTTTTTTAAGTGTCATATTTTTTATTATATATTCTGCTATACGGGCTAACAAGTGTCATCTTGGTCGTTATACTCACAAGATTTTGTCTGTTGCACCTTCCAGCCTTCTTCAGATGTCTTGTATGCTTTGTTATTCTCATCAACATGCTTCATCAACGTTTTCGATGTTGTTACTACTGGCTTTCAGTAACTTTCTTGGGATTTTGAAGAGAATCCTTTAATCAATACACAGGAGTAGACTTTAATTTACATGCTTATGGAATATTTCATGTGTCTGACCAGTTTTATATCCTTAGTTCATTTCTTCATAGGAATTGAAAATAGGGGTCAAGCGTGCGTGCGTAAAAGGATAATTTGTAGATTTTGTTAATATTTGTGGCCAAATTATCAAATATGTCTCATTGAAGTGCGTGTCTGAACTTTAAAAATGCAGCCAAATGTTGCTTCGTGTATAATCACATTGTGATTATAACCTAATTAACCAAATCTGCTAAAATATGACCAGACATCCCTTATTATAGCGACCCTATGTTGTTTTTTTATAAAAAATATCTTCATTATTGAAGAGTAATAAAGTTCTTCAATTATCATTTCGCGCAGGCGCGTTTGTCCTATATTCCAGGCTTTTAGCCATTGCTTTAAAAGAACCAGAATGTATGGCTTCTGTGGTATTAAGCTCACAATTTTAATCCTCGAGTTTTTGGACAATCTATTGTTAGAATTCTGGGGCCTTAATCTTCTGTACTGAAGATTGCATGAGTGTCCGAATTGCATGAGTGCCCGAATTCAAGTGGTTGACATTTTTGTAATATTTACATTTTGTTTATAACTTTATGCATTTTACATTTGTTTGACAATAAAAACGAGTTTGTCACTTGTACAGGAGATGGGGGATAAGAATCCTTGGAAAATGACTTCCTTTTCTCATTTTTAAAACTTATTTTTTAACCTTCAAAATCCATGGTTGACGATAGCATCATTAGAATAGAAGAAAGATTTAAAGAGGCTGATTTGAAAGAAAGTATACATATGTTGTTTCTTTTGTGATCCTCCAAACCCCACGTCAGGTAATATTATATATGTGGTACATTAACAGATTAACACAAGAATAGACTAGAATAACTTAAAGAAATGTATTCCAAAAATAAATTGTGCTTGAAAAGATACAGCAATAAAACATACAAATGTATCGTACAATATGTTATACTGTGTCTATATGTCTCCATATTTATCACAGTTTGTCTCACATAAAAATTATATTACATATTTAAAAAGTAAGAAAAAAGCTGAATATAAAGGAGGACACAGCCAACCTGGATGATGTCTTTTATGTTCTTTATTTTCACGGTTTTCGCATTTTCTCCTAACCGCCGCTGGCTACCGCATCTGTCTCCTGTGCGGTCTAAACAGCAACAGCCAAAATTCTGTCTCCTTCGGGAGTTAATCAGCAACTAACTGTAGTCAATCAAAGGTTGTCATCATCCGATTCTCAAGTAAATTCCTTCTTTATAAAGGTTAGATAGTTGCCTCTATATTCCTACCGATTCATAGCTAGTGTTTGAGTACATGATCATATTAAGAAATGGAAAACTTTAGAAGATGTATGCTTTTCAGTTTGAAATGATATTAGGGCTGATTTAAAACTATTTTAATGGAGCACTTTAACGTTCAGGTATTGACAAGGTATTGATAAGGAGACAAAATTTCGCGAGTTGTGCAATGTTAAGGGCCAGCTGATGCTTTTTTTTAATTTCCAAACGGTAATCGATTTTAGTGACATAGTGGTGATGGGGATCTTCTGTACTTGTAAAAATCTATGGGGCTCGCGTAAGCTTTCTCTTTCTAAACTTAGGTACGCAACTTTCCGGTAATTTTATTAGCATTTTATCGTAATTACGGCAAAGCAATAGTTTGTAAAATAGTCATGTAAACCATTCCCTGATAAACAGATATCGCTGATGAAATCATGTCTCACATTAATATAAACTTAGTAACCGAATACTAATTTATTTTTAAATGTAAATTCTCTCATATTTTTTAAACCATTGCAGTGAATTAAACCCCAAATGCCCTCCCACGGTTTTGAACTTGTGTCATATTAAACTTGTTTATGATAAAGGAATATTGTAAGGAATCTGATCTTCACTGTGCTCCATTGATGCGGCCTTGTGTCAGCTTGGGCAAATCTAAATATCTCTGTCCACTTTCTGCTTTCCTATTTTCTTTCCATAAAAATCGAACCATAAATACATTTCGTAAATCCTGACTCTGAATCTATACCCTTGACCTTTGAATACTGACCTCTCATCTTCCAGTCCGATAAGTTCTGATCACCATGGTGATGATAAGCACCCGTGCGTCTACCACACAGAGAGGCTTCATAATGTCCGTAGAAATTGAACGCTGTTGGACGTCACGTTCCACTGGTCACAGCTGTGGTATTACTATCTCAGCCGACGGGCCTGGATCATCAGTAGACCAATGGCCGTATGCTGACAATGCGGAAAACAGTGTTGGCGAGTACTTAGGAGCAAATTAAATTTATTTTTCGGGAAATGGAGAAGAAAATTGGTTATGTTTGAAGAAAATTGGGAAGAAATTAAATATTTTAAGAGAAAATAATATTGAGAAAGAAACATATTTAAAATAAAATATTTTAAGAAAAAAATTCAAGAAAGAAAGATATTAATAGAAATATTTCAAAATTATAATCACTATCAAAAACGAAACGTCAACTTTATTATACACAGAATGTTAAGATATTGACTAACTTATGTGTGTATCGTGGGATTACATTTCCCCCGAGGTAATTCAGTAAGTAATTTTCCAAGGTTTTAAAAGTTTTTAAACTAAGATGCATGGAGGAAAAAGTAAGATATTAAGAACACTCATCATTTTTTCCCAAAGTACACAAGAGATTTTTAAAGATAGAGACTATAAAACTTGGGTAAATTTCATTAAAGATTGACGTGGTCATAAAATGAGGGACATGGTTTGCGTTATAAAAGGCTTCCTCATTTATTGACCACGATATATCGTATATATTTTAGTAGTATAGGTAGAATAAAGATAACCCCATAAAACATTAAATTGTCAATAACCGATGAACAAACCAGTGAAGTCATTGATTTTATATTAATATTTCAATGTTTAGTCACTTCAACCGCTGTAATCTTAAAAAAAGGGTTATCGCAATGTCTATCTTTATATAATCGTTTGCAGACAAGCCTGCAGATGATTATAGTTTCAGTGAAGCTAGATTATCCATGTAGCTTCAATCCGGGATCGAAATCCGACTAATTTGTCGTTAGAAGAACATCTTACCACTGAGCCATCTGCGTAACGGACAACATAGGCAGGTTTTACAACAGGTTATTCACAGGATATAAACAAACCCCGATGATTGAGAGCGTTCAATTTTGATAGCCAAACCAAACTGCGTTCAATCCAGTAATCAAAGATAAAGTGCTTTATCGACTGGCGAGAGCAAAGAATATATATATATATATATATATATATATATATATATATATATATATATATATATAATCATATCGCCCCAAGCAAGGCATTTTACGACCACTGTTTTGTAGGTGGTTACATCGGAGGAATGTTATGAGAAGGATTGAAAAGTTATAGGAGATGTCAGGAAGTGGGTAAGAAGAGGATAAGAATACTGATGAGAGTGGAGTGGACGGAGAAAGGAGCATGAAAGAGAGAGAGAGAGAGAGAGAGAGAGAGAGAGAGAGAGAGAGAGAAAGAGAGAAAGAAAGAGAAAGAAAGAAAGAGAGAGAGAGAGAGAAGATGCAAGTTAGTGAGATAGAAGAAGACTTTTGCTTTTATATTTAAATTCTTGGAGATTGTAGCTGTCGGAGAAGCAAGTAAATGGAAGGGAATTCCACAGGCGGGAAGTGCGAGAAAAGAAGCTGGTAGAGTAGAATTTACGTTTACATTTTATTGGTTTCACAGTAAAAAGGTGGGGCCTAGTTGCTAATCTTGTGGCTTGAGTAAATTCATATATGGGAGGCACCAGTGAGCTAAGCTTGTCGGAGCAGAAACCATGAAAGTATTTGTAGAAGAGACACAGGGAAGCCACATTGCGCCGGTGAGAAAATGACTGTATCTGAGCTGCCAAGTCGGGATCGATTACATTACAGATTCTCTGTTTTTTTCTCTTTCTTTTTTTGGCAAGGACACCTAGGTGGATAGCAGGAGCACCCGACCAGATATGGCAGTAGTATTCAATGCATGGGCGAATGGTAGATTTATATATATATGCAGGATTGTTTCAGTCGGAAGAAAACTTCCTGGCCCTACAGAGAGAACCGACTTTCTTAGCAACGGATTTAGCTTTTGATTTTATGTCGTCATTCCACTTGAGATCTTTTGTGAGAGTTAAGCCGAGGAGGCGCAGTGTTTTGCTTTCAGGGAGACTAGCCTGATCCATGCTAATGGTGGGTAGGAGTGATTGTCTGTGATGGTTAATAGATAGCAGCCTCGTTTTGGAAGCATTAAAATTTACTATATATATATATATATATATATATATATACGCGGACACTGAAATCAACACTCAGATGTGACAGCCTGTTTCATGCTTATGCATATGCGTTATGTTTTTAATCGACTATTTATATATACAGGTCATCTTCAACGAAGCCAAGAAGGTCTATAATACATTCCTAAAAGATAATGGCAACACTGCCATACACACCATACAGCAGAAGAAAAACCAACAAGAAAATAATTATCATGGGGCTCAACCCACTGTACAACAAAAATGTAAAAACAAACGTAGAAAAAATATTTATTAAACTCATACACAAACACTTAACCCCCATCAAGAACTCTCCACAAGATATTCAATAAAAACACAGTAAAAATAAACTACAGTCGCACCAAGACCATAACACAAATAATAACAGGATAACAATCAACTAATGACTCGTAGAAATCAAATCAACTACAGAACATAGAACGGATGTCCCTTAAAAGGAAATTGTTTGGAGAACAATGTAATATTCTAAGTCACTGTAGAAACAGCAAATAAGGGAGAAAAAATATACATGAACAGCCCTGTAAACAAAGAAACTACGCACACAAAACATCCTTTAAGCATATCGGAGAGATTAAAAACAAAAAACCAAAATCACACTAAAAATATAATTAGGAAAACAACATCAGTCTAACACAATAAATCCAAAACCTGTCTGGAGGAGAAAATCGCTATAATTACCATCCTAGGCCAACACAAGATGCTAAATAAACGATCAGAACTAATCTCCAAATGCAAACTCGAAAACAAATTTTCTCCGTCCTACTTAAAAACTGAACAAGAATAAGCAAAAACAAATAAAATAAAGAAAACTAAAAAAAAAAAAAAGTGTAAAATAAATAAATCCAAAACCAATAAGTAAATATATTATGTAAAAGTAAATAATAAACAAATTAACAAACCACGAACGCACACATAAACATAGGTAAACGCCCAACAATAAAATAATAAAAAAAGTTAACAAACAACACTATAAATAACCAAAAAAGTGTATCCGGATCCACAATAATTTCCACTCAATAATCCATAGAATAATTCGGAACATAGCCGTTACCGCCCACCAAAATAACCGTTAGAACAATTCAACGTATCACTAACCTGTATATACAAATAGTCGAGCAAAAACCCAACGCATATAGCCTGGCGAATGCGTTTAAGCATGAAACAGACTACCACCTCTGAGTGTTAACATTAATGACCACTTTAATATTTACAAATGCTCTATCTCTGATAATGAGCACTTCAACCTATAAATTTACCATACTCTAAAACTATATATATATATATATATATATATGATTTCTACACTTTAACAGTTGTCATTCCCTTTAAATTAAAAAAAATCTATCGTATACAGCGCATTTCTAAGAATCAAACGCATATGCTCAGACCATCCAGATTTTCTATACAACATTAACAACCTAACAAAGCAATTTCTAAAATGTATTATTATTATAAAAATAATAAAAGAAGCACTAAATAAAACCATCCACATAACAGACTTCTCACATACAAGAAAAGAAAAAACAACAACCGAATTCCCATGGTTTTTAACCACAATCAATATTCCCACGCACTTATTAAAAATTTAAAAAATGATTACAAGAACCTCCAATCAAACAAAAAAATCAAAGACATTTTCGATAAACCACCAATAAATGCAATGAAACAAACACCCAGCCTATCAGCTATCCTCACTTCTACCAAATATCTAAAAAATACAAACCTATCAGGGAATTTCAAATGTCAGAAATCCCGTTGCTTAATTTGTAAACATTTAGTAAACGACGCAATATTTTCTCTACCCAACACCAACATCAAATTGCACCCACCACGCCTCACCTGTGACAGCCAAAACATTATATATTAAAATTAAAGCTAGGATTAAATAGGGACTTAGGTGCTTTGAATCTTTATAAATATTTCAATAGTTAAACATTTTTTAGATACAATTAAAAAATGTTTTCTAAAACAAAATTTCTAAGTATTATTAAAGATAGGTTTACGTTTATAAATATTTAAAAAAAAATCTGTCGCTTTCTGCGTCACGTGATGTAAACAATCTCTCCACGAACGCTCTCGCGAAATACGTTTCTAATTTAAATTTTAAAATCATTTGTTTCTGATGAAGGGCCGAAGACGGTCTGAAATATCAAATATAATAATAGAAATAAACAAATACCGTCAAAAAAATACATTTTTAAACTTACAACTTTTTAGTAGTTTTTCCTATATATATATATATATAATATTTTATTATATATATATATATATATATATATATATATATATATATATATAATAAAATAAATTCCGATGTTCAAATCAGTTGTATGCCCATTTCTAAGATAAATTCCTAAAAAGAAATCTCACGCATCATCAGAAACTCTTTATTTCATAATAAACCAAGATATTTTACCGGCGGAAATTAAAAAAAAAAATGCATCATGGAAAAATTAAAGGGGTGGGATTAATAAGAAAGCGGAAAGAAATCTATGTCTATATTTATTTTTAGATTTTTGGAAAACCTTACTTTTAAACTGAGTCAAGAGTTAAAAGTGGAAATTTAGCGTTGTCTGGCTCTAAGAAATGGAAGGGGAAGGATAAAGGAAAGAAAGAAGTAAAAGAAGTGGGAAGGGGTGGTTGACAGGGAAGTAAGCTAAGAAAAGAAAAGAAAGGAAAGAAAAGAAAGGAAAGAAAAAAGGAAAAAATTAATCTTAGAAACGTTAACAAACGTGTTGACAAATAAATCGTAGCGATTTTTGGGATAAAGTTATTATAAAAAATTTTTTTGGGGGAAAACCTTGACATATAATTTAAATTTAAATATAAAACTAGATGTAAATTAAAAAAATAAAATTTATAGAAAATTAATAAAAATTTAATAAAAACATAGAATAAAATAAAATATAAAATATAATAAATATTAAAAAAATTGGCTCTGTAATTTAAATATTAATTACATTGAGCCCGCCACCTTGATCAGTTTTAATAATAATGTAATTAATATTAATTAGGATCGGGTCTTTGGGATTTACCTATCTGCTTTTCCTTTTGGATTAAAGTTATATATTTAAACACACACACACACACACACACACACACACATATATATATATATATCATCATGATTATGATTATCGACCGTAGCGGGTTCACTGCAGGATAAAGGCTTTTTCAAATCTTTTCTACGTCGATTGTGACTATGCTAATTTCTACTATCAGTTATCAAATTCCAATCACCTGAAGAAAGCCGGAAGCATACAACGGCTGAAACGTTGTGAACATTATCTTTTCTATCTTTGTTTCCGATTTAATTGCATTTTGGTCACTTAATGGCTTCTACTATATTTTACTTTGGTCTGTTTTCTGATCCATTTTAACCTCTTTCTTAGAAAAGTAAAGTGATGGAAAGTTGATTGACTTCATTTGCCTTCTATAAGCTTTAAAATCTTTTGCCCGATAATTTCAACATTCGGCTCAACATATTTATATGAGAAAAAACTTTCAAAATCCGCCTATAAGTGGGTCTTAATTGATCAAAGTTTGTAGTCAGTTTTTATGATAGGCAGTACAAATTTCAAACATCCCAGAAAAAAAAATCATTCTCATTGATTCTTCATCTTTAAAACGAGTGCTAAAAGGATTTTTTGAGTTTATCTATATACCTATAATGGTAATGGAAAATATTATTTAATATGGTTTAAAATGATCAAAACACACGCACACACACACACGCGCGCACGCGTGTGTTATTATTTGGAGCTTGCCTTGATCCATATGTCCAAATAACTGTCAATCAGGGCCACTTCAAAAAAGTTTTCCAACCTCTGATATATGACTATTTTTCTTTCATGACGTAGGCGATCTTGACTCTCCATAGTTTTTTTAATCTGTGAACTTGCATTCTTGGGAAATATAGTGGAGTGGTTTCCTGTTGCTTTAGAATTCAATTCTTTCCTTCTCTTAGATTGGTTGTCTCCCAAGCCTAAAGAACCCAGTCTAACTTAATATTTAGCCCAAAAAACTGAAGGTAGGAAGAAGAAACGGAATTATGCCTTCCCCAACGGCACTTGCGCAACTGAGTAGCCCAGAATTTGAGTTAGGCTCGCTATCTGCCCATCCATATGAAACTATATAAGATTAATACTTTTATTATGATAATATAATTATTAAATTATATTAATAATAAATAAAATAAACATACGCACACACGGACAGAGACATATTTTCAAAATCGATTTTTTAGTCTGATGATCAAGCGAGGATCGAACTGCTAGACGAGCTAGCTAAACATTGTTCTCTTGCAAGTGTACTTATATATTGTAGAGCGTTCATAAACTTTGCATAATCTAGCACAGAGCTTCAATCGTCAAGCACCAGGGAAATATTGAATTCATAATATTAGCTATTGTTTGCGAGACTAGATTTCTAACAACCCAGTCAGCGTGGGCGCCCCAAGCGCACGTGTTAACTCTGGAGAGAAACAATAAAGATAAAGGCTATAAAGTAAGTGTCAAAGGTCAGAGGTCAGGTTAGATTTGGTTGGCATTGCCCTTTAGCAGGGGAAAAGCCCTTTTGCTATTCTAGTAAGCACGTCATCACTCAATCCAAATGATCAGAAGAAAAGAAAGCCGGAACACAGATAATATTTTTATGACCACCTTATGATTGTTAAAATTTCCTTTGCGTCCGTCGCTAGCAACCACCTCTTCACAATCGAGATTTGTGTCGCTGGTCAGCCAACCTCCCATCACAGTCAATTCTACCCTGGTTACCGCTCGCACAAATCTACTGAGTCCTGATTTGATGACAAGGTTTTTGTGTTTATATGCTAAGTTGACTGTTTAGATATCTTCCAAAGACAGAGAGCTTAATCATTTCTTTGCATGAACTATATTTGCATAAATACTAATATCTGAATTATGAGAAAGAAAAAGTGAAGGAGAGAAAGGGGAGAAGGCAGAGATAAGAAAAGGAAATTGAAATTGATGAGAAGGTTGTAGAAAAGAAAAAAAAGTAAATGTAGGCATTTTATTAAAAATATAACATAAGAGTTGCCTATTAAAATAAAAATGCAATTAATAATAAACGATTGTGTGGTGATAAACTTTGTGGGGACAAGAGAAATAGAAATGAATTATAAAAGATAAAAAAGAGGAGATAAAAAAGAGAAAAAGAGGAAAAGCGATAGGTAATTAAAGGATAAATGCTATAAAAGAAAGAAAGCAAAAGCGAAAAAAAAAAATCAAAAACAAAAAACGGAAGAAATTAGAAAAGGGAAGAAGAAGAAGAAGAAAAAAAAACGGTAAAAAAGAAGACTGCCAGACTAAAGAGAAAGCAGACAAAAGGAAGGAACAGACTATAATTCAAGAATGAAAACAAAAAGCATGAATAAAAAGGAAAAAGGAAAGAACACGATAAAAAAGGAATGATGAAGAAAGGAAAGAATGCAAAAGAAGAAAATCGAGGGAAAAACAGAAACATTATGAAGGTAAAAGAAGATAGAAGAAGAAATAAAAGAACAACAGAAAAGAAATAATAAATGTCACAGAACAACACGAACAAGAGTATTATTAAACGGACAAATAAAAAAATTAAGGAAGAAAAAGGAAACAAAGAAATTTAAAAAAAACTAATGTTATGAAAGAAAAGACATAAGAGATTGAAAAGAATGTAAGAAAAATTAGCCATCAAAACAATGAAAATGACGAAAATGGAAAGTGTTGCTTAATGAAAAAACGAAGAAAAAATTTTGAAACTCAAAGCAATTAATGGAAAGACGAAGATATACAAATGATATAAAGAAAGAAAGAAAAATACGATATTTAGGCTAGTACACAGTGGTGTAACCCGTAATGAAAGCTTGCAAGATCAACATGTTAATCATCATTCAACACATACAGTAAGTCTCTGGGTTACAACAGTCCTGACTTACGACGATTCGTGGTCACTGCCATTATTCTTGTTTCTACTTAGTTGTGCTTTTATGTACTCTAAAACGTGTACATATGTATATACATATCGATTTCCCCTGTAAGAAATAAGGGTACTTTCTTGTTAAACTATAAGTTAGTGAATTCCCTATAAAAAAAAGTAAAACAAAGGTGAGTTTGTTTTTCGTTCTTTCCCAGCAAGAGAGAAAAGAAGATCTTAAGCTTCATTATCTGATCTATCAAGAACCAATGACATCTTTGGCAATTTATATATAAGCAGCTTAAAACAATTTCATTATATGTATTATTTTCATTTAATTTCATTATATTTATGTCCCCAATTTTTTAGTTCTAATCATTTTAACATATGTCGTAGAAATTTGTTGTCATGTCCTAGATTATTACTTTACTATTGCATTAGCACAGGTGAATGATGCGCGTGCTTATTGATGGGAAATCGCAGCTACTTTCAGACTTATACGGAAAATAACGTTACGACACATTGCAGAAACTGTGTTTTAAATTGAGAACAAGTTGTAATTCAATTAATCTTTATCTTTTTCCTTTATTTAGTCATATTTTATTATCTGTTATCCTAAATGACGAAAACCATTATTTTCATTTATTTAGCCATAATTTTTCCCCTGTTATCCTAACTGGGAAAAAAAACATTATTTTTATCTATTTAATCACAACATTTTTCCGGTTATCCCAGCTTAGGAAAACCAAATTCTCATTTATTTAATCATAACTTTTCCCCTGTTATCCTAACTGGGAAAAACATTATTTTCATCTGTTTAGTCATAACATTTTTTCTTGTTATCCTAACTGAGGAAAACCTTTAATTTTATTCATTTAGTCATAATTTTTCCCTTGTTATCGTAACTGGGGAAAATCATTTTTTAGTTTTGTGACAGTCTTGGTAGAGCTGAGCACACTACTTAGCATGCTGTAAAACGACGCTTGACAGGTGAATTCTTTTCAAAACCATTGTTTGTGTTTGATCCCTCACTGCGTGCCCCACGAAGATTTTCTTAGTAGTTGATGTAGTCAAGCATTTTCTAGAAACGTCTGAAAGAGAAAAAAAAAATTAAATGGTGATCTTTGAGCAAGCAACTCTTTCCTACTTGGAGATTGATGCAGTACAATCTTTCTATCTTTATTGACCTCACTGCACCATCTGACCTTGTGTTGGACAAAGCAAAGCCCCTAGGGCAATGTTTAGCGTGATTCATGAGTCCGATCCTCTCTGCGTATTTCGTTGTTGTAGTCTTGTGCCAGACAAGGCTAAACTAAACGTGTGTGTGGAGGGGTGAGAAGGAGAAAAAGAAAGAAAAATGAAGGAAAAACTTATCAAATGAGGGAGAGAAGAAGAAATGAAAAAGCAATAATATAAAGAAGAAGGTGGACAGAGTTCTTACATCAATCTGATAAACACTTGACGAGTAAAGGTATTAAATTTACCCTTTACCCGTAGATGGCCTTATCTTTATTTTGCTACACCTTAATTTCAAAAGATTATCTTAATGTCCTCATTTAAAAATAATTCTCTGGATTGCTCTCAGCTTGCTTCTCCATAAATATGACATATCGGAAGTTAATAACATGAATGGGGTGAATTGGGCGCCATTTTTCTTTTTCCATTATCTTAATGGACACACAGTCTTCATTTGAATCCCACGTTCGCTTGTACCTTGCTTCAACTGAGACATCGGCTATTTAGAAAGGGTTGAAATATTGACCTGATGAGAGTTTTCATGGTTGTCATGTTAGCCTTTTGCCTAATAACGCGTTAGGTCTTTACATTTTGTAAAAAATTATATTTTATTTATAAACCTTGCGAATAGATACTTTAATAAATACACGCAGGCCCCAAATCTTGACTGTTAATAGTATCTTTATAGAAAGTTAATAAAACCTTTTCATAATAAAGAATAAATGTTAAAAAAAACGTTTAGAAAGAAAAGTATTTTATGTTTATAATTAAATAACTCTGTGAGGGTTTAAAACATCCTCATTGAGAGATTGAGTTGCAGGCAAGCATTAACTGATGCATCTACTTTCATCGTATGACAAATCTCTTTGATTGCAAACTACATATATAGGCTTGATAGTAAGAACTTTATATCCCATGAGACGTAATTAAGTGATGATACGAGGTCTTTCCTGGACGAAGACAGTAATCAATGTCACTACATTCAATCAATTTACCGGGAAAATATTATACACTGATTTGCTCGGACTAGTGTCTTGGCTGTTATCATCACATAGTTTCTACTTTCTTCAGATGTCTGATGTAATTAAAAACTTTTGGTATTTTTTAACAAAACCTTTTTACTGTTCAAAATGGAACTACTCTCTTTTAATCGTCTGAGAAAATTTGTCTTTTTTTCACTTTTCATCAGCATGGATGATGCTAACGCCCAGGTGAATAATATATATGTAACGTTTTCCTCTGAAACGAAAGATTATATAAAATCAAATGCTAGATTTGCTGCTAGGAACGTTGGTTCACTGTGCCGTGCTAGACATTTTTTTCTCGCTTGAATCTTTTCTTACATATTCATAAGTCTATCACTTGTTCATGCGTTGAATATTACTATCACATCGGGTTTCATGTTTCTGCTATATATTTAGAGATTCTAGATAAAATAAAGAGAATAATCTGCAATATTATTGATCCTGACCTGACATCGCAGCTTTAGTCACTTTTCCTCTATTATACAGCAGCTTCCCTACGCATTTTTATTAAATAAATATTTTAATTGTAAGTGTTTTGATGAACTTTCTTCTTTGGTACTAAGATTTTATGAAGTTAAGGGCAGTACTTTATTGGTGATGCGGTCTCATCATTTTACAGTTGAAATGGCTAGATGTAACCGTAGGTTCTATGCTAATAATTTCTTCTCTCACATTCATCGCTTGTTGAACTCTCGTCCAGCTCTTTGCTTTCCAGTCAAGTATGATCTTCAAATATTTAAATACAATGTCAATCGTTATATTCTGTCTTTTTAATTATTGTTCTTTTATTGTACTTTCTTCTTTAAGTTCACTTTTTCTCATATTGTTTCACACTCAGTAACCCCTTGCTTTATTGTTTTGCTCGGAGAGAAATAATTAAAAAATCCTCTGACCATGCTAATCAGTTAATTCTATCAAGTTGTCTGTGTAATGTCGCTTGTCACTTTTAGTCGACCAGAGTATCTAATTTTTTTTACTACTCAACCCAGGAATTATACTCAAGACGATCAGGAATAAGGGGCCTAGTGGATAGGGCTAAAAGGTACAACGCTTGAGACGTGACAATAACAACCAAGATGTGGATTAATCCAAACCAATCAGTGTACAATAATGATGGCATGAGACAGCATAATGTCCTTGAGCTCGGTTCTAACTTGTTGAAAATAGAACCCTTCCTCTTTATCAAATGACCAAAGTATAACTGACTTAATTAATGGTTGAAGCATATATGATTACATTTTGGCGTCTGGTGGATTCTAACCCAAATTAAATTCACATAAAATGCTACCTAGCAGTAAGTAGTCAAATAAAACAAACTTTTAAGCTTAAAAACTGTCGGGAATTGTACGGAACTTATTGCGCATACACACATATGTAGAGTGAATTACAGAGACGTATGAAATGTCCAGCAGAATATGGCTAAGGACAAGTAATTTGATATGATGAAGTTACCAAATTCTTCGTATTTTTGGAAAGTATCTCGCGTGTTATATATATATATATATATATAACTTGCAAAGAATTAAACGATTTTTATGAATATTGATTTATTTGTTTTAATAGTTTACCCCAAGCAAGGCGGGACCGCCACTAGTGTGTAGGGAGTTACAGTGAGTCGAAAGACTGAGTACAGGTGGTATTGAGGAAAGGATAAAGATGAACGGGATTCAAGAAGATAGAAAACGGCAATTGACGTTGCATTCAAATTTTTGGAGATAGTAGCTATCAAGGAAGCAAGTAAACGAAAAGTGGGAAGTGCGAGAAATGAAACTGAGGGAGTAAAAATGGTCGTTACATTTAACTATTTCAACGGTAAAAGAGTAGGATCTAGATGTCAACCTAGCATCGAGCCTAAATTAATGTGATCAGGGCACCAGTGAAAAAAAGCTCATCAGAGTAGTTGCCATTAAAATATTTTTAAAAAAAATCCCAGAGGGAAGTCACGTCACAACAGAGGAAAGCCATGTCAGGACCGATTTTCATTACAGATCCTTCTTTGGATTTTGTCAAGAACCTCTAGATGAATAGTAAGAGCGATCGTTGGCAACAGTATTCAATGCACAGAAGAATGGTAGATTCATCTGTGTGCAAGATCGAATCTGACGAGAAAAAACTTTCTGGTCCGGCACAGTGACACAACTTTCGTAGCAGTAGACGCGGTTATAGATCCAGCATAGTCGTTTCATTTCATTTCAGGTCGGTTGAAAAAGTGAGGCCAAGAAACTAGCATCAGATTACCTAGAAGCATGTTCACCTGAATATCCTCTGGACTATGGAAATGGATCGATCTAGTGTCGCCAAAATGGGAGTTGATCTAATTTATGTGCATATCATTTTTTTTAACATAAATCTGATTTATGTATGGATGGAAGAAAATATAAAAGTACGCTGAAGTGCAAGGCGAAAAAAGGATTAAATTAAATGAAGTGAAAATTTTGTCAGTAAAAGATGGGTTGAAAGTGTTTAGGTGTTTTGAGAAGAAAGGGAAACCAATAAAAAAACTTATGGATGCGTGCATCTACAGAGATGAACAAGTCATTCATAAACACAATATATGTAATCATGCAAGTCTTAAAAAATAATGGAAAGTAGATATTTACTTATTTTGAGAGAGGGAAACACACACACACATATACATATGGCACACAAACGCACACATATGATATATATATATATATATATATATATATATATATATATATATGACACACAAGCACACATGTACCATATGTATAAATATATAGGACATAAACACACACGCATATGTATAAATATATATATAACACAAACTCACACACTCATATATATATATATATATATATATATATATATATATATATATATATATATGTCACAAAGAGACACATATATGTATATATGACACAAACACACACATATATAAGACACAAACACACAAATATATATATATATATATGACTGAAACGCATACACATATATATGACACAAACGCACACATATATACATGACACACATAGAAACACATACACACATATATAAATATATATAAGATGTATGACAAACATACACATAACAAAAACAACCGTACACACACAGACACACACAGACACACACACACACACACACACACACACATATATATATTAACATTTTTTAATTTTTTAAAAATGTTTTTAGATCATTCGTCTTTTAAAAATTTATGAAGCTTGTTAAAGTGAAACATGTTATATTAAAGATACTTTTTCCTACCTGTTCTTTACTAATTCTATTCATATATATGTGTGTGTGCGTGTGTTTGCGTTATATATAGTCGTCCACATACAAGTCTTTTTCGCTGTATCACAGCTCATCAGTGTGGCTAGATACCGCTCGCTTCCAGCCAGGACCGAAACTCACTGTCAGCTGGAGAGTCTACCCCTAAGCTATCGACAGACAGCTGAGAGACAAGGAAATGTTAATGTGTTATATATACGCGGTGTATACACACGCCAGCAGCCGAGAGAACTTAATTTATGATTTAGGAGTAATGTGTACATTGCAGAAGTGGTTACTGATTTTAAAGTTTTCCGTTCTAGAGAGCTCAGTTAGATAACGATAATTTCTTTAGTATTTTTTACCAGAGCTCATATTGCAATTTTTAACACTAATTATTTTCTCTGGCACTCCGTATTACTGGTTCCCATATTGTGTTCATCTGTATGCTTGGTCGGCTTAGGAGATTTTTTAAGCCTAGCATATGTGCTGATTCCTTAAGTTTACGTAGTTTCCAGATTTGATAGGAAAGACTGGATCAGCTCAAAAATGTGTTCGGAGACACCGTAGCTTTTCATCTCATGGAGAATACCTGTATGTTAAACCCTGTCAAAGGCTTTCGAGATGTCTAATGCTACAGCCCGTTCTTGACTGTATTTTTTTAAACTACGGCATAAACTCTTTCAGCAATTATCGTCAGCACATCAGCTATATATATATATATATATATATATATATATATATATATATATATATATATATATATATATCAACTGTTAGCCTGGATAAACGAAAGCCGTATTGCTTGTCTGAACAAAAGCTCTGTGATGAACCAATTCAGCATTGATCAAGGTTTCTAGGAGTTTGCCAAAAAGAGGTAAAATAAAATTTCTACCAAACTTTCGAACGTGTTAGAAGGGATTAAAAGTTTATAAAAGATAAGTAAAAATTACTTTAATCTTTCCTCTTAATAATAATATAAACATTTTGATCGAAAAAATTCGTTTTTATTGAGTTTGGTCCTTTTTTTTAATTCATATTATGCTTATATTGAAACGATTTAGTTGAGAATGTATATATATTTATCACACACATAGAATGTGTCACATATATGATTCACACACATATGACCCCCACGCACGCACACACACACACACACACACACACACACACACACACACACACACACACACACACATGATACGCGTACACAGACACACACTCACATACACACACGCACATACACACATGCACACACGCATATGTATATATATATATATATATATATATATATATGACGCACACAAATCCACACACTCATATATATATATATATATATATATATAAAAGAAACATGCTGATAACTCACACACATGAGAAGGCTAAGTCAGAAAAAAAAAGGAGAAAAAAATAGGAAAACAAGAAAAAAGTGAAAAAGGGAATTCTTACTTTGATACGAATTTACTTCAATTCAATCAAACACATATGTTCAGGTTATTGACCTGACCCCTAAACAATTGATGCCATAAACCTTAATCCCGTTTAATCTTAATCTCCACCCCGTCGCTATTTAATAACATGCAGCCTTAATTACAAACCCGTTGCCCCCATTATATTTTCAACCCAATCTAATTTTTACCCTTGTCCCTCATGGTTCATTGTGTTATTGTCTTTTAGTTTTTCCCTTGAGAAGCCAAATGGGGTCGCTGATCACCTTTTCTTTGGATTGTGCATTTATTTGAGAACAAGTCCTTAGCGCTTTTCATAGAGAAATGTTTAAATGATTAACCTTGCAAGCAAAAGAAATTGAAAAACTGATAGCTTATCCTATCTAGACATGGATGTAGAGAGAAATATTTTATTTTCATAATTATTTTCTATAATTATACTTATCATAGTCCCAATTAGAGAATCATTCACATAAATGACAATTTCGGCGGCTTTTGCTCGATATGAAGTTTGTGTTTTTCGAAATACAAACAACAAAAGAAGAAAAAACAAAAAACAAAACAAAACGAAAAGAAAAACCAAAAAACAAACAAACAAACAAAAATATATCTCCCTGTTTGTAGTTTCTCGAATAGATCTCTACTAATCAGAGAAGTTTATAGTAAAATTGAATTTATTTACTGAAATATTTTTCTTAAAAGATGTTACCTAATTTTCCCTAAAGAGAAGTTGTTTTTTTTATGCTAACTTATTTTAAAAGTTTTCGAACTTAAAAACGTTATTGTATTACGTAATCAAATTTTAAATCGTTCGATTATCTGTATTAGAAAAAATTTATATAATCGAAGTATTCCGTTATAGATAGGAATGTGGGTAGAAAAAGTTTAAGTAAATTCCTAATAATATAGTGAAGAATAGATAATCTGACATCTCTAAATATTTAAGGATTTTCTTTATATTCATAGTGTAATATTTAAATCATTATAGTTTATATTATTGGATAAAAATTATAATTATTTGCAAATGGCAATTAACATTAAATTTAATTATTTATTAAACTATCGCAAATGGTGCGCCATCGTAGTTGACCGAAAACTCTGAGAAATTATTAATTAGCAGTTAATAGAGTAAATAGACCTTATTTATCTCCCTTGGATAGGCATTATTTCTTACTTAATACTACTAATATTACACCGTATCTCGCAACCCGTAGAGCATTTCAACCGTATTGAGTTACAGATTATCCTATGATCTGTCGTTCTTATCCCTGTCTCACAAGAATTCGGAGAGCTGAGTTCGAATTCCAGTTGAATTCGTTGCATTCACATATTCACAAATACCTATGGGAACGGTGTTAATCTGTCGTTTCTTCCTCAAGTTATAGGATAAATAGCAGTCAGCCTTGGTTGGCAACCAGTCTACCGCTGAAAGTAATGGCAACCTATTGCGGGAAAATATTCTGTTCAGTCAGTCATCTCTCTTTCGAAACATGATTGCCTAAGCGTGTATCACGTATGGCACTTATTTGACTGATGTACAGAAGTAGGATCATTATAACAGAATTCAAGAGGATACTTTGTCTTCGAAGCTCTGAGTCGGGAAGATAAGTTGGACATTAAATTTTATCTATCTATCTATCTATCTATCTATCTATCTATCTATCTATCTATCTATCTATCGACGCCCCTAACTCTCTCTTCGGAGGTAATGTTTCTTATTTATTTACACAGAAATTGCAACTGATACAACGAGCACAATAACAAATTTTGAAACTATTCTACGGTCTGGCATTACTCTGTTACAAACAAAAGTTTATATAATTCTATATCTAATATCAATATTCAGGGTTTTAGGCTCATCGGTTCGATATAATGTTGATGATTTGTCTTGATTCCAAGAAATCCACGTGAATCACATTTGTATATCTATAAACAACAGCGTGCACACCTTTGCCAATTGATAGCTACGTCTTGCACCTTTTCTTTGATGACTTAAGTCCGGCGCGTGGTGATGACACCGCATCTCGCCACCGATGATGATGCGACCCAGAGAAACTATCACCTTCAACATTGTAGCAGTTCATCAGTCAGTAAATACATTCAGTTGTCTTTTTGCTCTTTTGTGAGCATCTGGAAGACCGACCTGAACCGACCTGAACAAACTTTGAGATATTCCAATATTACCATCGAAACTGATATTCAGAGTCTTACAAAAGCTCCCGATCATAATTTGGAATAGCAGATCGAGGTGTTCTTTATAGGTTGATAGCTGTGAAACGTGTCTTATCACGCATATCTGCTGATTCACATTGCCAAATGTTTGTGTTCGCATCTACTGGTTGATTTTCATTTTTAGCAAGCATGGATAAATGTCAAATGGCATAATTATTTTTCGAATAGAGAAATTCAATTTGGATACACATTGATGTCAGACGCCATTTTAGCAGACAACCGGTAAGCTTGTATCTGCAGCATCACCCAAAATTATGGGTTACTATCATATCACTAACGTCCGTCTCCGACATTGTTAGCAAACAATGATATTTGCTATGTTTAGGGGAAGAGTCCGTTATATACGAGACAGAGCGTTTATAGATATGTGCTTATCCGGTTCTCGCTCGATCATAGAAGTTAAGCAACGTTGGGCCTGCTCAGTACTTAGATGGTGACCGCTTGGGAATACCAGGTGCTGTAAGCGTTTAGTGACGGATGTGCGTTGTGGTGCAGTGGATATCGGCTCGGAAAGAGAAATCGGTGAGCCAGGTTCGAATTCCAGTTGAATATCCTGCATTCAGAAATCGGTGAGCCGAGTTCGAATTCCAGTTGAATACCCTGCATTCACTTAAGCACTGGTACCCTTGGGAAAGGTATTAATCCGTCCATTCCCTCCAGTTATGGGTTAAATAACAGGGTAGGACTTGGGGACCCTGCCCTTAAAAACAAATCCCAATGAATCTTGTAACTAGAAAAGAAAAAAAGTATTACTAGACACAAGACTTAAATACAACAATAAATTGTTGAAAGAAAAAGGTATTACCAGCAATAAATAAATACAATTTAGTTGGCAATAAATGACCCGCCGAGGTTGATATGCCATAAAAACAAAACAACCAACCAACAATTATAGATATGTACAGTGTGAAAATAGAAATCAGCACTATATGGCTTATTGCAGGATATATTCCTATGTCTACATTCAATATCTATTTTTCTCCATCTCTCTCTGTCTCTTACACACACATACACACACACACACGCGCGCGCACACACACACACACACACACACACACACACACATATATATATAGGCTGCATGTCGTCATTCAAATAAGTTTCCTTGAATAATATAGACATATTATGTTTATTCATTTTTATAATGACCCTTTCCAGTTTTCTTGATGTTAAAATGAAATTCATTAAGGAAGGCGCCATAATTTTTTCCTACCTAAATATTTTCGAACTCCTCCAAGATCGTACTCAGGGATAAATTACAAGGACAAACTTGTTGTAACTGTGATAAAATCTGCATTTCGTTGTGGTGTTGATTAAAAAAATAAAATAAAAAAAAAACACCCGTGAATGTGCGCTTTCATAATTATTTTGAAATTTTTAATTTATCCGCTGTAGATATGGAATATTTTGTAAACACTATCTTTTGTGGATACCTGTGCTTAAAATAAACAGCGTGTACTACGTCTATCGGCCTGCGCTATCAGGAAAAATTCTTATAGAAAATGTACTCTTCGGCAGGATTCTAACTTGTGTCCTCCTTGGTAGGATAAACCATCGTTTGATCCGCGTGCTTTCGACTGCAATACCATAGAGAGCGTGACTGCCCAAGCAGGGTTCTTTTTAACCCTTTAAAGAATGCCCATATTCATTTTCAATTATAACTTCCAAGGTCGGTGAACGGAGGTGGGGGCAAGCCTGATTGGGTGCCCCGGGCAGTGCTTTGTGATCCTTATCAACATTTGTTTTCTTTTCTACTTATACGTTACAAATTAAAGCACAACTGATTATGAAAGAAACATCGTGAATTTTAAAGTCATTGGGCGATATTTTTTGTTTGTTCAAACCCGTGAATTTGGTTTGCACATGCTAAGGCTCGAGAAAGTATTACATGAAATTCACTATTTTTTTATCCACAATGTGTTGAAATTATTCAACATTTTTAACAAGAAAAATCCCAAGTTGATGTTAATATTGTTGATTTATTTCAGAGGGACTAATCTGTTGTGACATCTTAAATAAATCAACAATATTATGTGGCGGTTGTGACATGTTTCTAATTTGATACATTGTATTTATTTTTATTTTTTCTAGTTAAATTGTTCACCTATATTACATATGATCCATCATTGTACATAATTAGATTACAAAAATATTTGTATTTTATATGAATACTACCTTATGAAAATTGAGATGTAGTAGAGTGGATGGTCCAGTATATTATAAGTTCGGGGGTAGGGCTGTATCATAGATTCGGAGGAGGCATGAGACCCTTGATAATTCCAGTTTACGTTTCGTATCTTAAACGTAAAATGATGTTATCGAATTTAAAATAAACCCATTAAAAACCATATATATATATATATATATATATATATATATATATGCCCACTTCAAAAAAAAAAAATTAAAAAAAAAAAAATAAATGCCCACTTCAAGGACTTTGCAATACGAAGTCATTTACAAGGCAGAAGTACATGACTTAAATGCCCATATTAAAATATGTTTGGGATCAACCCAAGACACCTTTAAGACCAGGCGGTTCAATCACAAGTCTGCATTCAAAATAGAACACTTCAAAAGCCGTACAAAATGAGCTAGTCACTTGTAGAAATTGAAATATGGAAAAGACCCAGACATAACGTGGAGTATAGTGAAACAGCCAAGCCTTACAATATGTAGACTGTGCCAGGAAAAAAAAAAAATAGAGATTATGCTATTCCCAAACAAAATGAACTATTGAATGAAAGAACAGAAATTATGATTAAGTGTAACCATGCTAAAAAATACCTATTAGGTTCATACAACCATGGATGAAGACGTTATAATTTTTTATTATTTTAAAAATTGCGCGTTCAAAAATTCCCTGTCACGTGAGTGTTCAAAAAACCACCGTTACGTGAGCGTTCTCAAAAAAAGGAAAAAAGGTAAACGGTAAAATCAGTTATTGCAAATTGCCTGGAGACACCACTCATGGTAGAAACCTAGGTCGCGTAATAACTCGTTTACAAATGGAAAATATGGGAAATATTCAAAAGTTCTACAATTGTATTAAAAAGTATTCAATATTTTTAATACAAATGTGCATTGGTCTAATTTTATTATGGCCAAAAACTAAGTAATTAAACAATCAATCAATATATATATATGTATATATATATATTAATAAATATACATATTATCCTACGTCTATGGTACGACGCGAAGTTTCTTGCGTTATACAACCATCAGGTGCATATGCACATGATGATTGCATAACACATGAAACTAGGAGTCGTATCATAGACGTAGGATAATATGTATATTTATTAATATATATAATCCAGCTCTGTTCATACACTGAGCACTGTTTTACTACAGCATGAATAATAATACTATACTTATGTACATCCTCTTCATATGTATATTTATTAATTTACCTCACTATATATATTTATACATATATGAGCCAAAGTGAAAAATAAACACATAGTTGTAAGAGAGTCAAACTGAAAACATTTCTCTCTCTCAAGTTCTATCAATGTTTCTTGAAATCTTTCTCTTCTTCACATCATATGAGTCATCTTTACTTTGTTTTCGTTATCAACTTTATTATACAGCCATTTATTTATCTTAGCCTCTTGTTGCTTCTCTCTGTTTAAAGTCGCATTGTCCCTCAAAATCCCCTATTTAGACCCACTTTACATCATGGTATCCACCCGTTACTTCCCGTTTGTCATTGTCACATAAAATTAACCATAAGTTTCTTTTACCCTAGTCTAGTTTGAACTCTTAAAATACTCGTCAGTCGTGCCAGAAAACTCTGTGCGTGCGTGCGTGCGTGAAATAGAGAGAAGCAATAGGGAATAATTTAAACTATAAAAAAATGACCGTTTTAAATAATCAGAAAAACAAATTTTCGTATTGACCATTTTTATAAAAATTGTTTGGTCAGTTTCAAAATTTTTCTGCTAGTTATACACCACTTCTGCCCAGTCAGTCATGTCTCTTTCGAGACATGATCGCTCAAAACGTGTATCACTTAACTCATTGACTGATACACCTCGAAAATGTCGCCTTATTTATGCTGCTAATGGCACCTGATGCATGTTAACTGTAAGTTTGTCTTACAAGTCGTTTTCCATAGGCACCCCTCACAATCGTAGGCATGTGCCAGACTCGGTTCAAGTTTAGTAAATTGTTCGCTATCGTTCGACTCTTAATAAGCTAGTTTCCTGCCTAATGACTTACAGTGGTTGCGATCATAATGTTATAACCTTGTGCCAGACGAAGTATACTTGCTGTAGTGTAGAGCAATGTTAAGTTTTACAGCAAGTTAATCATTTAAGCCATTGTTAGTTCGGTACGAATGGATAACTCATAGCTCTGACCTTGTATCAGACAACGGTAATTTCAGTAAATTGCAGTATTAACTTCATTATTAAAATAAAAAGAATGTTCAACATTAAAAAATAAAAATAAAAATAAAAATAAAAAACACAACAATAAAAATTCTGCGGTCGATTTGAAAGCCTGAATGCTACGTT
The DNA here is from genome assembly GCA_037127315.1 of Ascarosepion bandense. Lineage (NCBI taxonomy): Eukaryota > Metazoa > Mollusca > Cephalopoda > Sepiida > Sepiidae > Ascarosepion > Ascarosepion bandense. The sequence continues at coordinate 3,014,909 of JBBBDQ010000789.1, read as the reverse complement.
TCTAGCATTTACTTATTTAAAATAATCTTTTACGTGCGCGGACACATACAACCGTTTTATAATATATATATATATATGTATATATATATATATATATATATATATATATATATATATATATATTGAAAGTACTTCGATAATAAATATGTAAACAACTTTTTAGATATATAATTTAAGCATTTAGAACGATCGTTGAAGAGTTCTGAGTAAACAGCTATATGCAAAAGAGGCTTGTGTCCCCAGAAGATAAACAAACTGTATTTGTCGGTCTATCAGATTTTTGTTTAAGTAGGTGTTTATTTTCATTTGATTTTTTTTTTCGTGAAATCGACACACAAACATACAGTGAAAGTTTTACAAGTAAAGCAAGTCACGTGAAGCGGCGAGAGTTTGCGGTTTGAAACGCTTCTTTAAACGCGAAAAAGGACAGCCATTACTATCTTACACCAGAAAAGTATTTCGCAACAAGTAAATTTACAGACACATCTATCTATCTTCATCATAATATAATGATGTAATGATGACGGAAAATAATGATGTACATAATTTTGCAGAACAGATATTTTTCAACATCATTTACTTTTATTGTTAATACACTTTTAAAAGTAAATGATATTGAAAAATATTTGTTCTGGAAAATTAATACAACTCACTAGTTTGAATATTATACAGTGAGCATTTCATATCAAAATTCAACTATGCAGTTATTGATCGATTTATCTAAGTCTGTTTATATGTATACATATCTGTATGAGCAGAGTTGGTGTAATGGTTAACCGTATAGAAAATAGAATCTCAAACTAAGTTCAAACTACGGTTGAAGTAGTTCATGTTCACTTCGTGTTAATATAATTGAAAAGCTATCATAGATTACACCCTAATGCTACCCAGGAACCCGATAACCCTGTCAATATTATCTGGAGAATGTGGTTACTAAGTAATCCTCAGTGTCTCTAGAAAGACAATGAGGCATCATCATGGTACCCCGACGATCTAGTCTGTGAAAGGATAATTTAACTTTTAAATATATCAGTTTTTATTTGTGAAAAAAAAAAAAAAAAAGAAAAAAAAAGAAAAAAGTTTAATGCTTAATTCATTTCAAAATTTTTATATTTTGAGGATATCGAGAACCATTTTCAACAGTTTTCAATCTTCAGGTATTCGAACTTCTTGATGACTTGTCACTTGAAATTCAAAAAAATAATTAATCAAAAAATAGGATAGACAACGTTGTTTAGAAAGAAAAAAACTAATTTTTACCGTTGACACACACACACACACACACACACACACACACACACACACACTCGTAGGTACATCAATAAGTCCATAACCTAATGATGAAAAAATATTTTTGCACAGTAAATATCCATTTTCAACACAATCTTATTTTTTTGTCAATGCACTTAATTCAAAGCCTCTCTGTTAATCACAGCTTGAAAATTTCAGATAAAATTTTAGTTCATTTTATATTAGGCCACAAACTTAATGATCCATTCTTGTATGTATATATCCAACCTATCACTTCTACCTTAGAGCAATTGTTAGTTAGCGAGTTATGAATGTAAACTGTAGAAAGTAATTCACATGTGAACTTATGACATGATGGTTAATAAGCTCATCTTGCCGGTGAGTATTGTGGTTAGATCCTCACTGGGTTCCCAATACTTTGGTAGGTTTAATAAATTATTATACCTATGGATTTATCTATGTATGTTTACTAACATTAAGATACAACTTGTTACATTAGTGAACTGATCTGAAAAATATTTAATAAAATTAAATTAGTCTGGTTCAAGGCCGTTTCAATGGAGCAAGCTTTATAGAAAATGGATCTGTTAAGATAAGCGCCCTTGCTTAGCTTAGTCTGACAGGGCTTGTGACAGGTACCCAGTGACGATCAGATTCAAAGTGAAGAGATTGCTAGCCATCTGCGTTACAATAGGCACTCAGTTTATGTATTTACTGATATTCACCCGTTCGTCTTCCTCAACCAGTAACCAACGTTATTGTGCCTCGCACTCGGTAACAAGTTTTATATATGAAAAAACAGGGTATCAAAATTCTACGCACCCACATGGTGACGCCATACTGCGCGGCTACTAGGAAACTCACCTATCACCCTAACTCCAGTAACAACCACTCCCACCAGTGACTGCCACTACAGCTAACAGTTGTACTACTTTCTCTGCCACCAATCCGACAGTAACAACAACAAGAACATTAAAACTTTTTTCTAAAGAGCAACGAAAGCACCTACAACAACAGAAAACTTATTTGACTGGCGCACAAACAGTAAATAGCCAGGACAGGTTACAAGTAGGATCCACCCAAAAATCTCCCTCCCTCACATTTATTCATCATTGTTAAAGCTGCCTGGTCCGTTTATACGTACAATACACGGCGGATTTAACTGCTCGTTTTGGGTAATTTTTCCACCACCAATATACTGAATCATTAAAGCCAAGAGAGCGAAAGCAAGTCGTCACTTACTGACAAGATTGGAAAGAAAGGCTCGTTCGTCTTTTTCGCACCTGGGATACCGTTATGGCAAGTTTCTGACACCTTATTTCTAATTTCAGCGTTCGAACAAGGATACCCTTTACAAGTTCACTTTGCAGCAGCCTTTTTTTAAACTTTAGAACTGACTCTTTCAAACACAGAAATCTTTTAAAGAATTTAAGTCTTATTTTTTATAGAATTCTATTATTTATCCTTGCGCTGTTATTTATTTATTTTTTAAAATCATGAACGATTTCTTTTGTGTGTGATGGAGGTGATGGGCTTAATGTAGGATTTGATCGCGGTTTACGATTAATTCTGAGAAAAAGAAATAAGGAAGTAGGAAGAAAAGAATAAGTATTTTTGTAAGAATTGGTTCTCTAGTCGCTTGTTGGTCTAAAACCAAATGTCTCTGACACTTTGCCAAAGGAACCTGGATAACGACCATCCTCAAGAAATGTGCAAAGCTTTATTACACCCAGGCCGACAGCAACAGCAGCAGCAGCTCCGGCGACAGAGTGACGTGAACCCGCTTCTTTCCAGTCCCATTACTTCAAAAAATAAAACAATGTCCAAGGATGCCACTAGCGGTGCTAATATCGATAACTCTGAAAAAGTCAGCAACCAGAATCTTCGAAACTATTCAGAAGAAGAAGAAGAAGAAGAAGAAGAAGAAGAAGAAGAAGAAGAAGAAGAAGAAGAAGAAGAAGAAGAGAGCAAAGAAAAAAAGAGGAATCAGGAACAAGAGTTGGACAGCTAAACTGCAGTTGTTATTCTTCACCCGTCACCCATATTTCGCATCCTCATCACCATTACGACCATCAACCCTACCATCATCATCATTACTATCACCACCATCATCACCGACAGAATAAAGAAGATGTAAAATTATTGCGAACATGTAACCAACAATTAACAGACACGATTCTGGCAACGTCAACACTACCATCTTTTTCCTCTAATGAACCCCAGACTACCTCACTATCTGTGACGTCGACATCGTCGCCAGCAATGTCGATATCTGTTTCGGGCACCACCAGTAAACCTTCTTTTTTGATCAGCGACATTCTGGGGGACCATGTTGGAAACTCGAGAGAGCACCACAAGTGTTATACCCCGACATCAATAATCACTGCAACAACAGCGCCATTATCACCGGCTTCAATTACAACAACAGCCACCTTGACAAGTTCATCTTCATCATCCCATCTATCTGCATTTCTTAGCTTCTCCTCAGCTGGTTTATCCTCAATCCAGTCTCAAAATTTAACCGGAGGTCCGATTGCAGCATCTTCTCCCTTGTTGACATTAGCTCAATCGGATTTGTCAGGTAGTCTTTCGCAAACTTCAACATCGACTCCTTTTTCATCCGTTTCCCACATCAAACGTCGTTTGGACGCAATTCTAAATACCGGAAACTGTACAACATACTTCTCCGTTCCTGGGAATCAATTAAATTCAGAAACCAGAAACACGGAGCTTCACAGTTCGAATCTAGACGATAATTTGGATGTTCAAACAGTCGGGCGAAATGCTGTGGTTGGAGTTTGCTTCCGTCCAACTTTGACGTCATTAACGCAGACGCCGCCATCGGTTAATACTCCATCTCCGGACACTGTCGGGGAACGTTGGATCGAAAGTGACCGGAGGTCAAGCTCGGATTCGAACCCATTAGACAATGAAGTTGATGTTGCGCAAATTAGGGATGTTTGCCTTGACAACAATCTTGAAGGTACGTACAGGATTCTTTCTTGTTTGTTTTTAAAAATCGCTCCCAGAAAAAAAAAAAATACAAAAAAAAAAAAAAAACAAACAAAAAAACAAAGACAACAACAACAACAAAAAGAAAACAAAAAACAAAAACACTTCATTCCTTTTGACCGGTAGCGTGACAAACTTGTAAATTATCCGATGTTAGTAATGTTCTGTGAAATTTCCCAGTTTATTTAAGAGTATTTTCAACATTTCTTAAGATGTAAATGTATACATCTTGGTTTTCAAAATAATGGGAATGGCAATTGCAATGACGGGTGATAATGATGATAATAATGATATTATTATTATTATTATTATTATTATTATTATTATTATTATTAATGTTGTTGTTGGTGTTGTTGTTGCTCACATATTAGTGCGTGTAAAACAATTCTCGTTTCGACCAAGAAGTGATTCTAAAAAATTCCGATTTTTGGCTAGATTTTTAAAAGTGGATGACCATTTCAATATTACCTCGTATATTAAACGAATGTTGATCCATATGTCTGTTTTGTGTAACATTTTTCTATGTCACCAGAAAGATTGCATCTTTATATAGTTGACTCTTCTGGCGGCGGAGAAATTATGGTTTGTTAAACTTGGCAAATAAGCAACTTGATCACATCTGTGAATTTGCCAATTCCAAGGAAGTAAAAATAGAATTTTCTGTTTACTTTAAATATTATTTATTTTATTTTATTTTATTTCGAATTAAAATTAAAGGTAAAATGCTCATAATGTGCTTCTATCAGACATTTTATTTTAAAAGAACTCTTAAACTTTTGAGATAGGCTTGGTCGATAAATAAGTTTCAATATTTTTTCGAAGGTCTAAAAATTATCCCAACAGATGAAATGTTATATATATATATATATATATATATATATATATATATGTGTGTGTGTGTGTGTGTGTGTGTGTGTGTGTGTGTATTTATATATTAGAAATGCGTTTAATTTATTATAATTATTTTTATTTATAATAATAGGACAATAAAGAGGATCAGTATTTATCTTTATTTCATTTATTTTATATTCAGAAAATATAAGGCGTAAGAAAAGGCAAAGTAACATACAATGTTTGGTATTTATTCAGCACAACAGAATGACAAAATTACTTAAATATTCAGTCATTTTTGACAGCACAGGTGAACTAATAATAATAAAAAAATATTATATTCAGAAAGTATATTTCATTTATTATATATATCAAGTATATATCAAGTATATATCAAGTATCAATATATATCAAGTATATTTCATTTATTTTATATTCAGAAAGTATAAGGCGTAAGAAAAGGCAAAGTAACATACAATGTTTGGTATTTATTCAGCACAACAGAATGACAAAATTATTTAAATATTCAGTCATTTTTGACAGCACAGGTGAACTAATAATAATAAAAAAATATTATATTCAGAAAGTATATTTCATTTATTATATATATATCAAGTATATATCAAGTATATATCAAGTATCAATATATATCAAGTATATTTCATTTATTTTATATTCAGAAAGTATAAGGCGTAAGAAAAGGCAAAGTAACATACAATGTTTGGTATTTATTCAGCACAACAGAATGACAAAATTACTTAAATATTCAGTCATTTTTGACAGCACAGGTGAACTAATAATAATAAAAAAATATTTTTAAAGTACAAACAATGACCTGCTGTGTTTTTATTCATATCAAAGTGGAGGCTAGGTGCTTTTCATAACACCAACACATGTCCAAAGTTGCTTGATAAAAAATTTTAAGCTGTTTTTACTGTCTCCATACAAAAATTGGGTGGGGTTCATAAAAGTCGCGGTCAGTTTTCTTCTATTACGTAAAAACGCGTTTTTTTAAACAAACATTAAAAAGAAAATATCACTCAAAAAATATCACTCATTATTAACGCCAACCCCACAAACAATACGTATTTTTGAATGTTTAATGATATGAGAAAAATATTGCTTATAGTACTGTATAGAAGCTTCTTAATTTTGAGAGAATATATGAAATCGAAATGCAAGCATTTTATCAGTTGATATATAATTGCGATAGTAATGCAAAGAAAAGTATTAATGTTACTGATAACATTTAATGTGAATATAAAAATGTGAAATTTATTTTATTTCATTTTGATTTAATTTTAAAATAATGTGCTAAAATTTGGCATTCATTTTATTATTTTACAAAGTGAATAATTGTTACCTTTGCGACATTATTATCTGAATATTCCCCACAATGATATATATACATATATATATATATATATATATATATATATATATATATATATATATATATATATCCAAGATAAAAACACAGAATAATGACGAGCAAAATAATAATAACTTTTGTAAATCAAATAGAAATGACGCGTTTTCAGAAGCTCTGAATCAGATGAAATGTAAATAAAATTATATATATATTATGCATGAATGCGTGTATAACATTCAATAATATTAATAAATTTATTTCAATTTATAAATATTAATAATATTAATAAATTTATTTCAATTTATAAATATTAATAATATTAATAAATTTATTTCAATTTATAAATATTAATAATATTAATAAATTTATTTCAATTTATAAACATTATAAATCCGTTTTAGTTTAGTTTATAATCAATACTTTTTCTAATGAATGAAATTTAAATTGTAAATAATATGTTTGCAACAATTTAAAATGTTAATTTTTTTGTTTAACTCATATGAATTTTTTCAGTATGGTTTCACGAACAAAATGGCTGTTGACAGAAAGAATAAAATTGAAAACATTACAATTATTAATGAAACTAACCAAAAGCTGAGCCTCTCTTGACCGTCGCGTAGTTTCTTACGGGTGGCGACAGTCAAAGGCGAAAACAGTATGTGGTTAGAAAATATCTTCCTTGTATTGTTCCTCCAATTAATGAGAATGGACATCGCTAAAAGATGAATGATGGTCCTTTTCAAACAACGGCTACCAAAAATCAAAGGAAAGAATTAGAGACAAATTGACTATAAGGATGTTATGTGAGCATACTACTATACTGGACCCAAAAGATAGGGTTAATAAATACTGTTAACATATTTGGGAAAACTCTTTCAATAGCCCCCAATAAAATGTTAATTTACTTCATTTGATTGAAACGAAAGACTTTAAATGAATGTATCAAACAACAAACCAAAAGAAACGGCAACAATAAGTACAACGAAATAGTAAACATCGTTTATGTGGAGTCAAGGAAGAACTTATATGCTTAATAAATAAATGTAGCACATTAAGTCAGGAATAAAAAAATAATAATATGAGTAGGGAGGCATTGCGATTAATTGGTAACTGTGCAAACGCCTTGGGTTTGATCATGCAAACTATGATTTTCTAAATGAAATTTATCTGATCATTACAAACTAAGACAAAATATTTTTGTCAGAAAGTGTATGCTGTTTACAAAAAGCGTAAAATTGAAAGAAACTTAAAAGACCATTGCTAGAAAATTTATGAAGGTAAAGAGGAAGGATATAATTATTGGAATGGTTTGAGAAGAAATGGAAGAAGAAATAATAATAAAAGAAGAAACAAGAAAACAGAGAATATGTTCTTTAGATTAAACAGTACTTGAAACATTATTTTCTCAAATTGGAAATTCGAGGAAAAACGAAAACTATCCAGTATCCAATAAGGATTTTTGGAGATTTAAATTTCTAATTTAATTTTTGTTCCTTATTGATGGCCAACAGAAAACTGGGGTGGGGAAGTTAATAATAACAATAAGTAAATAAAAGCAAAAATATTAACAAAAAAAATATCCGAGAAGAAGAAGAGGAAGAAGAAGAAGAAGAAGGAGGAGGAGGAGGAAGAAGAAGAAGAAGAAGAAGAAGAAGAAGAAGAAGAAAATAAATCAAAATGTCTAGACTAAATGGAACTTGGTGCATTAATTGTTATTGAATGTTTGATAAAAATTCAAATATATATCGATAAATAAAATAAGAGGATTACCATATTTTATAGCGTGTAAAACTCCTCGATCAACATTTACATTTAATCTTACAGTATTATGGAGTTAGGCCAGATACAAGTAATTGTAGTTTGTAGTCTCTGAATAAACCTTAGTATACCACATACTTCAATTTTCTATTAAGATTCAAATTTTTAAAGCGATTTTGGGAATAAAGAGGCGTGGTCATATATGCCATCTAATAAGGTATTTAATAATAATAATAATAATAATAATAATAATAATAATAATAATAATGTGGGATTTGAATATAATAGGAGCACTAGGAATGATTAAAAAATGTTAATACACACATTAATATAATCTCAAGATAGCCATCACTGTCTGAAACCCGAATGATTTTGTTCATGAAGACCATTCATATACTCAGAAAAATATCTCAGTCTAATATGTCCGATAATAATTTAAGAAAAACCTTCCTTTATCTCACGTCATATATAAAACATTGAATTAAACAGCAAATCAAGTAAACTTAAAATAATAATAATAATAATAATAATAATAATAATAATAATAATAAAAAATGGAACAAAACAACACATTGAAAGAATCCCTGGAAACCCCAGCTTAAGAGATATACAAAAAATTGTCTTATTAAGTACAGCCCACACACTAAGGAAAACTTTATCTATGTAATGCTGGAGATGATAGGGAAGATAGAAAAACATGAAATGGAGCCATAACAACACACCACTACCTGCCTTAGGTCTCCCCGCAGACTTGGTTGGTAGTGAGACCAAAGCAGAAATCGAAATATGATGAAAAATGACATAATAATAATAATAATAATACAATCTTACAATGGAAATTCTTGAGATTAGCTACTTTACAAAACTTGGAAGTTTTCGGTTTTATTTGGAATGTTATCAGAAGTAGATAATAGGCTCGAAAAATCGATTGTTATAGCATAGCAATGTATCTGCAGTGAACCTTGTATTGTTGGATAAATTCAAATTATCAAATAATATGACAATTTATTTGTACAGTAGTAAATGAATTAAGATAAAAATTGACCAGAAAATTACTGTGATTTTTTCCAAATATAAAGTTCCGAAAGCGAAATTTTTTCCATGCAAAAAGATGTTCGTTTTCGGATAAGGATAGAAGATTTGCAATAATTATAAATAAATTTGTGATCTGAGAACAGAGATTGCCCAAATCTGAGCTGAATATAAAGGAATGTAATGCTAGGGATGATAGGGAAGATAGAAAAACATGAAATGGAGCCATAACAACACGCCACGACCTGCCTTAGGTCTCCCCGCAGACTTGGTTGGTAATGAGACCAAAGCAGAAATCGAAATATGATGAAAAATGACATAATAATAATAAAAGAATATTGATAGACACATTAAGAAAATCCGGAGAGATCCACCGTTATATGAAATACAAAAGATTGTGTGAATGAGTACTGCTCACATAATTAGAAAAAACATTTTCAAAAAATTCCTAAGAAAACCCTTAAAAGTCTAGGATGAAAGATTTGTAAATGATTGTAAGAAATAACAAATAACAAAAGGAATTATTATGATAATCATCTTATACTAAGTCAAAAATATAATTCGTTTTTAAAGTGAACTCTTAAATAAATTTCTCATTCGCATCGAGACGAGTTGATTTTGAACTAATTTGAGAATGGAGCTAATCCCCAAAAATCAGACTGAATTTATGGATAAGGCGTTATTAATATTATACCCTTTGAATATCTTGTTTGTTGTTTTTAGCACAACGTTTCTGTTTCCGGTACAGCATTTTTCGAGTAAATTTATTATCAAAGTATTTCAAAAGATTAGTAAATAAGACAGTAGCAATTAGAAATTGTTAGTTTTTAAAGACTTAATTATTGCTTAAAATCTGATTTTTGCGCAGAATATATTTTGCCCGTAAAGAAAACGAAATATTGCCGAATTGAAAATGTCTATGAGCTGCTTAAATAACCCAAGTTACACACACATACATAGTGTGTGTGTATATGTGTGTGTGCGTAATTATATTTCATATATGTTTAATTTTTACAGATGTATATATATATATATATATATATATATATATATATATATATATATATATATATATAGTAAAGTTAAAGCACAAAACAGAATTATGCCATTAAATATTTATTCAACTAAATATGAACCATTTTTTCGCAAAATCTTTCACCATTTTTTCTTCACTTTAAAGATTCCGTCTTCCCAGATTTTCGATGGTTTCTCTACAAAGAATTTAAGAACAAAGAACAAAGAATTAATGTGGTTTTTATGTCATTCCCCCCCCCCCCCCCCATTAAAATTTCACTATGAGATTATTTTGCAAGAACAGGCATAAATGAAAATCTGAAGGAGTAATGGCTGGTGAATATGACGGTTGGGGTAATACATTCCAGCCAATCTGCAACAATTTTGCCGGGTCTGTAAAGAAACGTGTGATCTGATAGAAAACAACACCTTTTCTTTTTGTCAATTCTGGGTGCTTTTCTTGAATTGCTGTCTTTAATGAGTCCAGCTGCGAGCAGTATTTTTCACAATTAATTGACTGGCGCTTACCCCCCTGGATATCTTTTGCTGAACAGTGTTGTAAATGATCCATTTCTCATCACTCGTTACAAATTGCTTCAAAAAGGGTGCATTTTGATTGCGTTTAAACATCAAATCACAGATAGAAATGCAACCCAAAAGAATTCAGTGCTTCTGCCAATTTTTGTGTTGTGTAATGCGGGTCATTCTCAATTAATGTTTTGATTTGGTCTTCATCTGTAGTGGTGAGACCTGGCTGAGTGTTCTTTATCAATAAGGATAAAATAACCAACTCTAAACTTATCGACTACTTCTGTACAGTTATGTCAGCTAAATCACCTTCACCATACACAACACATATCTTTTTAGTTGCTTGCAAGGCATTTCTGCCTTCACGATAGTAAAAAAACCCATCAAGTGTCGAAAATCATACTATAAACTTCCATTTCCATAAGGATGGTAAGATAGCACGAATTAAGTAATATTAAACTTTCTTTCTTTCGAGAAAAAATTTGGCATAAACTTCCCGGTCAAACGCGTATATATATATATATATATATATATATATATATATTTAATAATAATAATAATGTATTATATATATATATATATATATATATATATATATATATATATATATATATATATATATATGTCTATGTATCATATATATATATATATTCATTAATTATATATATATATATATAGTGTATGTACTTTTATGTCTGTAAAATATATTGTATCATATATTTTATTCAGTTTATAGAATTATTCAGGTATATATACATATATTAGTATAATTTGAAGCAATAATTATGTTACTTGTTTATAATAACCTGTTATGCACACACACACACACACACACACACACACACACACACACACACTATATATATATGTGTTTGTGCGTGTGTGCATGGATATATGTGTGTGTATGTATATTCATGATTTATCGTAGCTATTAAATTTCAGTAGGTTAGATTTAAATACTGTTTTAATTTTTATATTAATTAAAATCTGTGTCCAGTGTGTTTGTTTCTAAATAATACAAGTTCTTCGCTTAGAATTAGTAATAGAAATTTTACATTATTTGTTTTAAATAATTGGATGAATTGAAAATTAATCGGTTCATATTTTTTAACAGAATCAGATTAGAGCTGAGACATTTTTTTCTCCGTTTATTTCAGTTGTGCTGTATGAAATCCTTTTTCACTGGTTTTTATAATATTGTAACCGGGTAAAAAAATAAAAAGTGAACTATTGGAAAATCATTTCAACAATTGGATAAATATTTTTTACTATCTCAATTTTACTCATAGAATATATGATATTCTATTGTGAACAAAACAAAAAAGGAATATAATTTTTCATTTCTTAGAATGATCCGTATGTCATTAAAAATCTACAAATATGTCTATCAATAGTACATAATATTGTTGAAGAAAGAACAGACATCAGTGATCAATTTTTATGACTGAAATGCTATTTGTATGGAACCTGAATTATTTTGGTGAGGAATTTATTTATAAACTATAGCACCTAGAAAAAATCACAGGTTGTGAATATGTTATAAAAGATGTTTCCAATACTTTCACTATATTTCGTGAATCAGTAATCATTATTAATATATATACATAGAAATTTCCAAGTAGCAATGCAAACTATATTAATTTTAAATAAAAATAAATTTAATTATATTATGCTCCACAATATTTGTTGCATTGAGCACTTTTAAAAAAAAAAAGTAAATGTCGGAGAACTCGGAATTTTAAAACTGTTGGTTCTCTTCACCTGGATATATATATATATATATATATATATATATATATATATATATATATTATTATAATTATTATATAGATTTTATTGTCTTCACTTTTGTTGTCATATTTACGACGTTTTGGCCTTCTTCAAGTGTTTGCAATTTCGAACGGAACCCTTTATTTCTCCCACTGGGATAAATTGTTCTACTTCCACGTGCTATGCTTCTTCCAAATATCTAATTATCAGTTATCTTCTTTTTTAACTGAACGTCCCCTTAAGATAGAACTAGAGCAACTCCATAAAGTCATAACAAAAGGGAAATAGAAAAATCAGGCGTGGCTGACTACATATGGAGGAAAAAGAGTGATCACCACTCCCTGTAGGATGAAGATTAAATAATAGACAGAGATCATCACTGGAAAATGCGAAAACTTTAGGAATCAGCGCATATGATAAGCCACAAAAATCTCCTAAACCATAGACATGAATACAATATGGGAACCGGTAATACTGGTGTTAGGAAAAAAAAACCCCAAAAAACAAAAAAACAAAACAAAAAAAAAACAATAATAACACCGAATTGTAATCTGAACTCTTGCAAAAAAAGTTACTGAGACATTAGGTTTATAAGTCTCAAAGATTCATACGTTGATAGCAAAGACACGTGACCTGGGAGATAAAAGTGTTGGTTGAATCCAGTGACTTGACTCAAAGAGTTGTGAGTTCAATATCTGGCTATAGTAGAGCTGAGCAACAAGTAGGTGAATTGAGTTAAAAGGGAGATAACTGATACTGGAAAGGACATGGCACGTGGCGGAAATAAGGGGTTAGCTTTGAAATTCCAAACATCTTAAGAAGGACCTTGAATATGGCATGAAAGATGAAGACAATAGTCCGAATAATGTAAATAGTGTAATAATAATTATATTATTATTATTATTATGTCATTTTTCATCATATTTCGATTTCTGCTTTGGTCTCACTACCAACCAAGTCTGCGGGGAGACCTAAGGCAGGTCGTGGTGTGTTGTTATGGCTCCATTTCATGTTTTTCTATCTTCCCTATCATCCCTAGCATTACATAGATAAAGTTTTCCTTAGTGTGTGGGCTGTACTTAATAAGACAATTTTTTGTATATCTCTTAAGCTGGGGTTTCCAGGGATTCTTTCAATGTGTTGTTTTGTTCCATTTTTTATTATTCCAAGTGCACCTACTATCACTGGCACAACTCTTGTTTTCAATTTCCACATTTTTTCTATTTCAATTTCCAGGTCTTTATATTTTGACAGTTGTTCAAATTCCTTGATTGCTACGTTTCAATCCGCTGGACAAGCCATATCAATTAATAGACAAGTTTTCTCCTTCTGGTTTTTAACAATAATGTCTGGCCTGTTTGCTTCAATTTTTCTGTCTGTGTAGATGGTGTAATCCCATAGAATGGTTACATCTTCTATTTCTGTAACCGGTGCTGGGTGATGTTCATACCAGTGTTTGTTTACAGATTTTCCATAATGTTTGCACATTGTCCAATGTAAATATTGCCCCACTCTATCGTGGCGATTTTTATATTCATTTGGAGCAAGCACAGAACAGCCTGAGATTAGGTGGTCTATTGTTTCTTGGTGTTTATCACAAAACCTGCATTTTGGATCCATATTATTATGCATAATATTTGCCTGAAAGTTTCTAGTGAAAAGACTTTGGTCTTGTGCTGCAAGAATAAAGCTTTCAGTTTCAGACTTTAATCCAGATGCACGTAACCATCGATGGGTATTAACTTTGTCAACATTGGATTTATTGGCACGTTTTGGATCTTGGCCATGCAGAGGTTTGTCTTGCCAGCGCTGTTTCATCTGTTCAAGAGCTTTATCTTTGGCTTTCATTTTCATATTTTTTGCTGCAATAGTTGGTTCTTGGCTTCTGTTTTGCTTTTCTACAGAATCTACTAACTGTAAATCTTGTTTGTATTTACTGCCTTCTTTTATTATTGAATATTTTTTCTTTCTTTCTTCATATTGCCTTACTAATTGTATCATTCAATCCTTTGTTGTTTCTATGTATGTTAGTAAGCCAATAGTTGTTGTCTTGTATGACAATTCCAGCTGAACAAGACCTCTTCCACCTTCTTTACGGGGTATGTATAGACGGTCTACATCAGCCTTTGGATGATGCATCTTATGCTTAGAAAGAAGCTTTCTTGTTTTAGAATCCATTCTATGTCTGATGTCTGATGTCGTTTAGAGTCCAGTTTAAGATGTTGAAACTATATTGGACAACTAGGGTTGAAAAGGCTATTAATGGCCATAACTCTGTTCTGAGAATTCAATTCAGTTTTTAATATAATTCGTAGCCTTCTATAGTACTCTTTACGCACTATTTCTTTCATTTTTTTATGGTGAATGTTTTCACTCTCATTTACACCTATGTATTTATAAGCTTCTTCTGGTTTCAATTCTTTTATTGTTACAGCAGGGTCTAAGCTAATTGAGGATGTTTCTTGTATTGATCCACGTAAAACTGTAGCTTTAGCACATTTATTCAAATTGAATTTCATTCCAATGTCTTCGCTGAAGCATTTTACAGTTTGCAGAAGACCTTCCAGCTCATTATCATTCTTAGCATATAACTTTAAGTCATCCATGTAAAATAGATGGCTTATTTTCTTTTGGCCTATTTTATAACCACATTCTGTCTTATTAAGTTGACTGGTTAGTGCTATTAATGATATGCAGAATAGTAAGGGAGATAAAGAATCACCTTGAAATATAGCTCTTTTGATGTTTATTTCATCAGACTTATAGGTTCCATTTATATGATTGAGGTAAAGGGTTGTTTTCCATATAGACATGCACTGTTTGATGAAATCGATGATGACGGGCGATATCTTGTATATATTTAAAGTCTTTAAAATCCAGGGATGTGGCACACTATCGAATGCCTTTCGATAATCTATCCAGGCAGTACTAAGATTTTTCTTTGTACTGTAGCAGTTTTCCAGGATCATTTTGTTAATTAGCAATTGGTCTTTACACCCATAACAGCCACGTTTGCACCCTTTTTGTTCAAGCGGTATCATGTCATTTCTTTCTAAGAATAAATATGTCTGTTTTGTTAAAATAGATGTTAATAGTTTCTATGTTGTCGGAAGACATGTAATTGGTCTGTAGTTTTTCGGGTTGTTTGTGTCACCATTCTTGGGTAGAAGAAATGTAATTTTTTTGGTCATCCATACAGGAATTTTAGTGGGATCGTCAACCATTTCTTGAAGTTCTTTGGCTAGTTTTTTATGTGCTGTATTTAAATAATATAGCCAAAAGTTAGGAATTTCCAATTGTGTGCTTTTTTTAGTGCAAATTTAACATCCTCTTCTGTAATTCCAGCCCATGTCTGTTCTGGTTTATTTTTCATTCGTTCTATCTCTTGTGCAATCCAATCTACTTCCTTGCTATGTTCTTTAGGGCAAGCCCATATCTTTTCCCAGAACTGTGTAACTTCTCCCATTCTGGTAGGGACTGTCACTTCAATACTTTTTTTACCTATTTCCCTGTAAAATCTCTTTGTATCGGTTTGAAAAATCTTGTTTTGTCTGTAAAATCTTGATATTATTATTATTATTATTATTATTATTATTATTATTAATAGTAGTATTAGTAGTAGAATATTATCTATAACAATGATTATGGAAAAGTTGGGACAATACTGGAACAAAATTTAGTGAAAACAAGAAATTCAAAGAAAAAATGAAGCTAGAATACCGACGAGAACCCTTGCGACAACTACCACCGGATATTACAACGACCAATAATAATTTTATTGAAATCCTAGTTGATGTAGCAATCTCGGTCGATGTAAATGTTATTATAAATTGTGAGGAAAAAATAATGAAGAGTCGGGATGCCGAAAATTCAAAATTCGCTATGCGTCGTAGGTAGAGACGAGAATAGTACCAATTGTTTTTGGGGTACTGGGCACTTAAGTACCATCTTTAGTAGATCATGCAAAAGAGAACGAGACACGAGAGTTATCTTGATAAATGACCACTACTGGAGAAATTCATTCTATAAAGTGACATTTAGGTTTCCTTTTGAGATTTGGTTACTTTATCAATATCCACACGAAACCTAAAAACTAGAGATCAAATAATAATAATTAGAAACTTCCTTGGTATTTTGAAATTCATATCCGATTCTGGTTAGGTTAAAATAGCAGATCTAATTATCGTTATAAGAAAAAAAAAAATATTGATGTACCGACAGATGACAATAAAACTGAAAGAAAATTAAAAACGGCATCCGTACTTATATTAATCAATACTGCATCTATATTTTGCAAGAGAAATGAAAAAGAAAAAAGAAGAAAAAAACAAACAAGAAAAAACAACAACAACAACAACAACAACAACAACAACAACAACAACAACAACAACAAAATAACAAAAAAAAATACGATGGTGAAAGTTGTATTCATTGTTGTTGTAGCACAAGAAAAAGGCCCAAAGACTGTTATAATAAAGCTGCAAAACCTGGAGATGAATTGAAGAGTCAAAAGCAGCCAAACGACAATAAGACGAATTTCTTTAGAATTCTGAGAGTTAGGAAAGATTTGACAAAATTTGTCACTTGGTTTCTCGTATGAAAACTCAATGTCTACATATAAATAGTATTGAAGAGTATATTGGAATATTTAGAAGACTTGTTGTTATTTGATCTTTCGTGAAAGTCAGCAGGTACGACTGATATGAAAATCAACTAGAACAAATAACAATTATATGAATGGTTGCTGATGCTAAATAAGATAAAATAAAATAAAAAGAGATTGTTTTTGTTTTTATACAAACGAAAAATGACAAATAAGGCTTTAAAAGTTTAAATTTGTC
>JBBBDQ010000789.1:2875000-2992500 GCA_037127315.1 Ascarosepion bandense | reverse complement strand
ATTTCTGTGTCTTTAGGCACCAAATGTTCTTTAAGTCAAATATTAAATCATCGGCACAAAATGTCTGCTGTGTTGCTAGAGTATAAATTATTTATTGATATTGATAGATTTTGTGTATATTTTGTTTTGCTTAACTGATTTTATAATCCGATAAATGAAAAAAAGTTAGTAATGAGAACAAAGCATGGTCAAAAATGAGCATATATATGACTAGCATATTTTTTATGTATACAACGTGTATCGGTATGTTCCATTTAAAATACTTTTAAGTGAGCTTATATATATATATAGTTAAAACAAAACATACTTAGGATCAGCAAAAGATACATTTAAAACCAGATGGTTTAATCACAGGTCTACATTTAAACTAGAAATCTATAAAAATTCTACAAATTGCATAGCCACGTGTGGAAATTAAAATAAAAATATGGAAAAGACCCAGGCATAACGTGGAGTATAGTGAAAACAGGCAACTCTTAAAACGGTGGCAAAATATGTAGACTGTGTCAGGAAGAAAAGTTAGCTATTAAGTTATTCCCAAACAAAAATGAATTACTGAATGAAAGAACAGAAATTATGACTAAGTGTAACCATACTAAAACATACCTATTAGGATCATATAACCATGGATAAAAACGTTATAACGTCTTCTAATTTTGAAAATTGCGCATTCATAAAAAAATCCCCGTTACGTGAGCATTCTTAAAAAACGGTAAAATCAGTTATTGTAAATCGCCTGAAGACACTACATGGTAGAAACTTGGGTTGCATAATAACTCATTTACAAATGAAAAATATTAAAAGTTCTACAATATAAATGTATTTGACATTTTTTGATACAACTGTGTAATTTAATTATGACCAAAAAACTAAGTAATTAAATAATTATCTCTCTATCCCTTTCTTCTCTCTCTCTCTCTCTCTCTCTATATATATATATATATATATATATATATATATATATATATATATATATAAACATGGTTCGTTAAAAATGACCAACAAAGACGATTTTATTAATTTTGATTTAATTTTTGCCGTATTCTTACATGTTTCCTTTTTGCTGGAGATAAGGAATGTAAAAATGTTCCATAATTTTCGACTTTCTAAGCACTTTCAGCCTCTTCACAGGCCATTTTCAAGGATATTATTTTTCCGGTGTTGTTATATCCTCATGTTTGACTGTAATGTAATTTTTCTGTTTTAGTGCTTTTTTGTTTTTTGTAAGGGAGAGTTCTTTAAATCTGTCACTTGATGCGCGCAGTATTTTTGTATTTTCAACCAAAATATTTCTTAAGTGTTCTTGTTAGTTATGGATTAATAAATATTTTTTATTGCACTATTATTACTAAATCAATAGCTAAATCGACTGCTAGGAATGTTGGGTCACTGTTTCGGGCCAGAACATTTTTTCCCACTTTAGTCCATCTTGCGCATATACAAATTAACCATCCGACCGTGCATTTAGTACTGTTGCCATTCATCTCAGAGTTCTCGACAGGCTCCAAAGAAGAATCTGTAAAGTGATCGGTCCCGACCTGGTAGCTCGACTCCAGCTACTTACTCACCGGTGGGATGTGGCTTCCCTCTGTCTATTCTACAAATATTTTCATGGCTTCTGCTCCAACGAGCTTACCTCACTGATGCCCTCTCCACAGGAATTTACTGGAGCAACCTGACTAGCATCAAGGTCCCACCATTTTACAGTTAAATCAACTAAATGCAGCCGCCACTTCTACTTCAACAGCTTCCTTTCTCACACTTCCCGCCTGTGGAACTCTCTTCTTTATTCTTGCTTCTCTGATAGCTACAATCTGCAAGAATTTAAATGCAATGTCAATCCCCATTTCTTATCCACTTGATTTCAGTCCTTGTCTCGTCCTTTTCCCATCACCCCGTCTTTTACTTGCTCACTGTACTCTTGCAAGTGTCTTTACACCGGTATTCCTATCCTCCTCTTGCCCTTTCTCCGACACCCCAATAACTAGTTCGTCTTTCTCTTCGCTCTCCTCCTGATTAAACTTTCACTCTTTTCTTACGTAGCCCCCTGCGCACCAGTACCGATACCACTTTGCTTGGGGGAAATGATTAAAAAAAAGAAGAAAAAAGATATCTGGCATGTAAGGCGCCTTCTTAGAGAATGGCCAATATAGGTAACTGATTTATGACGAGAAACAATCTCGTACAGGGCCTTTTAACGAAACATGATTAAAAGAAAGATTTCTGCCCGCATACACCCCCCCACACACAAACACACACACACATATATATATATATGCATATATGTGCATTTATATATGTATATTTATTAATTCACATACCTATATATATACTACTTTAAAAATAAGGAATTTATTAACAGTCTCAAGAGCTCTTTCGTCCAAAATCTCATCAGGAGAAACTCGTTGGAATTATAAATCAAACGAAAGAAAAACAACGAAAATGAAGAGCAAAAAAAAAAAAAAATAAAATAAAAAAATAAAATAATAAGGAGGGAAAACGCTAAAATAAATATACATATAAATATATATTTATAACGAGGGGAGGAGAAATTGCGTGTAAATAATTATCGAGGGACAGTTAAAATAAAATATCCCCCAACAAATGAAGAGTCAGTCAGTTAAGTGCCATACGTGATACACGCTTTGGCGATCATGTCTCGAAAGAGACATGACTGCCTGGGCAGAAGATTATCCTGTAGTAGGTTGCCATTGCTTTCTGTGGTAGACTGGTTGCCGACCAAGGCTATAGAACCCAATCTGTCCTGTTATTTAACCCATAACTGGAAGGAATGGGCGGATTAATACCTTTCCCAAGGGTATTTGCGCGTAAGTGAATACAATGGATTCAACTGGAATTCGAACTCGGCTCCCCGCTTTCTCGTTCCGAGCCGATATCCACTGGACCACAACAAAGACGTGCAGATAGATTCCAAAATCTTTAAATGATTATTTGAACCAGCTACATGTAAAATTTTAAACCACTCTATCCTATACGACTTGGCACAGACTATATTCTCTTCTAGGTGTTGATCAATAGCCGATTCCATATTTGTAGAGGGAAGATAACATATGTTATCTATTTTGCCAAATCGTATTTTAGTAGGTATATGTTGATTGATTCTTGTTTCCAAATATAAGGTTGTTCGTCCCACATAACCAGCAGCGTACTGGCAATTAAATTCATATAACAAATTACTAAATTTGATGTCGGGCAATTCATCCTTACGAAAAGACGGAAACGCAGACCTAGTCCGAAAAATACAACGCAGAGCAACCGATGGAAAACAACCAGAAACCGACTTACTAACCTGCTTAACTAAGCTTTGGCCCTTATCCCCAATTCAATGAACCTTCAAATAAACCGGACGCTTAGAAGGCCCCAGGACTTTAAGAGAATGAAATTCCCTAGTCTTCTTATGAATAATATGATTAACAGGGTCTTCCGGATAGCAGTTACTAAGGAAAATCTTTCTGATATTCTCAAATTCAGGGTCTAGCCTAGTAGGAGAACAAATTTTGAGCGCCTTGTACACCAAGGTTTTGATAAGATTAATTTTCCTTTATGTAGGTGCAAACGTACACCAGTTCATATACAGGCCAGTAAAGATTTTGGAATCACTTTACGGAAGCCTTCTCTTTGCCGGCAGAAGGATTTTATGACGTCTCTTCATTTGTTGGAGGATATTTTATTTTAACTGTTCCTCGATAATTATTTACACGCGATTTCTCATCCACTCGTTATGAATATATATTTATATGTATATTTATTTTAGCGTTTTCCCCACTTTTTTATTCTTCATTTTTGTTGTTTTTCTTTTGTTTGATTTATAATTCCAACGATTTTCTCCTGATGAGATGTTGGTCGAAAGAGCTCTTGAGACTGTTAACAATTTCCTTGTTTTTAAAGTAGTATACAAATTTTGTACCTCCAAAGATTTGTTATATATATATATATATATATATATATATATATATATATATATATATATATATGTGTGTGTGTGTGTGTGTGTGTGTGTTTGGGCAACAATCACTCTTTTATGCAAGTTTTATTAAAAATGACAGACAAGGTATTATCATTAAGATTTTTATATAATTTTTCATGAGTTCTTATGAATTTTTCTTTCTGTTTGTGTGTGTGTGTGTGTGTGTGTGAAATTTCTAAATGAAAGGTTAATAACATCAGTTTCTTACGTCAAAGGTAATTAAATACACTCCTAATAAAAATCATTGTTCTAATATGTATTTTTAATTGACATTTCTTTTGTAGCTGTCCGATATTGTTTCTTTTTTTAAAAAAAAACAATACAAATAGAAAAATGTCTGCACAGTGAATCAACAAAGAACTTTATGTAATTTTTATTTTCTGAAAAGTTTGAATATTGAAAAAAAGAAAAGACATAAAAATCATTTAACTATAAACATGGAGTGTTTTTTTTATTATAACTTTTATGTTGAGTTGTAGTTAGCTCTCTTTCACTAAATTTCTCTGTCTCTCTCTCTCACACTCTCACTCTCCTCTCACACACACACAATGTAAATAGCAACTGTAGTTCATTAAACATTAATAATATCATGTAGACAATTACATGATATTATT
Source organism: Ascarosepion bandense (assembly GCA_037127315.1). NCBI lineage: Eukaryota > Metazoa > Mollusca > Cephalopoda > Sepiida > Sepiidae > Ascarosepion > Ascarosepion bandense. Next base: position 2,987,898 of record JBBBDQ010000789.1, on the reverse strand, counting down.
AATGTTTAATGAAGTCGATTTTCACAAGGTGTTTCAGTTTTGTGACCTTGTGGCAGACTGAGTTAACAAAGTACAAGTTCTTTTTGAGAAAAGGATCAATTACTTTTAGTATAAGAACTACAGTTGCTATTTACATTGTGTGTGTGTGAGTGTGAGTGTGAGTGAGAGAGAGAAAGAGAGAGAAATTTAGTGAAAGAGAGCTAAAGAAAGCGAAAGAGAGGGAGAAAGAAAGAGAATAAGAATGAGGATAGATGAAAAGAAAAACAAAAGAATATTTTGTGTTAAAATTATTTTATTCAGCCTTCAGCAATCGTAACAAATACTAATTACCTCTATAGCTTGCAAAAAATAAAAAAAATAAAAATGTCAACGAACTAATGTTATTTATTATGTTTAAGCGATGTCCCCATAAAATCTTCATGTTTATGAACCAGAAAATCCTCTAAAGAAATTGGAATCGAGGTGTCGATTATTTGTACAATCAAGAAAATAATTTATTTTCAGACAGTATAGAGAAAGGCATTCAAACATTTTTTTGACAAAATTATTTTATCATATATGCAAAAGAAAGTCTAAAATTGTTGTTTCTTTACTATCCTGACAGTAGAGACAACTCGGTTTCTTGCAGTGGAGATACTTTTACCGTGTATTTAGCTCCACTTTTCAGTATAAATTTTTGATACCTGATTTTAAAATGAAATTTTTAAAATAAAAAAACATTCTTGAAGATTTCATTTTTAGATTTAATTAAAAGCCTAATGATTAAATTTATTATTTCCAATAAGTAAAAATTTCTGGTGTATTTCAGATAGCAATTATATAGATTTGAATTCACATTTAAATTCGATTTCTTAAATTTTCTTAAAAACGGCCGTTTTCTTAATTTTAAGAAATTTGTAAACAAACAAAAATTTATCGAGTTTAAAAATATTTCAAAAGATTTCTGACACTTTATTTTAGTAAAATTAGAAAATTGAAAGTTAAATTAAGCTGATTTAAAAAAATATTACTTACTTATAGCATAAAAAAGTAATATACAACAAATTATTAACGACTGGCCGTGTTCATCTGATCGAAGGTTTGACAGATTCTTTACTGATTTGGCGATGACAGGTGTACGAAACACAATTTTCATAAATCTAAGTAAAGGGACAAAACTCTTAAATTATGTAACCGTTTCATAATAATGGCAATTTCAGTTTACCAGGCATGAAAATAAGGTAAAAATTATAATAAATTAAAAATGATTAAAAAAAAAAAAAAAAAAAATATCGTAACTACGTTTATTAATCTTTACAATTTTGGACTCGTAAATTTCATTTCCAATTAATTACTATATCACATCCCATAATCATCCCAATACAGAATTTTACACGATTTTAAACTATTATAAATTAATATAATTAAAATGTAAAAAAAAAAAAAAAAATGAAAAAATTCTTGTAAAAATTCATTATTCATCAGAAAAATGTTATTTCTTCAGACAATAATGTCCTTAATATTACTTGTTTACAAAACAATTAAAGGCTTTTTAAATTAAGTAATGTCATAGTTTTATTGGATTCATTATTTTTCAAATCAGAGCAGATTTCCAGTTAAATGGTACAAATTTGAAAAAAAAAAGTAGGTGATTTGCAATCTCTAATGACTCCTACTTTTAACAACAACAAAAAAAACAAAAAACAAAAAAAACAAAACAAACAAATTCCATAAACGGGAAGGTTCTGTGCGAAATTTAATGAAATTAATTAAGGGGCGGGGTAAAACATTAAAAAAAAATTTTTTTACCAATATTTTCTAAACAAAAACATTTAAAAAATAATTTAATTCATTTGTGAATAAGTTCTGAAAATTTAATTAAAATCGAACAATTATTTGATTTGTACACGAATTTTCAAATTAATGTGTTTTCAACAGAAAAAAGCGCAAAAAATCAATGTTAAACTTTGTAGAAGGCGATGACGTAAACAAAACAAGCATTCTAACCAAAATTTCGAACGTGCTAGAAAGGATTAAAAAAATAATTAACAAATTCTTTGATCTTTCCTCTTAATCAACATTTTGACTATAAAAATTTATTTTCGTTAAGTTTGTGGCGTTTTGCATTACGCTATGCTGTTTTTCGCGTGAATTAGTGGAGGTACCTACTCCCATTAACAAGGTCTTTACCGTATAATCTAAGATAGTTAACAGCTGACAGAAGTAGAAATGAATTTAACGAACAGATTTCAAATCCCGATTGAAGTAAATTGTTTTAACTTCTCACTTTTCCTTTTCGAGAATGCATGTATTCACCTTAGTAAATCATGTCGGAAATAATTTAGGATGTTATTTAGAAAGAAGATAGAAACTATTAAGTAATCACCATTACCAAAGAAATGTCAGTAAGAATCAAGCATCGTACTTTGGCCATCTAAGTTACGGGATTATTTGAATTTTTGAATATCACAGTTTCAGCTCTTGTCATAGAGAGACACTTAGCAATCTAGTATGTCATTATGACATAAAAAAGAAAAGAAACGCATGTTTTATAGAGTAATTTTCAAGAACAGAAATTATGCTATTTCTGATGAAGCTAAATAGTGTAACGTTGAATATATATATATATATATATATATATATATATATATATATATATATAACAACAACAAAGACAAACAAAACATTCTTACTTGTATTTTATCTAATGATTATATAAATGTGTTTGGGAAGCAGATCTTCACTAATCAATGTTTCTTTAAAAATGACTGACTAAGTACTTCTGTCAACTTAAAAAAAAATTTTTTTAGTGTTTTATTTTGTGAAGACTACAGATTTCTTTATTTTGTTTTTGGAATTAGTTCAAATGATCTTTCGTTCCGAGCGCTTTCAACAAATCTCTTAGCCATTTCCGAAGATTTTACTTATGCTATTCCAAATGCTGTAAAATTTATTTAGAGATAGGCATATTTTAATTTCAAAATACGAGCATATATGACCGTATTCTTAGTTGATGTTGTTAATAGTTGTTTCTTTTTGTAAAAAGAGATTCTGTTATTTTAAAATTGTTTTGTAGTTTGATGTGTGTATTATGTTTTCGACGAATATATATATATATATATATATATATATATATATATATATATATATATATATATATATATATATATATATATATATATATATATTTGGGCAACAATCTTTCATTTAAACATGCTTCATTAAAAACGACTGACAAAGATTTGATTAATTTTTTATTTAATTTGTCCAGTTTTTTTACGTGGAATATTATTCTTTTCCAGTATTCTTACACACACACACACACACACACACACACACACACACACACACATATATATATATATATATATATATATATATATATATATATTAGTTATTCACATAAAAGCCTGTTTCGCTGTATCCCCGCTCATCTGTGTGACAATATATACATCGATTAGTGCGGCTAATGTACATTGGTAACTATAAAAAATCAATTTTCAATGATTATGGATAAACTGAAGAATGTTTTACAATAATCAAGTATTATATATGCTGTAATCGAGCTTTGCTATTTAAAAATTTTAGCGCACTAATCGAAAAAGCATTAATCGAATGCTCATTAACCGAGTGATTCCTGTATATTTATTGCAATTGTTTCACTCGATGTCAATATTAGAAAGCGGATTGGAAATTGGTAGAAATGTAAAATTTCATATGCACTTTAATATGTTATTGCTTTATTCGTAATATATATATATATATATATATATATATATATATATATATATATTGTGATGATCCACGCATACTCTCTTAATATGTATAGGAAAAACTACTAAAAAGTTGTAAGTTTAAAAATGTATTTTTTTACAATATTTATTTATTTCTATTATTATATTTGAACTGAATTCCCATGGTTTTTAACCACAATCAATATTCACACACACTTATAAAAAATTTAAAAAATGATTACAAGAATCTCTAATCAAACAAAAAAATCAAAGACATTTTCGATAAACCACCCATAAATGCAATGAAACAAACACCCAACCTATCCTCACTTCTACCAAATATCTAAAAAATACAAACCTATCTGGGAATTTCCAATGTAAGAAATCTCGTTGTCTAGTTTGCAAACACTTAGTAAACGATGCAGTATTTTCTATAACCAACACCAACATCAAATTACACCCACCACGCCCCACCTGTGACAGTCAAAATATAATATATTTTCTCTTCTGTTCAATATGTCCAAATAGTGGATATATTGGCGAATCTGGAAATAGCTTTAGATTCCGTTTCAATAATCATAAACTAAGCATACGCCAAAACAACCCGTATTCACCCATAGCAGGACACACATTAGAAAACTGCAAATGTTTACTAATAGATTCTGATTTTAGTTCTACATACTCACGCAGAAAGAAAGAAAAATACTGGATTTTAAAATTAAATACATACAGGCTAGGGTTAAATAGGGACTTAGGTGTTTTGAATCTTTATAAATATTTCAATAGTTAAACATTTTTTAGATACACTTAAAAATTTTCTTTAAAACAACATTTATACGTATTATTAAAGATAGGTTTACGTTTACAAATATTAAAAAATTTGTCGCTTTCTGCGTCACGTGATGTAAACAATCTCTCGACGAACGCTCTCGCGACGGACGCTTCTAGTTTAAATTTTAAAATCATTTGTTTCTGATGAAAGGCCGAGGACGGTCTGAAATATCAAATATTATGATAGAAATAAATAAATAGTGTCAAAAAATACATTTTTAAACTTACAACTTTTTAGTAGTTTTTCATATATATATATATATATATATATATATATATATATATATATATACTATTTAATATGTTTGTAGTTTACCTCTAATATCATACAAAAGTATTTTTTATAAAATAATTCTATAATCAATCACACATACAGAATATAAGTTTTGAATGTACTTTGTTGAAGTGGCTTGCAGCTCAAGGAATTTAATACATGTCAACCTGAATAATTTACGCACTGAGTAAGGATTGAACTAAAAAAAGACCACGTGCCAATTTTCCTTAAGATTAATTTTGATAAGAACCTAAACTTTCTAGTTTTTACTTAGTCGGGTTTAGTATTCGAGCAATCAGTCAGGTAGACATTGAGGAATCAATTTACTATTTTGATGTTATAAATATAATCCCGATTTCTTGAAAATTTTATTTGATACATTTCCGTAGTCCGGAGAGAGTGAAATCCATGTGATACGATCTATTTCCCCATTAATAAATCTGCCCTAAAATATACATTAAGGAGAACTCTGCTTGTATTCAGAGCGCATCAAAGCGCTGATTTTGTCGGACTTTCTGCCTTCGTGACAAGAAGCATGACCAATTATTACAAGCTTAGATCAGCTAAGATAAGCTTAGTACCCAATCCTCGTTTACATTCAGCTGCCTGAGTGTACGTCTCCACGCTACAAATCGACCTTGTGTCACAACTCGTCCCAGTGGGTTGGTGGTGATGGCAGAGTAAATACCCTATTTGCTCGAAGGCAGAGAGGAGCCCAAACGAGGCTATGCCGAAGGACAGAGTCTCGTATGAACTAAATATACAAAGGCCCGAGCTCGTTTATCCGGAGTCTACGGGGAAATTTTACCCTACATAAAAATGTGCCACATCACACCTTTGTGAAGAGACTAGGGTAAATATGGCGCGTACTAAAGCGTTGACTTTATAGGACTCTCTGCTTTCAAGCGGAGAGGAATCCAGACGAAGCTATGCCGGAGTGCAGAGTCTTGTCTGGTTTAAATAGACAAGATATACGGGATATTTTTGCCGAGCTTACCATAAAATCGGTCTTGAGTCACATGCTGCTTTTGTGGGAAGGCTCGTGTTCATTAAAGCTTGTATTTGAGCCAATACGAATTGTCTCTCACAATTCTACTACAATCCATTGCCAAATTTGCTGCTATGAAAGTCGGCTCTCTGTGCAGGGCCCGGAAGTTTTTCCCACCTGAATCTATTCTGCACATATACAAATCTACCATCCGCCCGTGTATAGAATATTGCTGCCATATCTGGTCGGCTACCCCTGCTGCTCTCCTTGGGCTTCTTGACAAAATACAAAGGAGGATCTGTAACATGGTTGATACTGACTTGGCAGACCGGCTGCAACCACTCTCTCACTGGCGTGATGTGGCTTCCTGTGCCTCTTCTACAAGTACTTTCATGGCTTCTGCTCCGATGAGCTTAGATCTCTGGTGCCGCCTAAGCATGAATTTACACGAGATACTAGATTAGCAACTAGGTCCCACCCTTTTACAGTTAAACAAATAAGATGTAACCGTAAATTCTACTCCAACAGCTTCTTTTCTCGTGCTTCCCGCCTGTGGAACTCCCTTCCACAAGTCTGCTTTCCCGACAGTTACAATCTCCAGGTGTTTAAATGTAGGGTCAATAGACACCTCCTATCACACTAATTCCCAATTATTCTCAGAACACTATCATCTACCCAACCCTCATTCTCTGTATCCTTACCCGCCTATCACCCACCCTCTGTCATTTCCTATATTTAATCATCCTTTCTCCACTCTATGTAGCCCCCTGCGCAGTAGTGGCAGTGACATGCCTTGCTCGGGGTGAATCGCTTATGAAAAAAAAAAGTCCGAGAAACATTATTGTCGGCAATTAATGTTTCAACCGCTTCATTAGATGTTTAAAATTTAATTCCCAGCCATTGTGGATCAAGGCAAAAATTTAAACACTTTTCGTAATTCAAATGATATATGGAAAAATATATTTGGATAATAATTTTAGCACAGAATGTTTTACCCCCTTCCGTGATAATATGTCATGAAGTGGGTAGACATGTCATAAACTATTTGAATAATATGTTACCAACGAGAGAAAAAAAAAAAAAAAAAAAAAACAGAAAGAAAGAAAGAAAGAAACAAACAAACAAACAAACGATACATAAAAAAACAGCGAGTAATTTTGTTAATATTTCGCTGATTTGTTTGATCGTTAGAAGATTATGAAACGGCAGGACTTTTTTTTTTTTTTTAGTAAAGTGTAATTATAACGCTTTTCGTTTTTATTGCAAGCAATGATTAAATTGCTTTTTGAATCTGGTATGAAAAGAAAATTAGCTGAAGAAATAAGGAATGAATATTGAGGTTTTAAAATATTGTTGTTGAACAGACAATTATAATTTATCAACAACTAGAATAATTAAGAGGTAAATATAAACAGGGTGAAAAATAGAAATTTGAAAGTTTGAGTTTTGTTTAACGGCATATCAAGCTCTGTGGGTTATTTAATGTCAAAAAGGTGGGGTTTTAAAATATTTTTTTAATGTTCTTTTTTAGCGAGAATCAGATTTTAATTAAAATTTTGTTTTTATCCTTTTATATTTTAGAAAACTGAAAATGTTTTCTAGTTTTGTATTAAAAATGTTTTGCTGAGAATATTTTTTCCTTCAAAAATGTGTTATGGTAATAATCTTTTTCTTCAAAAATGTATTGTTACTAATATTTTTCTTCAAAAATGTATATTTTTCTATAAAAGTCTATTTTTATATATATCTTTCTATAAAAGTGTATTTTATACTTTCATAGTGTTTTGACACCAGTTAAGGGGTTAACTATTTGCCCATAGTTGGGACCCTAACAAATGCTATCACTCCGGGTCAGGGTGGACCTGGGAACAGCAATTAAGAGGTGGTTCCATGCTCCTCACAACCTCTCAAGCAGAGGCCTTGCTGTCAGATGCAGTATACCGTCATGCCCAGGACCAGAAAAATAGAAATGAACAGATTGGGACAGTATATATATATATATATATATATATATATGACACCAAATTACAACTTGCCAAAAAACCGAAAACTTTAGACAAGAAAAACAAACTGAACAAGGAAAGGAAAAAGAAAAGGAAAAAGACCAAAAGGCAAATACCTACATACGCAGTAAATGAATGTGGTCAGCTACTAGTCTACCTGAACAGACGATCGCCGATAGCTCGGAAGTAGAAACGCCGACTGCTGTCAATTCGGTCGGGTTTCAATCCTGCCTAGACGCAATCGGATGTCTAATCGAACTGATGAGCTGCGAAACAGATCTGTCTGCCTATGACTATATATGCATTGAATTTTTGGCAAAAATGATATTCACCAAAAGAATGGTCAAATTAAAAGAATGTCAGTACTATTTTTCATAGAACGAAAGTGTAGGCCAAATTAGTATGTAAAACCGTATTTGAACGAAGGTCAGCTCTTCTAATATATATATATATATGTATAAATATGTGTGTGTGGTTACGTGTGTCTGTAGAAGGAAAATGAGAGAGACACGCATGCACATTGAATGAGATGAAAAAGAAGATAAGGTACAAACTTTATCGAAGAACGATCTAGAATGGCGATGAAAGCCATGGTGCATAGCCTCAATCTTTCATAAAAATCCCAGATGTGCACTTAGTAAATGCTAAAAACTTCAAAGGACTCAGTGTATGGATCAGTTAAAATTAAGTGAACATACAATAGGTTATATTAGGGGTAGTTTCACTTAACAAGAGGGTCATATTCTTAAATTGCCTTAGCAGATCGAGGTTTTCACATGGATGCTATGCACGCTATCAAATTCGTTCAGAAACATCTAACCTGTTAGCTATATACAATTACTTTTTCCGATTAATGTTTTTAAATGGCTTCGAGCGAGCGAAGCGTGTAGGTCTCAACGAGGACCATCATTCGTCGAATCATGTGTACTGGCGCTACAGAATCAGAACTGTACCAAATAATAGAAACAACATAACCTGAGGAATTTCAAAAGTAGCAATAACTAAAATGGGCACCACATGCAATTCAACTTGAGAATAATGACATAATCAAGATGCTGACGTTCCACATTAGCCCAAGCAAAAAGCAAGGAAGATCCCATAAATACTGGAACGGAAATTAACAACAAATTGAAAAAATTATTTTCCTGAAAAATTATCTTAAGAGAAAGATTCTATAAATTTCAATCGACAAGTCAAAATGAATGCTGAATGCTTTCTAATAAGAAAACAGTTTACATTACCACTGTCAGATTTGAAGAAGTGAGGCGTACCGAGAACATCTTAGCCTCCCCTTGTAGACAGACACAAATTTTGATAGGTATGGACTGAGACAGATAAAGCCCCCCCCCCACGTGCGTATATATATATATATATATATATATATATATATATATATATGAATGTGTGTGCATTTTTATTGATTACTCCGACAGTTTTTGTATACTTTAAATATTTAAATAGTATTTTTAGTGGCTTCCCATACTTGAGTAGCTACTCGGGTTATTTTTTTAAACAGTATTTATTTTCGTCTACCGGCCTGAATATTCAAGAAAGCTTATTTCTTATTTAATAAGAATTCTCGAATATTTAATTTTCGAATAGTAGGCGAAAATAATGTTTGAAAAATAAACAGAGCGTCTACACAAATATGGGTATTAACTAAAAATAACGTTTAAAGTGATAAACATTTGTGTGTGCATTATGTAAAAACAGACTGATATATATTTTTAATTTTTGTTATGATCGTTTCGACTCGAGAAAAGCAGAACCACTGCTGGTGCTCAGGGATCACAGTGGGAGAAAATAATATATATATATATATATATATATATATATATATATATATATATATATGCGTGTGTATAAAGCAATGTACAGGGATATCGAAGAAAGATGGGAATCAAGGATATAGAATATGGTAATTGATGTTGAAGATTGTAGTTATCAGGGAAGTAAGTATACCGAGTTTCACAGGCGGGGGGTGCTAAAAAAGAAGTTGATAGAGGCGGTTACATTTGACTGTTTTGACAGTAGCACGAGTAACTTCATGTGATAATCAGATTTATGTATGAACAAATAAAGCTACATATAGAGTTACATACGCACATCAATATAAACATTTGCTACAAAATGATGGAATTAGGAAACGTTTAAAATGAATAGATTAAGTCTTAATATGAACCCGGTGACAGTGAATAAGAGTGAAATAAGAAAAAGAAAGCAAAGTCATAAACCTTTTTTTCGAATCAATCATTCGTGAATAGAAGACCAAATTGTTACAAATACCAACATCTGGTTATGTAATCGAAGCCATTTGACAACAACAATAGAGAGCTGAGAAGCATCATTGAATATTGAGTAGCAAGATAGAAAGAATAGGACCTGGCGGGTATTTTAAACAATTCATAATAAATCTCTGCTACGATTTAGATGGGAACTAGACGAACCGGCCTTCCTTATTATTGCTTTGTAATGAATCTTGCACACAACTATATAGTCATCCGCAGGCAGATCTGTTTCATCAGTACGGTTAGAAATCCGATTGCTTTTACCCAGAATAGTTGGCGTCAGTCGGCGATTCTACCTCTGAGCTATATATATATATATATATATATATATATATATATATATATATATTGTGTGTGTGTTTTTTGGGTTTCTGGTTGGGGTGTTTTTTTGTTTACTTAAATTTTAGCGAGAAATATTTGCGATGTTTGCATATTACTGCTAATTCGTCTCTACGGTTTAATAAATCGTTGCTGTTCGGGTACTGAAGAATGTGTAGTTTTTCACTTAGATATAAAGTTTAAAGGGCAGATGTCATTAAGTGAGTTGCAAAAAAATGGAAAATCCTAGAAAAAACTAGAACTTGCAACTTGCATATTACTGCTAATTCGTTGAGACGAATTAGCAGTAATATGCAAACATCGCAAATATTTCTCGCTAAAATTTAAGTAAACAAAAAAACACCCCAACCAGAACCCGCCCCACCAAAAAAAAAAAAAAAACACAAAAAATACACACAACCAACCCTATAAATAAACAGAAAAAGAAAACAAACCCTATACAATACCAACAAAAAAATAATGCAGTTGCAGCAGAATAGTAGATAAATAAATAAAAAAATATTTTTTATATTTGTAAAATATATTTTATAAAGGATAGATTTTATAAAAGAAATATATTTCTTAAATATTATAAAATATTACATTTTATAATATTATAAAATAGTTTAAATATTATAGAATATTATAAAATATTTTGTTATGAAAGACATATTTTATAAAAAATATATTTTAGAAAAAAAAAAAAGAAAAAAAAAGCACACACCCCAATACAAAATAACATAAATTAAATTAAGAAACCAACCCCAAAACAAAACAACACCTACCAACCCCTAAACCAAATAACAACACGCAAGGCGCCAGCAGCCTCAGCCCTCACAAGATTAATAGATTAACCTATCCCGAACTCAGCCACAAACAAACACTTAACCCTAAGACCTTAAAAAGGTCAACAGAACTCAAAATACAGACCAACCCCTCTAACCCCCCCCCCCCCCCAAAAAAAAAAATCAAAAAACAAATCCAACACAAATATACTGGCTTTTCAACTAGATAATTCTCATTTCTAAAAAATCACTTGAGGATGAAGCCAACAACATAATGGGCTGGCTTCGAAACAAATTTTGTGCAGTGATACTATGAATTTATAAAAACATTGTAACAACCATTAGAGTATAACGCTCTACATTTGTATCGAGCACTCTTTATAAAAGTAAATGTATGAACAAAAGGTTAATAAACCTACGAGTTCAACAACTTAGTTACAATATATATATATATATATATATATATATATATATAAAATCTATTTTGTTTGCTCTACTTTCGCTTCGAGTGCTTTGTGTGCCCTGCTTTCATATTGAGCTCTTTATTGTTAAGGTTTTCGTCTTTTTTTTTTCTTTCTTAGAAATGCTTGACTTTTTGTTCAGGTACTTCGTTTGTTTCTTTTTTTCTTCCCCTTCTTTTCCCTCTGGGTTATTTCCCGGTGGGTTTCAAGACGATTTCATTTGTAGTTTAATTATTGCTAGTCTTGACAGAATTAGTTCTGTTAATATTGGTATTATTACTATAATTAATATTACTATATATATATATATATTGCGTTAAAAATCACAAACGGAAACATCTCTCAAGGGATTCCTTTCGCCAACACATCAGGAGAGAACCGCTGGTAGTGATCAAAGAACGAAAAAATATTCACGTGGGCAAAAACGTGGGGGAACAATTAGCAAGAGGGATAGAATTGAGGGGAAATGATTAAATATATACAATTAGATAAAATATGTACAAAAATATGTGCAAAAATAAATAGGTGAAATAGGGGGGATGAGTGTTAAAACATGTCCCTGAACAAGTCCAACGACTTAACGAACTCTTTCTGTCGACAGAGAGAAGGTTTACGCCAAAGAATCGAGACCGACTCAAGAATCCTTAAATGGTTAATGGAGTCGGCTCTGGGTAGCACCCTGAACCAATCACCTTTATAAGGTCTTGGCACCAGCTGGATTATCCAACAATTAATCTTAATTTTACCCTAACGTTAACCGTAAAAAGTATTTTAACCCCCCTACCTTCCTATCCCAAGCTCCTTTAATTGCCTATCTTTAGAAAATATGGATTCTTTTACTAAACCCCTTTTTCCTTGGTTAACACACATATATATATATAATTTTTTTTTCTCTAATATTTTTTTCTCTAATATTTTTTCTCTAATAAGTTTTAAACTGATAACTTCCTGTAATTGGCTCGCTTCTACCTAAAAGGTTTAATCACATAAACTGAAATAAATTTTTTTTAAAATCTGATATTGAAACCCATTCCTTCTCGCCTAAATACATCTCTTCAAAAAGCCCAAAATCTTAACCTTAAAAAAGTAATTTAACTCATTTAGTTGTCTATCGTTATAAAATATGAACTCCTATTCCTTCTCTTCCTAAATATACACCCAGTACCAGCTCTGTCCTTTTCTACTTGGTGACCGTTGTTAACCTAAACCCCCTCCGCACTCTACCCCAGGGCCTTCGCCATTTGGAAAAAACAATGTCGCTGACGTGACGTAGAATCTCTATTAGAGATCCTATGTCGAAATGTACATCCGACACCTTTGAATGTTGAAAATTTTCTCTAATTTATATTGGCTCTGTATTCTTAATACATTGAGCTCTCTGCATGCATCACTTTTTAATGTTAAAATTTTTTAATATTGATTAGGATCAGGTTCTTGGAATTTACCTTCCTACTCTTCCACTTCGGATTAAAGAAAAACAATATATATATATATATTGTAATTTTGTATTAGAACGGTTTATAAATGCATTATATCAATATACAAAATTTTCATGTTTCAGAACAATACTGTTCTTCTTTAGGTGATATTTTAAAAATAAACGATGAAAATGATTTATTTAGAAAATATGAAACGAATTTATGGTTATTAAGCCAGCTAAGGAGCGGTGGTTGGAGGAAGTTAAACAATATGATTTTAGGTGTGTCAATATTGCTCAATCAAAAGTGAGAATTAGGTTGAACTATGGAGTTGAAAATTTGTGTCGCGAAAGAGAACAATGTAGCATAATGTCAATACAGCAATTAAAAGATTATCTAAATAAAAAATGGTCTAGTTGTATTGCATTTCTGTTTTCACAATTCGGAGCAGACTTTCTAAAAAGGAGTTACTTTTAGGAGAAGAAAAAAAAGGTGTCCTGTATTTAACTATTTTAAACGAAGTTCCGAACGGGTAGTGAATTTCTAGAAATTTCAGAAAAATAATAGAAGGTGGGGTAATATATGTAGGCAAAAATATTTTTGCCAAGATCTTATGAAAATAATGATTTCAAAAACGATTTCAGTCATTTGTAAATAAGTCCTGAAAGTTTCAACCATTATTTTTAGGAGTTTAAGCAGGCCAATATTATTTCAAACAAACAAAATTGATGATATCACCACCCAGTCTCTAAACAAGGGTAACGAGTTTTTTTCTGCAGAATACAAGCATTCCGAATACTTAAATTACTTAAGTATAATTGTTGTGTAATTATTCATTCTAAACATGAATACAGCAAACATTTCATGGAAAAATGATCTCCCACGTAATAAAAAGAACTGATAGTAACAAAAAAGAAGATATATACGATTCTATCTATCTATCTATCTATCTATCTATCTATCTATCTATCTATCTATCTATCTATCTATCGATCTATCGATCTATCTATCTATCTTGTTCATTTGGAAATGAGTTATTTCCGCGACCTAGGTTCCAACCATTGTGTGATTAAAAGTTGGGATCTTTTTCTGGTCTGATGATATCAGTCTGCTTTAATACAATAAACCTCATATTAAAGATAAATAAACCGCATATTAAAGATTAATAGATAAACCACATATTTTAAAGCGCACACACACACACACACACACACACACACACACACACACACACACACACACACACACACACACACACACACACACTCGCTAAAACTAATGATAGCAGCAGTCAGGAATGACCATTCCATGAAAAACACGGACTCACTCGGACAGACAGACGCTCCTCTGCCATTCTGAAGATGAGATTTTGATCTCGAAATATTAATGTATGATAAATAGGTAATACCCAAAAACTTCTTTACCTTCTTTTATTTTACTAAAAGCATTGTGACAGCCTTCAAAACCTAACCATACATCTAATATACACAATGCTTCAAGCAAATTACAAAACTTTACTATATATATATATATATATATATATATATATATATATATATATAATTATTATTGTTATTGTAAGACGTACCAAGAAAACAGTATCACTAATAATGACTAAAATCATTATTTCTACAGTTAACAAAACGGTAAATTTAGGCGTCAATCCCTTTACATCCTATCTGCTAATGTTAAATCTGTCTACAAAATTCCAAGAACCTCATTAATCAACTATATTCACTACCCACACCACTTTCTTCAAAATTAAAACGGAAAATTCACAAGACTTATTCCCTTATCACTAACCCCCACTAACATCCCACACACAACTCACCAAATATAAGAAAAGAGGCTTTCCATTCCTGTCCACACCACCAGATGAGACATTGTAGTTTCAATGTCGAAACAAATGTACGATTTGTAGTGGATATATAAAAAAATGTACATGTTGTAAAATATAATTTATAATAAATATTCACAGCTCTATATATTATATATTGAGCACTGTTTTAAATTAATGTTTTGGACGTTGTAAAAAAATTACTTTCTTCGTTTCTTATTCACACGTATATATATATATATATATATATATATATATATATATATATATATATATATATATATACACACATGCAGGGTTTTCCAAAAGTACGTGGACAATAAATGAAAATGTTTATTTTGAGATTACATATACAAATATTTTTACTAATACACTTATTACATTGACAATTACATTTTATTGTGTACAATAATAAAAAAGCGCTTAAATGTTATCAAAGCAGGTGCTCGAACTGTTTTCCATCACAATTTACACAGTTTTAAAGTCTAACCCTCACGCTTCGTCAAAAATATTTGCACAGGTCTCTTTGTGTATCAATTTCTTGAAATCCATGATTTATGTAATTTTTCAAACCATGAAAACTACTTGGTTGTCGATCATAAACTTTCTCCTTGAGTTCTCTTACAAGAAGAAATCAATTTGGGTCATGTCAGGTGTACGCACTGGCCAATACACTTCTCAGGAAATGTATTATTGGGTATCTTGATAATATAATGAACACAATTGTAATGATATAATTGACACACAAACCTATTCCACCCAGTTTACTTACCTTTGGACCACCCTATATATATATATATATATATATATATATATATATATATATATATATATATTATATTATATTTTAGAACATGTACATAATTATTCTATATATATTTGCTACGAAAATACGTTCGTTTCGACATTGAAACTTCAATGTCTCATCAGGCAGTGTGTAAAGTACTGGAAATCCTTTTTTCTTTATATTTATTTAGTTTTGTCCGAGGTGTTGGAATATTTGGAGAAAGTGTTTTGTTAGAGGTGTTGGTGGGGGTTATATATAGTGGACTAAGTCTGTGACCGTTGGAATTTTTGGATAGGGTGTTTCTTAAGTGGTTGATTAATGAGAATTCTTGATTTCTAGACACTTGTAAGTTTTGTTTATCTAGTGACTAGACTATACCTTTATGGGTTTCTTAGGAAGGCAGATAATAGTTGTCGCGGATAGTTTTATTTAAGAAGAGTCTTTATAATTAATGTAAGTTTGTATATTTAATCTAAACTTTGGATGTAGGGGATATAATTTTTCCATTAAATTTTAAATTTTAAATTTTTAATCAGATCATAGTTTGGAAACCGTTTTTTCCATTAGATTTTTAATTTTAAATGTCTATTCTTATATGTAGTCAATATATGATTCATCTAATTATGGTTATGGTTATTAACCTTACTCTAATTAGGGTTATGGTTATTCTAATTATGGTTATGGTTATCAGCCTTACTCTAGTTTTGGTTATTAACCTTACTCTAAATATGGTTATTAACCTTACTAATTATGGTTATTAGTCTTACTTTATAATTTAGTAGATCGATTACTTCTATAAAATTCTAAATTTTTTTGGGAGAAAAATTTCTAATTTAATTATGAATATTAAACCTTACTTTAGAATTTAGAAATTCGATATTATTATAGAGTTTTATATATATATATATATATATATATATATATATATATATATATATATATATATATATATATATATTAAAAAAGGATTAATTCAAAGATGTTGAATGGCCATTTCGATATGAAGATCCCCACGGGGAACGACACTTCACCTCAGCAACAGAAAAAAACCTTTCAGAAACTGGAGAAAAATATATATATGGGATCCTAGCTCTGGCTCTTGTAGTATTTTTTTAGCATGATTGTAATGTTAGCTCTCTAATGTGCTTGCAGTTTACTGTGGTTTCATGCCTCTGGTTTAAAAGCTTGTTACTGTTCATATATTTAAGGATCTCAGTTTTAAGTATATTTAAAGGATATCTCAATATTTTAAGGATATCTCAATATTTAAGGATCTCAATTTATTCTAACGTAATAATAATAACAATAATATATATATATATATATATATATATATATATATATATATATATATATATATATTATTACGTTAGAACATGAGCAGATTTCAAACTACTACAAAATCGTACATTTTGTTTCGGCATTGAAATAACAATGTCATATCAGGTAGTTAACATTTACCATCATTGTTAACTACCAGATAAGATGTTGTTCTTTCGAAATGCACAATTTTGTAGTAGTTTGAAGTTTGCACATATTCTAACGTAATAATTAATATTCATTGCTCTACTTTTATATGGAGCACTTTTTTAAATTAATATTTTAAACGTTGAAATAATTTTCTTCTTTGTTAATCATTTGTATATAATATATATATATATAAGTGAATAAGGAACGAAGAAAAAATTGACAACGTTTAAAACATTGCTCGATATAAAATAGAGCTGTGTATATTTATTATAAATTATAGTTTAGAACATGTACAAATTACGATAAAATTGTGGAAAAACTTAGGAGCCCAAAAAGAAAAAAGAAAAACAGGAAAATCATATGGTATAACCCTTCATTTAATCAATTAGTTAATTTAAACTGGGACATAAATTTCTTAAGTTAATAGATAAACATTTCTACAAAATAACCTTCTAAGCAAACTTTTCAATAGGAATACAATAAAACTCAGTTATAGCTGCTCCAACAATTTAGAAAAAAATAATTAAATTACATTACAATACAATATTTAAAGCACACAACAAAAATAACTCTAACATTCATGCCAGTCTGCTCCATAATAATAACCTTTGTAACTGTAGAAACCCAACTCAGTGCCCCATACCTAATAAATGCTTAACAAAATCCCTGGTATATATGTGTTCGATTTCATCCATGGAGAATCCTAAGGATGTTAAAATTTTTATCGGAAACACAATGAACATTTTTAAAAAGCGCTTTTACAATCACCTCTCATCCTTCAATAACAAGGACAAACAAAATATGACATCACTTTCTAAGTATTTTTGGAAGCTAAAAACGAAAATAAAACACCTAAAGTTAAATGGAAAATTCTCAAACAGGTCAGCACATCTAAATCGGTAAAAGAACCATGTTTCCTTTGTCTTCAAGAAAAAT
This sequence comes from Ascarosepion bandense, assembly GCA_037127315.1. Lineage (NCBI taxonomy): Eukaryota > Metazoa > Mollusca > Cephalopoda > Sepiida > Sepiidae > Ascarosepion > Ascarosepion bandense. Next base: position 2,969,789 of record JBBBDQ010000789.1, on the reverse strand, counting down.
GGAAATCATTAAATACATGAGTAGCAACATATTATTAAACCATTGGCATGAAACCACATTAAAGAACTAACCTTACAATCATGCTAAAACTACAAAAGCCAAAGTTAGGATCCCTAGAAACGATAAACCTTTATAATATTAACAACACTTTTACCTCAAATTTTACCTTTGTTTCATACTACAAATTGTGATCTAATTTGAAGTTTTATATAAAAAAGAGGTTTCTTAAATTTTAAATTAAGGTTAAATATAAACAAATAGATTAATTATAAAAACTAAGTTTAAACACAAAAATATTTGTAGTCGTATAATTCACTAATAAAGATATGTTTACCAAATAGCAATTTCTGTTCCCACTTTATCGCACCCACTTCTAGTCCTCCCCACCCCATATACATTTCGTTTTTTCTTCTTTTATTAAACCCAAAGAACTGACCATAACAGCTGTAAAGGACCATACCTTATCTTCTAATGTTGAATCTGTCTATAAAATTTTCAACACGTCCATTAATCACCTCTATCCCCTACCACTTCCCTCTTTTTGTACAAATTCTGAAAACTTACAACCCTTATTTCCCATTTCCCAACCCACCTCCATCTCACACACAATTCGCCAAATATAAGAAAAAGAATTTCCATTTCTTTTCACACTACATAATACATTGTTCTTTCAATGTCGAAACAAAATGTATATTTTGTAGTAGATAATAATTTGTACATGTTCTAAACTATAATATATATATATATATATATATATATATATATATATATATATATATATATATATAAACAGAAAATGGCGCGTAGGTAAAATTCCAAGGAAGATCTTCATCTTATTAATCTCAAAACTGATCCAGCCATAATGATCTATTTACAGCGTCAAATATGTATATTTTTTCTAAATTTCGCTTCATCAGCGACCATTTATCTTGAGATTTTTCATAATAAACGGTCACTGACAGAGCGAGTTTACTTCGCACAAATGATTATACGGCACATACGATTTTCGAAGTTTCATTTGAAATTACTTTATACCTTTTAATTTAGAAATAAAGTCCAAAACAGGGCAAATATTTTTCAAATTAATAAACACTACTCTAAAACCCGGAATTAGATAAGATGTTCAAATCGACATAAAATTACAGCTTCACGTGTAATATAGAAAATTAAATTACATAAAGAAAAAAGAAAAAACGCCAAGAACTTAAAAAATAACGCGCAGAAAAATATCCTTAATGAAAAATGTAACTGCAGAGACAAAAACAAATTCCCACTTAACGGAGTTTGTAAAACAGAAGGACTTATTGACAAAGCAAAAATACAGCATACAGATAGACAGAGAAAAGTATATCAAAGACGTACTTAAGGAAATTTAAAAATATCGTTGTTATAATCACAAGTCTACATTCAAGCAAGAAAGCTTTATATATTGTACCAAACTAGCCAATTACGGTGTGGAAATTAAAAGAAAATAACGGCAAAGACTGTTATATAACAAGGAGCATATTAAAAATGCCTGACCTTACAACTGTAATGACGTCTGCAGATTATGGCAAGAAGAATAGCCATAATATTATTTTCAGAACGAGAAAGGTTGCTAAATGTTGAAAACTTAATTCAAGAAAACAGAAAAAAAAAAAGGCTATAACGAATAAGTTTTATTAATAGAAGCGTTAGTCAATCACTTACTTATGTACTTATGTAGTTAGTCTCCCTTTTCGGACTTCACATATACTGATGTAACTTTTTCTACTGAACCAAAATCCAATTTTTTTTTCAAAATTGTAACTAAGGTGTCCTCTCTAACTCTGTAAGGCGTTTGAAAGTTGTTTGAATTACTATCGAAGCTTGAAAGCTGCCTAAATTCACTCAATGTCGAACTCAAAAATATATTCAGCCACTGCCCTGGTTGAATGATGAAATATTTCTGATCATACTACATTGAACACTGTTTTATTACCATCTGAATGATAATATTATACATGTGTGTATCCGCATATATATATATATATATATATATATATATATATATATATATATATATATATATATATTCTAATTACAGCTTCACATCAAGCCACGAATTCCCAAGGTATTTTAACATCACTGGACTTAGGAAATGTATTTACAAACGTTCCCATTGATCAAACTACCAACGTAATCCTTAACTCCGTGTATAAACATAATTCCATTCCATCTTCATCCGTTCAACCAAATATTTAAAAAAAAATATTGCTTGGCTCGCACTAATGTCCCTTTCTACGACCATAATGCCAATATCTACACCGAAACTAACGTTGTTAGTTTGGGAAATCTACTTGACCCGTGCCTCTCCAATTGCCAAATGCCCCATATGGAAAAGACAATCTTTTAAAAAGTCACTAAACCCAAAATATATGTCCGCTGTATAGACGACGTTTTTTATTTTAGCGAAAAACGAACAAGAAATTGATAAGCTCAAAACCACATTCGAAAAGACTCTACCCTTAACTTTTCTAATGAATTTAACCAAGAAAATAAACTCCCATTCTTAGACATTATCGTGGAATTCAGTTATAACGCATTCACCACAGCAAAAAAAAAAGAACAAAAACAAAAAAACAAAAACAAAAAAAAACCCCCAAAAAAACAAAAAAAAAACAAACAAACAAACAAAAAACAAAAACAAAAAACACTAGCTGAAACTCTTGCCATCTTAATGTTAAGAATGAATTCCTACTCAGATGAAAAATAGCAATTATAAAAAATTCCCCAAAAAGAGCATCCAAGAATTCATACGTCCGTTTACATTTCAGACACTAGTTACCAATGGTTTTTCTAACTACCTCATTGACCACCGGATTAGACTATTTCTTTCTAAAGTAACAATGATACTGAACATACAGATAAAAACAATGACATTAACATCTTCGACGAAAGATGTCAACTATAAGCATGACGAATTTTCTCTTAGAAATATCATAAAGAGATGCACAAACCCAGTCGACCTGAACAAGAAAATTAAATTATCTATTACAAAAAATTTAAAACAGCTAACCTTATAATGAAAAATAACAATACACCTGTAAAATCAAAACTGCAAAGAACTGACATTATTTACGGGTTCAAATGCCCCATAAGAAAGTGCGTTATGATCAAATCAAACTCATAATTACATTGGTCACACTACTACATGTATATCTAGACGACTTACATTACACCTTCCCTACAATAGATCCATTCTTCTTTGTGCCGTGTTCCTTCAAGACGTAGGCGATCATGGCCTTCCACATCTCCCTATCCCTTGTCGCTCTTAACATTCTTTCTCCTATTATCCCACTCAATGCCCGCTCCACCATCCATCTGCTCAAGTCCATCAAGTATGTCATAGGTTGCTTTCCCTTGTCTCTCTTTCCCTGTGTTTGTCCCATGAGCATCAGATTCTCCAAGCCCTCATTACACATTCCAAAAACTTCAGCGGTCTTTTCTTGATGTTAAATATCAGTTTCCCTTGTGTGCCCATCCTCTCCAAAACCTCGTCGTTGCTCATCTGTTCCATACATGGTATCCTCAGTATCCTTCTGTTACTTTGATGAAATTATCTAGCATTCGCTGCCATATTAAAGGACAGTAACAATTCAGTACTCTCTTTCGTTTCTAGCGAAATTTTCCTGTTTCTTAATACTCTATTCAGCTTCTGAAATCCATCCTTGGTCATGCCAATATGCCTTCTGATCTTTGTATTGCACCTTCCGCCCTCTGTTAGAAAACTACCCAGGTATTCAAATTTCTGTACCTGTATGATTTTTGTATCCCCAACTTGTAGTTGGCATTTTGGTCTTCTCTTTTTACTGATTACCACGCTTTCAGTTTTCTTGTAGTTTATATGTAGTCATTTCATTCCGCTTTCTTTAACTATTTCCTGCAGGAGATCTTGTAGTTTCTTTCCTGCATCTGCTATCAGCACTGTATCATCTGTGTATCTTCTATTGTTCAGATTGCGGCCAACAATGACAAATCCTAACAGGACTTCGAGAGCTCTCAAAATTGTCCTCCTGTATAGGTTGAATAGATCTGACGAAAAGACACATCCTTGTCTTACACATCTTTCTATCTTTGTGTATCTGCTGGACTAATTTACTATTCATATGCAAGAAGTTTTCTGCCAGTACAAGTCCTTGATTACTCTAAAGTCTTTTCTGAATATGTCGAGCGTCTGTATTAAATATTTGTGCTGTATTTTGTCGAATGTCTTTGCGTAGTCGATGAAACACAGATACACGTCTGTCTGCATTCCTATTGCCCTTTCTGATAACATTCTCAGCATAAATATCGCGTTCCTTGTTTCAGTGTTCTTGACTAAACCGCACTGTTCTTGTCCTATTGTCAGTCTGATTCGACTGCACGCTCCATTCACCAGAATTCGGAAGATGAGTTTTGTTAAGATGATTTCTCGGTGGAATTCGCATTTATTTGTACCATACTTCTTAGACAGAAAAATCGATCTGCTTAGGTCTTCCGGTATTTCGCCGCTGTTGTAGATTTCATTTATGATTTCTGTAATTTTGTCTACACCGAAATCGTCATAAAGACTGTTCAAAAGTTCTGTATAATCGAGCGCTTTTGATTATTCTTTTAACCTTTATCAAGGACGATTTTATTTTTATTCTTAATTAAATATTTTTTATTTCTTTTATAAGTCTAAATTTCTAGTAATGTTTTATTTTTCGATTATAGTAAGCACCTTGTGGCCGTGTTCTTAATTAATGTTAATGAGTGTTGACTTTATTTTTTATTATTAGGGCTTCCGTTACATTTAATCTTTTTTTTTTTACATGTGGATGAAGTTATTATACTTGTATTTTCTACTCGTATGTTATGGGTAGAAATATATATATATATATATATATATATATATATATATATATATATATGTGTGTGTGTGTGTGTGTGTGTGTGTGTGAAATTTGCCACCAGTACGAACTCTTGTCTTTTAAACTACGACCATAATTGCTCGGAAGGATATAAAATAGCAGGGATGACAAACTTATTAAATAAGGCACACCAAAACTTCTCTTCCCAAAAAATATTTTTGTGCGACTAAAACACATAAAATAAACATAAGTCAACAGTAATTTTCCCAACTGTATCATTGATAAAAAAATAAAATTATCATAACAAAAAATAAACGACACCTAAAAATACCACACAGCAAAACATCTATTTTACTGCAACCAGATGCACAATAATTATCAGCAAGATGAATTCGTTATATGAAGAATAATTAAACATGATATCTCTGAAAAACGTAAAATTTATAATATATTACAGAAAATGGAAGAGAGCACACCTTGTGGTCACTAATTAAAATAACCCCATCAAATCTAAACTAGCGATGCCCAATATAGTGTATGAATTTCAGTGCCTAGTACAAGACTATGGTTTTTGTCATAAATCAGTTACCAATATTAGACACACTCCCACGTTCTTGAGAATTCGCCTTACATGTCACTTACCAAAACAAAGTGCCATAAAAAAATTTATTAACACATAATATACAAGATCCTTACGGAAAACTGTGATCAAAAACATAAAAATTCAATATAAACCACAATATCAAAAACATTTCAATATTAGAGAGGCACTATATATCAAACATTTCTCTCCAAACATGGGAAAAATATTCAATATTGAGCACTTTTAATACAACTGGGTACTGGTCTAATTTAAGTATGACCAAAAACTAATATATATATCTATCAATCTGTAAAGTAAAACTCAACACGTCATTTGGATTGGTGCACAAATGTAAATGAGGTGTTGAGTTTTCCTTTATAAATATCATATTGCTCTGGATCCATTGTGCTCTCTATACAGATCTAGCACTTCATATTTTATATTAAGTTGATCTTGTTGGATTATCCTCGCTGTTTATTCATGCCGACTTTCGTGGGAACACCGTTATAGGTGAGAACATCATAACGGTGTCCTCACTAAACTTCGATGCATACGCTCTATTAAAGAGAAATACGCTCTATTAAAGAGAAAAACTCTTTGTATCTATCAACACTCTATCTGCACCCCGATATCGAGCACTTTACGATAAAACACCTTCTTGCCAGAATACATTTTATCAATTATAACCGCAGAAAAATAACAACCTTCGCGCTAAATACGATCAAAATAAAACTATATATATATATATATATATATATATATATATATATATATATAAATTCAGATAAAACTTAGTGGAGAAATAGCCATTTTCAACATGTCATTTTAAGGCATGCATTCGTCGACCACTTCTAAACAGAGAATGAAGAAAATTCTAAGCCCAGAGGTTAGTTTAGGTACAGGAAGATGTTGGGATGTATTGACTTTTCTTTGGGTTGGGCTGGGGGAAGGAGCTAGTAGTAATTCTTTCTTGGTAGTGGGAGGTATGTGGCCTGACTCTAGGATATATATATATATATGCTTAAGAAAAATGCTCAACCATAAGGAGCGAAATATAGAGTCGTAAATTAATAAATATACATATGAGGAGGGTGTACATATGTATAGTATGATTATTCAGGTGTGCTTTAAAATAAGTTTATTTTGTGTATTTGAAGTTTTTTGTACAGTAATTTTTATAATAATTTTAATAGTAATTTTTTAATGTGTAAATTAAAAGGTCACGTATTTCAGTGTTTCTTCTCCTTAAAGAAAAAATTGCGCAATTATGTCATTTGTAATTGCCATACACTTGTCATATCTTGCATCTGTTAAATCTGTCAACACATACGGTCAGAACGTTGAACTCTGTGCTTAAGAAATAGTTTTATTCTAAATTTCATGCTATGAATAAGTAACACTTGTGTAAATCAGATTAGTTTAACATTAAATTTAGAATTTTCCAAAGATAATGTATCCCAAATGTATATTCTACTTTTGCAAGATTTTTAAAACCGAGAATTAACTTTTGTTTACTAAAGTTAAAAATGGCGGAAAAATTGAAAGATGAAAAAAATTGAAAAATTTTAGATTCCGATCAACATAATTTGTATTTGAAATACCCTAGATTAGTTTGCTTACTAGAAACAGTAAATTTAATCATTTAGCTTTCAATTTAAACTAAAAATAAAAACATTTCAAGAAAATTTGTTTTTTTTAAAGTTCATTTTAAAATTTAGATATGAGAAAATGAGTGGATGTATCTAATATATATATATATATATATATATATATATATATATATATATATATATGACACGCTAAAATTTGTCTTCTCTCATTCTATGACTTAGGGAGTAGAGACTCGGTCGAGTTTTGATCCCGATCAGAAGCAAGTAGATGTCTAGCCACATTGGTGATATGTGATACAGTGAAACGGGCTTCTATGTGGATCACAAATATATATATTATCAAAATTCTCGTTTTAGACCTCCTCCAATACAATATTTCTTTTTTCGCTCTTCCTCTTTTATTCCAGTAGTAGAATTTAAAGTAAATTAATTTTATCTCAACAGTAGTTAGACCATATTATTTTAAACGGAAATTTTTTGTAAAACTTTTGGCAATGCCGAGTATTACATTACTTTATCTATTTTCTCTATATCTTTTTTCCTTTTTCTTTTAACTTGTCTTTTTATGTATCTCTCCCTTTTTTCCAGGCTCCTTAGTTGACATTAGTTACGACATCTCCCTGGCATGCATTTTTTCTTCTTTCTCTCTATATTTCATTTTTCTTTCTTTCTCACCCACCTCTGCTTTAAGTCTTTCTCTGTCTACCCTGTTGTTTCTTTTTCCTCTAATTTCCTGTTTCCCTTTCCCCACTTCCATTCCTGTAACAAGCTTAATTTTTGTTTTCTTAACACAGATGTAATCTAAAAGTCCTTTTTTGATCGAGACTTGAATCCATTTTGCCGTCTCTATTTTTCCTCTTCTTCGCTACAGTCCGTATCAATGTCTAGACAAAAACCTTCTAACATAAACTACTCTCTCTTTTAAACCCCCCTACCATTTTTCTCTATAATTTCCTTCTTTCATGTAAATTTCCGGTGTATGAATTTCTTTTTTAGTGATCTTCTGTCAAATAAATAATGTTCTGTATTTTTGCATAATAAAGATTTTGTCGCTGAAGAAGCGAGGATTCCTCGCTGAAATGGCTATAGGACATATACAATTTTCGGAGTTTTATTTGAAAATATACATATTTGGCTCTGTAAATAGATAATACTATATACATCGAGCCCTCTACCTGAATCACTTTTAATTTTAATAAGATTAATAAGATCTGTTTTGGAATTTTACCTACATGACATTTTGAGATATATATATATATATATATATATATATATATATATATATAGAGAGAGAGAGAGAGAGAGAGAGAGAAATATGTATACATATATAAATATATATATCTACAGAGAAATATATTTATGTGGAAATATATATATACATATATATATAAAGTAAAATGTATATATATGTACGTCTGTCGAGTACATACAAGCTTGTTTTGCTGCATCACAGGTCATCAGCGTGGCTGGATATCCACTTGCTTCCAGCCGGGACCGAAACGCGACTGATCTGTTGTCACTCGGAGTGCCTACCCCTAAGCTATCAGCGCATGACTGAGGCAGGAGGAAATTTTAGCGTGTTATATATATGCGGTGTATACATACGCCAGCCACCTGGCGAACTCACTTCATGGATAAAGAGTAAGGCGTAAATCGCAGGAGTAGTGACTGTTTTAAAAATGTTGCTCTTTAGAGAGCTCAGTCGTAATGAGAGTATAATTTATTATTCATCCACGTACAAGTTTGTTTCACTGCATCACAGTTCATCACTGTGTATATATATATATATATATATATATATATATATATATATATATATATATATATTAAGTGGTTAATAAAGTACATTACACAGTTAGATATTTACTTTTAGAAAGTGCCCAGTAAGAAAGTAGAACATAGGTGTATAATTATTATTATTATGTCATTTTTCATCATATTTCGATTTCTGCTTTGATCTCACTACCAACCAAGTCTGCGGGGAGACCTAAGGCAGGTCGTGGCGTGTTGTTATGGCTCCATTTCATGTTTTTCTGTCTTTCCTATCATCCCTAGCATTACATGGATAAAGTTTTCCTTAGTGTGTGGGCTGTACTTAATAAGATAATTTTTTGTATATCTCTTAAGCTGGGGTTTCCAGGGATTCTTTCAATGTGTTGTTTTGTTCCATTTTTTATCATTCCAAGTGCACCTACTATCACTGGCACAACTCTTGTTTTCAATTTCCACATTTTTTCTACTTCAATTTCCAGGTCTTTATATTTTGACAGTTTTTCAAATTCCTTGATTGCTATGTTACAATCCGCTGGACAAGCCATATCAATTAATAGACAAGTTTTCTCCTGGTTTTTAACAACAATGTCTGGCCTGTTTGCTTCAATTTTTCTGTCTGTGAAAATGTTGCTCTTTAGAGAGCTCAGTCGTAATGAGAGTATAATTTATTATTCATCCACGTACAAGTTTGTTTCACTGCATCACAGTTCATCACTGTATATATATATATATATATATATATATATATATATATATATATATATATATATATATTAAGTGGTTAATAAAGTACATTACACAGTTAGATATTTACTTTTAGAAAGTGCCCAGTAAGAAAGTAGAACATAGGTGTATAATTATTATTATTATGTCATTTTTCATCATATTTCGATTTCTGCTTTGATCTCACTACCAACCAAGTCTGCGGGGAGACCTAAGGCAGGTCGTGGCGTGTTGTTATGGCTCCATTTCATGTTTTTCTGTCTTTCCTATCATCCCTAGCATTACATGGATAAAGTTTTCCTTAGTGTGTGGGCTGTACTTAATAAGATAATTTTTTGTATATCTCTTAAGCTGGGGTTTCCAGGGGTTTTTTCAATGTGTTGTTTTGTTCCATTTTTTATCATTCCAAGTGCACCTACTATCACTGGCACAACTCTTGTTTTCAATTTCCACATTTTTTCTACTTCAATTTCCAGGTCTTTATATTTTGACAGTTTTTCAAATTCCTTGATTGCTACGTTTCAATCCGCTGGACAAGCCATATCAATTAATAGACAAGTTTTCTCCTGGTTTTTAACAATAATGTCTGGCCTGTTTGCTTCAATTTTTCTGTCTGTGTAGATGGTGTAATCCCATAGAATGGTTACATCTTCTATTTCTGTAACCGGTGCTGGGTGATGTTCATACCAGTGTTTGTTTACAGATTTTCCATAATGTTTGCACATTGTCCAATGTAAATATTGCCCAACTCTATCGTGGCGATTTTTATATTCATTTGGAGCAAGCACAGAACAGCCTGAGATTAGGTGGTCTATTGTTTCTTGGTGTTTATCACAAAACCTGCATTTTGGATCCATATTATTATGCATAAAATTTGCCTGAAAGTTTCTAGTGAAAAGACTTTGGTCTTGTGCTGCAAGAATAAAGCCTTCAGTTTCAGACTTTAATCCAGATGCACGTAACCATCGATGGGTATTAACTTTGTCAACATTGGATATATTGGCACGTTTTGGATCTTGGCCATGCAGAGGTTTGTCTTGCCAGCGCTGTTTCATCTGTTTTCATATTTTTTGCCGCAATAGTTGGTTCTTGGCTTCTGTTTTGCTTTTCTACAGAAGCTACTAACTGTAAATCTTGTTTGTATTTACTGCCTTCTTTTATTATTGAATATTTTTTCTTTCTTTCTTCATATTGCCTTACTAATTGTATCATCCAATCCTTTGTTGTTTCTATGTATGTTAGTAAGCCAATAGTTGTTGTCTTGTATGACAATTCCAGCTGAACAAGACCTCTTCCACCTTCTTTACGGGGTATGTATAGACGGTCTACATCAGCCTTTGGATGATGCATCTTATGCTTAGAAAGAAGCTTTCTTGTTTTAGAATCCATTCGCCTGATGTCGTTTAGAGTCCAGTTTAAGATGTTGAAGCTATATTGGACAACTGGGATTGCAAGGCTATTAATGGCCAGAACTCTGTTCTGTGAATTTAATTCAGTTTTTAATATCATTCGTAGCCTTCTATAGTACTCTTTACGCACTATTTCTTTCATTTTTTTATGGTGAATGTTTTCACTCTCATTTACACCTATGTATTTATAAGCTTCTGGTTTCAATTCTTTTATTGTTACAGCAGGGTCTAAGCTAATTGAGGATGTTTCTTGTATTGATCCACGTAAAACTCTAGCTTTAGCACATTTATTCAAATTGAATTTCATTCCAATGTCTTCGCTGAAGTATTTTACAGTTTGCAGAAGACCTTCCAGCTCATATAACTTTAAGTCATCCATGTAAAATGGATGGCTTATTTTCTTTTGGTCTATTTTATAACCACATTCTGTCTTATTAAGTTGACTGGTTAGTGCTATTAATGATATGCAGAATAGTAATGGAGACAAAGAATCACCTTGAAATATACCTCTTTTGATGTTTATTTCATCAGACTTATAGGTTCCATTTATATGATTGAGGTAAAGGGTTGTTTTCTATATAGACATGCACTGTTTGATGAAATTGATGATGACGGGTGATATCTTGTATATATTTAAAGTCTTTAAAATCCAGGAATGTGGCACACTATCGAATGCCTTACGATAATATATCCAGGCAGTACTAAGATTTTTCTTTGTACTGTAGCAGTTTTCCAGGATCATTTTGTTAATAAGCAATTGGTCTTTACATCCATAACAGCCACGTTTGCACCCTTTTTGTTCAAGCGGTATCATGTCATTTCTTTCTAAGAATAAATATGTCTGTTTTGTTAAAATAGATGTTAATAGTTTCTATGTTGTCGGAAGACATGCAATTGGTCTGTAGATTTTCGGGTTGTTTGTGTCACCATTCTTGGGTAGAAGAAATGTAATTTCTTTGGTCATTCATGCAGGAATTTTAGTGGGATCGTCAGCCATTTCTTGAAGTTCTTTGGCTAATTTTTTATGTGCTGTATTGAAATAATATAGCCAAAAGTTAGGAATTTTATCTATACCTGGGAATTTCCAATTGTGTGCTTTTTTTAGTGCAAATTTAACATCCTCTTCTGTAATTCCAGCCCATGTCTGTTCTGGTTTATTTTTCATTCGTTCTATCTCTTGTGCAATCCAATCTACTTCCTTGCTATGTTCTTTAGGGCAAGCCCATATCTTTTCCCAGAACTGTGTAACTTCTTCCATTCTGGGGGGGACTGTCACTTCAATTCTTTTTTTACCTATTTCCCTGTAAAATCTCTTTGCATCGGTTTGAAAAATCTTGTTTTGTCTGTAAAATCTTGATCTTTTCTCATAGCGCCTTATTCTTTGAGCCTTCAGTTGTATTTTTTGCTTTAGTTTTTCCTTAGTTGATAGTTCCTTCATTTTCATTTCTAATGTTGTATTTTCTTTCGACTCTTCTGCTTTTCCTAGTTCTTACATTTATTCCTCTACTCAGTTCATCCAGTACTGATTGTTCACTTCTAAGTTGTTCGATTTCTTTTTCTATTTTTCTTTTCCAAAGTGGATCTTCATGTCTGCGAGACTGCCTTGTTTTTAATTTGATGTTCAATTTTTTTGTTGCTGCTATTGCTGATGCTTCATTGAGATTTGTATGAGTGTCTTCATCCAAGATTAATTTGAGTGCTGCATTGTAGAGTTTAATAGTTCTGAGGTTATGCTTTGTTGGTTGTAATTTTGGGAGCTGTTCTCGGTCCTCCATTGCAATATTTTGTATTTGACTTATATGGTTCTTGATTTCTTCCTTGGCTTCTTGTATACTGTTCTTATTTTCCGTCAAATAATTATGTTCGATGTGTTCTGAACTCGTTTTATTTTCGTCTTTTAACTGACTCAGATCACACCTTACAGCATTATCTTCACAGTGTGTATCACGGTTTCTACATTATGACCTGTGGCTTGTTTGACGTTATTACTTTTTATTTCTGATTCTGATTCCGGTTCCTTTTCATATTTTGTTGATTCGCCTCTTCTGGTTACAATTCTTTTAATTTCATTAATTTCAGCCTCTGTCAATCGGTTATTACGAATAATGTACCTTCGTACATTGGCTAATTTATTTTCGTCAATATACTTTCTATTTGCTTGACCAACTTTTTCACGCCAAATGTCATATATTTGGCGAGTCATGTTTTTTTGAGGTTTGAGTAACGCTTCATGAAATGCAGTCATAACGACTTTGTACTCCTCACGAGACCATTTTATTTTTTCTTTCTTTAAATATACGGTTGTAGATCTAGCTGGAGAATTTTCAGGACCATCATTAGGATTATCCTGGTTGTGGGGACCTAAAGATTCATTCTTTGTGTCGGAGTTTGTTCGTATGGCAGATTTTTCGACCTCAGGTAGGTTCCCTCCTGAAGGACGGGCTTCCTGTTTATCCACTGGAAGAGCCATACTGGACTTTTTTATTTCTATTTGTATTTCTCATGTTTTTCCCACGAGTGACGCACGGGTCCAAAAGTCCACCCAAAGTTGCCCGGCACGTTGGGTAACGGTCTTTTACAAACAGGGTCCCGAAGCCTGTAGGGGATCGTTTGTGACCTCATAACGCAGTAGCCATTCACTCCTCGGCACGATTAACACCTTGAGTTGCGGGTTGTTGTTCGGAGTTTTCCTTCTCCTAAATGGGCTTCCAAGCGACAGCTGACATAGACGCGATTGGAATTCAAAGAGAAAGACGCTGGTTAAAAAAACAAACAAACAAAAAACAAAAAAAAAACAAAAAAAACTTTGGCGTAGCAACGGCTCAACGAAACAAAGCATCACTACTAGAGTATTTTGTTAAAGAAAGAAAAAAAAAGAAATTAATGGAAAAAAGGTGACATAAGTTTAAGTTTATTAGTGCTGTGAGATTTAAAATAAAAAATGTAATAATTTGTTCGTCCACTTTATATTCATTTATTTTTTCAATAAAGTCGTTGGTCGAAAGTAGGGTTATCAGAATAAGATAAATTAAATAAGTAAATTAAATCGATAAATAAATAAAAATAAATATATAAATAAATACGTAGTCTTTCTATAAAATAATACCGTAGAAATTGTTTTTCATTGGATTTAATTTATTTTCTTGTTGTTTTGTTTTGTTTTTTGTTTTTACGAAAATTATAATAGTTAAAAAAAAATTATTACGAAATATCGACAGCTAAAGGAAATATAAAACGGATGATTTTATTTATTAGGTTCATTTAAAGAACAAACAGATAGATTAAAATAGTAAAGCAGAATTTCATTAAAAAAAAAAAAAATTCAAAATTTAAGAGAAAAGAAAAAGTGGACATACGTTTGAGTTTACTACCGTAAAATTTAAAAATAATAATTTGCTCGCCCACTGTATTCTGTTAGTGTTATTCTTTCATTAAATCCAATGAGAATAAGGTTATCGAAAAATAAATAAATATATAAAATGAACGAATGAATATAAATAAATTATTACGTATTCTTTCTAAGAAAGGATATCGTAGAAATTGTATCGAACAGTTTTTAGTGTTTTTCACGTATTTTTTTCCCGTTGTCTTGCTTTAGAAAACTAGTTAATAAATCTATTTAAGGATCATTTAAAGAAGAAACATACAATTTAAATTATATACGAAGAAAAAAATTAATTTTTATGTTTAAAATAGTAAAATTAAAAATTAATGTCGACGTTTAAAATAGTAAAAACAAAAAAAAAAATTCATAAGAAAAAAAAACGTTACGTTTTAAGGAGCCTCAGAAAAACACGTCATTCTCGTTGTCATTCCAATCACGTATTTTATTATTATTATTATTATTATTATTATTATTATTATTATTATTATTATTATTAATTGTTATAAAGTTTCGGTGTTTAATACACCTTCATCAGACATTGAAACGTGGTTAATTTACTTGGTTATATATATATATATATATATATATATATATATATATATATGAGTATATTTAAAAGGATAAAATAAAATAAAACTAAAATAAAGGTCATCAAATGAGATGAATAATATCGAGTGAGAGGTTATTAAATTTTAAAAGAATTGAATGAGCTTACACACAAAATGTATGAATGTTTTACCAAAGAAGAATAGATATGTCAAAAATTTAAACTGCAAATAAGACAGTATCATAGATTATAAAAAGCTAAGTCTTGGAAAAAATATTAAAATAAAAAGTATAATAATATAAAAAAAAAAAAAAAAAAATTCCTTAAAGTTTTTTTTTAATGTAAAAAAGCCCAGATAGATGAGAAAATAAGTAAAGTTTTAGAAACTTATGTTATCGAAAAAAGGAAATAAAAATATCAGTTAAATTAAATTTTAATGTATGTAATTAAAAGAGGTGTAAATTTCATAGGTAAAAGCCAATAGTAAATATATTGAGATATTTTTATATATTTAAGAGTATAGAAAATTCTATGGTGGCAAAAATTAGTGATTCCATTACGTTAGTTCAACAAGCTAGCCTTTGGGAACCTAATTATATTGATTTTTCTTGTAAGCAAAGGAGACATATTTCATTTAACGATTTACATGTTTTAGCTTTTGTTAATATTTTCCATTCAACTGTATGAGTGTTATTAGCATCTCTCTCTCTCTCTCTCTCTCTCTCTCTCTCTCTCTCTCTGGTAAAGTTGTATTGAGAGAAAGAGAGAGAGAGAGAGAGAGAGAGAGAGAGAGAGAGAATTATATATTTTATTATTGAAAGATAGGTTATGCTGATAAAAACATTTTCTTAAAACTATTCTTTGTGCATCTCACATATTGTTTGGTAAAATTAGGATTTTCAGTAGTGGAGATGGTAGCTTGGTATACATAGAATTTTGTAGAGGAAATACGTTAGAATTATGACAATTGCAAGAATTAGTGTTATTATCATTATTTATAATAATTTGGTTATGATTAATATCATTATATTGTCTATACTTCTGAGATGAGGTAGTATTTACACTATTTACATTATTCGGACTTTTGTCCTCATCTTTGTGGCCATGTTTACGATGTTTTGTCTATTGTACGTTCCGGCCTTCTTCGGGTGCTAGGAATTTCGGACCGAGCCTTTTATTACAATCATATATCATTCTCGTTCTTTGTGCGAAGCAACCTTTGAGTTATTTCCCATGTAACTAAACTCTCTAACTCTGCTTTAGCCTGGTATTGCACTCACAACTCTTTGTATCAAGTCACTGGAACTCACCAACTTCTGTATCCACAGGGACATGGATCCTTGAGCAAGAGAATTTCTAGGACTTATACTGAACATTAAGTTTATGAGCCCAAGAAATTTATATATATATATATATATATATATATATATATATATATATATATATATATATGAATATTTATTATAAATTATAGTTTATAACATGTACAAATTACAATTTACTACAAAAGTCTACATTTTGTATCGAAAGAACAATGTCTCATCAGGTAGTTAATAATGATGATAATAAACGTTATTTTTGAACAAGAAAATTAAAAAATCTCACTATCTGTGGGGGTATAAATATATGCATGTAGATATGCATATATATATATATATATATATATATATATATATACGAATATGTACGTATATATGAAATAAATATATATAAATTTTATATAATTGTACATATGAATAAAATAAATATATATGAAATATATATATATATATATATATATATATATATATATATATATATATATATCAAAAATATATTCATTATATATTCACTATTTACGCTCTGACACCCTGATTGAGCACTCTGGAAGAATGACAGATTTGGAAAAACATCGCTCATTCAGTAATGAATTAGAGCACGCTAAGTACTGGCATATGATACATCATACGCTAAAGGTCTGCTTTCTTCTATCAAGCGCCTATACCTCAGAGGTAGGATCGCCGGCTGACGCCAATTCGGTCGGGTTTTAATTCTGGGTAAAAGCAATCGGATGTCTAACCGTACTGATGAGCTGTGATACAGCCAAACAGAGCTGTCTGCGGATGACTAAATTATATATTCATATATATATATATATATATATATATATATATATATATATATATATATGAATTATATAAATTATATATCTGTACAAATTACGTATTTATAACATAAATTATATATGTATAGATTATATATATATAAGTTATGTATATATATGCATACATAAAGATATACATATATATTTTTAATATTGATAACATGAGTATGATTTTCATTTGAACAAGTTCAAACATTGATTTCAACCTTTCGGTATCTTTAAGAGTTTTATCAACTAATTCTCCAACGTTTGTTTTTCAGGCGTACAAACAGGAATTTTCAGAAACACGACTGATGATTGCGTTGTGAATAAAACTCGGAGTCGTGCTTTAGACGTATGACAAGATGTATATTTATATATATGGTCGAGAGGTCTAAGACGCACCAGATCAACTGGTGGCTTCCCCTATGTGGATAGGCTCACAAGTTCGAATCCTACTGAAAGACACATTTTCGTATCTAAAATTTATCGTAAATAATCAGGCCAGTAGAAATAAATATATAAATATACTGTTTGATTATAAACAGAATATCTATTTAAATACGAGTATCGATCAAAAATAATGTTCAAACAAATAATTTCATATATATATATATATATATATATATATATATATATGGCCAGCCATTTCTTTTTTCGGCAGGTTTCATTAAAAATGTTAGACAAGGTATTATGCTTAAATTTTTCATGTATGTTTTTTATATGATCTTATGATTTTGTTTCTTCCGTTAATCTGATTTCTTTTGGCTACAGTTTTGGCCATTGTCGAGTATGGATTTTGTTTCCCATGTAACAGAATGAATGCAGTGTTTTATATGTTTATATGTTGAATTAAACTCCCAGTCTTGCATTAGATGTAATTAGATTATATGTATATTTATTAATATATTCTTACAAGCTCTGTTATATTTAACTGAGACCTGTTGTATTAACACCAAATATATATATATATATATATATATATATATATATATATATATATATATATATATATATATATTATTATTTTATAAAGAGAGTTGGAGATATGTCCACAAAGATTACTCTTTAAACAAACAATTTATTTTTAATTCAATTTTTAAAATTTATTTACTCAACATTTTTTCCTGGGAAATCTATTCATAATAATGTTGACAATATAGTAGTTTTTTTTTTCTTAGTTGACATTTTGCCTATTTTATAGGAAGCAATAATCATGTTTCTTGCCCGCTGTTTTCATCCTTTCTTTATTTATTCACTTTTATGACCCAGATTTACCTGTAAATACTTCAACTGATTTAAACGTGTATAATATT
Organism: Ascarosepion bandense; assembly: GCA_037127315.1. Taxonomy (NCBI): domain Eukaryota; kingdom Metazoa; phylum Mollusca; class Cephalopoda; order Sepiida; family Sepiidae; genus Ascarosepion; species Ascarosepion bandense. Next base: position 2,951,468 of record JBBBDQ010000789.1, on the reverse strand, counting down.
CAGTTATGCGTAAGTTTTAAATTTGAAGAATCAGTTTAATAAGACGATCATTCTTTTTTTTTGGACTTTGTCAGTATTTTAAATTTCTGCATCAGTTACATTATTTTACACTTCATGTTTTGCAGATTTGCCAAATTTACAGTTGTCGCTATTATATTTTTATATTCATTCATAATTTTCTAATTTTTCCAAGTATTTCAAAATCATCAGTTATATTGGATATTTTTATTTTAATATTTAAATATATACAAAAAGAATTTTGATAATTTAAATTCTTAATTCTTAATTCTCCCTAACAGAAATAAATATTAAGCGACACAGAAAAGAAATTTCTCGAAATTTCATAACAATTAAATGTGAGTAGAGGGTAACAATTGTTAAATAAAAATGTTGTTTTACCAAGATTTCCTAAAAAGAAACATTTAAAAAATGTATATTCTAATAAGTTTTGAAAATTTCATTTAAATTTCATAATTACATGATTTTTGCAAGAATTTCTAAATCAATGATTTTCCTCAAACAAAATAAAAAACAAACAAATAAAAAAAAAGAAAAAAAAAAAAGAAAGAAGCGCTCAAATTTCCTGTACAAAATTTACATTAAAAAAAATCTTTGACCCTTCCTCTTAATAATAACACAAAGGTTTTGACGATAAAATTCTGTGTTCATTATTTTTTGGCAATTTTTTTTTCATATATCCATTATTTAAAGATATTTTTCAGGTACCTATATACCTACACAAGTTACGTTTAAACATATTTAAGTAATCATGACTAGTTTAGGTCACTTTAATGCTTTATAAATAACAATAACATAAATTTGAAAGGTGTTCTTTACAAGCGTCATTTTATTTGCCTTGTCAAACGAAAAGACTCCGCCTTCCTTTAGAATAAAAACGTAAAGAGCAAGTGAATTGTTAACGAGAAAAAAGAACTCGAAAGGAAAAATGCCAATGAAAATTAAAATGAATAAGAGTAGAAAGTAAAGAAATAAAATTACATGAATAAGAGAATAAGAGTGAATAAGAATATAAAAGGAATTAAGAACATTATAATAAAAATTGGAAATGTAATAACATCAACTACGAATACGCTAACAAAATGCTTACCGGGTTCGGGATATAACACATACCATTACTCCGTATTATACACAAGATCACTTACATTCTGTTACACGTAAAATAACATTCATCCTCGAAAATGGCTAAAAGTATATCAGAAATCGTTCGGATAAACAAAATATTTGGACAGATTTTATATAATTTATATCCTCAAACGAAAGAAACCATAAGATCACATGAAAAATTACATCAAAACTTAACCATCAGACCTTGTCTGTCATTTTTAATAAAACTTGCATATATATATATATATATATATATATATATATATGTGTGTGTGTGTGTGTGTGTGTGTGTGTGTGTGTGTGTGTGTGTGTGTGTGTGTGTGTGTGTGTGTGTTTGGTAATTGAATTATAAAGTGCAAAAATTATGTGTAACGCGATTCATCATTTAAAAAATTTCAGACTAAACTAATTTTTTTGTTTATATATATATATATATATATATATATATATATATATATATATATATATATATATATATATAATTTCCGATATATATGAATATATGTATATATAGATATATATAAAGTAATTTTCGATCTGCAAAGCGAATTTTATAATTCTACTCTTAGGAATAGCGGTTACAAAAGTACTACTACTAAATTAAGAAATCCCAGTGACAATGACAATAAGAAGAAAAGATCTAGAAAGATCATCTGGTTTCCTCCCCTTTACAATCTGATGGTTAAAACTAAATTGGGACAAACATTCTTAAACCTTATTATTGAATACTTTCCCGAAACATTCTCTTAGTAAAATATTGAACAATAATGCTCTTAAGTTAAATTATTGCTGCACGGAATATCTAGAAAAAATAATAAACAAATCTAGAAAAAATAATAAACAAAATAACAAAGTCCTCAACAAGTATATAATTACAGAAAAATCGATGTATTGCAATGATGAGATGGATAATGCTAAAGACAACAAAACTAATACCAGCGGTTGTAATTGTAGGAATTCTAAAGATTGTCCACTACGTAATAATTACTTAGCTAGTTGCCTAGTTTATCTTTACACTATCTCTACAATTGAAAATCCTGATATTAAAAAGTTTGATCGAACTTGTAATTTCCTCCGTGAACTTTGCTCTCTTTTTTCAGTGAGAAGTTAGCAGTTATTAGGTTTAAGGACAAGGTTAATCTTTTAAACCAAAGAAATGAATTTAATGTTTACTGTAAATATAGTTCATTGTTTGCTTTGCAATATTAAGAATTTATGTATACTATTTTTGAAGGTGTCAATTGTTATGTACATTTAGTTGATGGGTATTTTCATCTGATATGGATTGTCGTATCAATATTTGCTACGCGTTTAATTTGGCATATTATATCAAATTAATATTTCCTAAGTATCTAATCTAACACAGACCGCCAAATTATATATTATCATGTTAATATTCGATAGATTTTGATCTAGTATATGCCATCTGGTTAATATTTAATAAGTTTTTATTCATAGCACCAATTTTTAATTTAATATTTAATACTTTTGATTCTTGTGGCATCAATTTCAAATATATATATATATATATATATATTCCTTGTCTATATATGTGTGCATTTGCTACTGTGTGAATCTTCTTGTGCATATTTACGTATATGTAAGCAAAAAGTTGTATGTAAGTAGATTCATGTGTGTGTGTTTGTTCTGTGTATGATGCTTTGTGGAGTTTTAATCGCGTTCGTATTCTTTTTTTTTTTGCTTGTGTATTTGCGTGTGTATATATTTAATTATGTTTATTTGCTCATGCACTGAAATATGACTGCGTTTGTTTTGACCTAGTTCATGCTAGACCCATGCCATTTTACGAATTCGTTTTTATTTTTATCCAATATTGTAGCCTTTGCAGAGGTTTTCCAAAACTGGTTTTTAAATTTAACGGATACATTGACACGTCAATAAAACAAATGTTAAATAATTCCTGTATGTATTTATATGTGCGTGTATGTACCTGTACATATGTATGTATACTCATATATGTTTGTACCTGTATATATTTGTCTATTTGTCCATATGAGGATAATTATATATTTGTATATGTGTGCGTCTATTTCTTTTCTTCGTTTCATATTTGCATTACTTTGCAATAATCTAAATCTAATACTTTGTTGAATTTAGAATTTAAAATTCGTAGTTCTTTAATTCATAATATATATATATATATATATATATATATATATATATATATATATATATATATATATATTTAAATAAATTTTTATTTTTATTCTAAAGTGAAGCTAATAGTCGATCAGTTATGATCTCATTTTTAATCAAATATTAACATTAATGCCCCACTAAATTGTTTTTAGAGTCTGTTCTTTTCTTCAAATTAGAAATTACTTGTACTCTGATTGGTCACCACTGAGTACGTAAAAATGCCTCCCTGATTAAGGTGGTTTGACTAGTTTTGAACCTTTTAAAACTCTTCAACTTGAATTCAACATCATCACTTGATGAGACATGGTTAGTGTTGAAACAAAATAGGTATTTTTGTGGTGATATTATAACATTTTTATGTTATAAATTCTAAACAAATATTATTCGCTCTACTTCGTATTGAGCAACTTTTAAGAATAGTGTTTTGTTGGATACGAAATTTTATTTAATCTATATCTACCCTATACTTGTATATAGGTTGTGTATTTGGGCAACAACCTCTCTTTTATGCAGGTTTCATTAAAAATGACAGACAAGTTATTATCATTAATTTTTTTATATAATTTTATTACATGTCTTCGTATAATTTTTTCTTTTCAGAACTCAAATTATACAAGAATTGTCCAAAGGTTTTGTACTTTCGAGCGCTTTCGGCTATACTTTTATTCATTATCAAGAATTAATTTTGTTTTACTTGTAAATAAACATGTATTGGGCTTATGCATAAAGAGTCTTGTGTATGTTAAGTTTCTAAAACGGTAAGCACATTATTACCGTGTTCATAATTGATGTTATTAAGTATAGGATTTTTTTTTATTTGTAATGCCCACCATTATTTTTAATCTTCTTTTGCGTGTGGATGATGCTACTATGTATGTATTATCAACGAAGATATCGCGGATAGGGCTTGGAAGATCTCAATGTATGTTTAAATGAGATGATATGGGAAAGATGTAAGGTCGATCTTCTCGTTAATTTTGTGGTTGCATTATTGTATTTACGACTTTGGATAGTTGAGGAACACAGTTCTTCAAAGGTCAAAGAAATTCGTAAACGACACTATTTCTCTGCAGTTTAGATTTTGTAGATGAATTATTATTATTGATAATGAGGTTGGCAGTTTTTAATTTATTATAACAGAGAATTCGTTTCATTTTCTTGTTTGAATTGGTCGGTGTTGCATAATTTCGGATGATATTGCGAAGTGAAGAAATTATACAACACTTTCATCCGATCTCATCTAAAGTCATATCAAGATTTTCCAGGATCTACCCGTGATAGCCTCGTGGATAATACATACATAATAGCATCATCTACATTGCAAAAGACAATTAAAAATAATTAAGGCATTACTAACAAAAAATAAAACAAGTAAAACAAAATCAATTCTTGATAATGGGTAAAAGTATAGTCGAAAGCGCTCGAAAGCACAAAACCTCTTATAATTTGAGTTATGAAAAGAAAGCATAATACGAACACATAAAAATATATATAAAACATTTAAAAATAATACCTTGTCTGTCATTTTTAATGAAAGTTATATATATATATATATATAAAAGTTATATATATATATATATATATATATATATATATATATAAGTGGAGGGGAAATATTGACTAAAACCTGTGTTATAATTTTGTGCAGAAGGAAACACTGAAGATGTTTTAACACTAAATTTGTTGTCATGTTCAATCGTATTAATTGGTTATTATAAAGCTACTAATAACAAATAATGTAATTCAAGTTTTTATTCGCATCATAAACAAATAAATTACGCAATAATTATCATATTCTATTTAAGAACATTTAAAATTTGAGATTCTCAGTTACATGAAGATGAATACATTGAAAATACTTTTGAAAAAGGAAAGCTAATGTAATTTATAAAAAATAGGATAATGAACTGTGTAAATAATGTTAACAAGTAACATATCTAAACACATACCTACTAATACTATCACAAACTTAATATGAAATTTATCACAACTACTTCTAAAACAATAAAAGACTTAATGCAAAACAAAATAACAACCTAAAACCTGAACCAAGAATTTACACTACAGCTTGTAACAATTGTTACAAAAAATAGATAGGTAAAACCTTGAAGAATGTAAATAAAATATACGAACAGAAATGAGATCCTTTGCAAAACAACATCGCCAGTTGTTCATCGCAATGAATCTGACCATAATCACCATTTTAAAATGCTGTTTTAATTAAAAAAAGAAAGTAATTTATTATGACGAAATGTATAGGAGGTGAATTTCTAAGTCTTCCGGTGTAAATTTTCTTAAATCTTCTGTTGTCGCAGTGTGAAATATGTAAAAACAACAGCGTTGTGAAACCAAATGAAATAGGCTGAATTGTTGCGTCTAGACACGTTAGACACTAGAAGTTTTAAAAGTTAGCTTCGTTACATCTTCAGTGTTTCCTTTGTACTATAATTATAACTGACATTTATATTCCCAAATCCCCTACATATATATTGGTTTGTCCGGAATGTTCATGACAAATATTTAGTTTTCTTTGTCAATTATTTTAAGATTATTTTTTTTCGAATTATTTCTTAACAAAAAGGATCTAATTATCAAAGTTGGAACGAAGGTAGGTAACTTCCATTGTTGGATGATTAAAAAAGATTTTTATTGGCGAATTGTGAATATTTTATTGATAAGACACCGATGAGTAATTTCAACAGATTAAAAACAATCGCATAGAACAAAATTGTCAACACACAAGCACGACATTTACTCGTGTCGGCATTCAACTGGAATTCGAACTCAGCATTCCGATTTCTCAATTCGAGTCGCTACTCCATCGTACCTCCTGCGCGTACACACACACACACACACACACACACACACACACACACACACACACACACACACACACACACACACAAACTTACGTCATAAAAATCATGTTTTCTTTCTTAGCAGAAAATAAGTAAAAAAAAAAAACAAAAAACAAAAAACGATTTGTACCTAAATAACTTCAACTAAGAAACCAATAAATCAAGTTTTAGATAGAAAGATGAAATTGGTACCAGGACTAAAATTTCACTTGCAAATTATACATTTATTCTTCAATATAGTCTTTTGCAAACAACTTTTTCACTTTCCTATTTCTTCCATGAAGAATATTTCTAGTTTCCTTTTGGCACAATTGCACATAATTTTGGCTTCGATATGAAAAATTTTGACATTTCAGTGTACCTTTCAGTTTAGGGGACACTCAAAAGTCTGGTGGTACCAAATCAGGGATTTTATGCAGAGTATGCAACAATACCGTTTTCATCATTTGTGGATTGCAATGTCCATCACAATATCTTGTGATGAACAGAAAGAGTATTTCAATTGATAGTTTTCTAGTACTATATATTATATTACTGATCGCTGCTTCAAATTTAGTACTGATGACTAACAAACGCTATTACACAATGCCGTTATACAACAGACTGGTAGTAAGCATCTATGATGCACTATTTAATACATGTTCAAATGTTTTAGTTCTCCGTTACTATCTTGTTTAGATTATCTTTTTATATACTGTCTTTAGCCTTTTTTGATTTTTGTAAGATAAATAATAAAAAAAAAAAAGAATCGTATTAAAAGGTCAGCATTAAAAATGGATTTTTGAGTTTTAAAAATTAAGACACCCAACAGTAGGTATTCGTACTATTTACATTGTTCGAAGTGTTGTCTTTATCTGTGTTATCATATTCACGACGTTTCGGCTTTTGTATGCTCCGATCTTCTCCAGGTAATTAAAATTTCGAATCGAGCCCTTTATTTCGTCTACTGGGCTAGATTGTTCTAGTTCTATATGCCATGTCTTTCCAGGATATCTCGATTTCAGTTATTTCCCATTAGTAACTCAACTCTTTTTGTTTTGTTCACTTCTGCTGTGGCCAGGTATTAAACTCGCTCAACTCTTTTGGGTCAAATCATTGGATTACTTCAATCAACGCTTTTATCCATTGGGCCATCTTGTACAAAAGTGATCCAGTGACTTGACCCAAAAAGTTGAGCGAGTTCAATACCTGTAGTTCCTAATGGCATTCATTAAAAAATAAACACAACCTTGAATTCGAACTTGTTTCACCGATTCCAAAGCACATACCGATAAATAGCACACCATCTCTCTCCTCCTCTTATGAGGGAAAATATTTCTCAAATTCCTCTCATTCCTGCTTTTTTTTTTTTTTTTTAAATCTCTTTTATTTGTTGTTATCTAATAGTTTCGGATAACTTATTCGCTTTCTGCTACAACTGGTCAGTCAAGTGGGAGGTGCTTTTTGGTTTCTTCAGGAAATCGTCATGTTGGGTCCCCGACATCTTTGATCAAACCGCTTTTTTACTGCCATAACCCCAACGACGACTGGATGATATTCACCAGCCTTCTTTTGCAAATGTTTGTTTCGCGCTAATGATTACCCTGTCGAGAGTTAGGTTATTCAGAAAAGGTCACGTATTTCCGGATACTGGAGTACAGATATTTCAAATCGCCAAGATTATAAAAATATTTTGCATGTCCGGTACAGGTGAGATATGAAATTTATTAAAGAAATCAAGTTTCCTCCATCACAGTTATTTCCAGGTGGAGCCAAATATTTTCATCTGTTTTAAAAATCACTTTCTTTTTTTGTATTTTCAGCAAATGCTTGGTTGCTTGGAAGTTATTGGTTTAATGTGCGAACCAGAGACTAACTGCAGGAAACAAGGGTAATTCGTTCTGATTGGACATAAAATTCAAATAAGAGAGCTTTCTTCTCCAGTGAATTTTCTGCTGGGTATCTAATTAGTTTCAAGGTTAGAATAACGAACTACACAACGGTACATTGTGTTTTAGATCTTTTTAAAAGCTTTTTTTTTAATGTCACTTAAAAAAAATTCACCCCGAACAAGGCAATAAAGCCATGATGAACTAGAGGTTACTGAGTGTGAGGGAATATGAGAAAAATTACTATTAAGGAGAGAAGACAATCAAAGAATAAGAATTAAGATAGTAGACAACAACTGATATTGCATTTAAATTTTTGAAACAGAAGATATTTAAGTTTTTAACCAAAGATAATGAAAGATTACTAGACAATATCTACATGTACGTATCTCTGATGAGTTTCAGATGATCTCACCCTAATTTACGTAATAAAATGTGTTAGTTAAGCTAGTCGTAGCAGTAATGACTAACAGAAAAACAATATTCTCTCTTTCTCTCACTCCCTATATATATAATGTAAAAAATGTAGTAATATTTTTTTCGTCGCAAAAACATAAAGGACATCTGGTGAGGATTGAATTCCTTATATAAACATTGATTTGCAAGAGTTGGCGTTTCTGTGTTCAAGAGTAGAAAAATTCAAAAAATGGTTTTAGCCATTACAATATTCGGATGACAAATTGAGAAAGAAAGAGGTAATATAAATGTGATAAAGTTTCTTCTATAATCGTTTTATATTTCGCCTGATCCCCTCCAGTAGTGTAGATCGAACACGCCACTCCACGCGTATGAAAGTGGTAAGCTCTCAATAAGAGCAGTTCGGCTAACTGAATGATTACTGGTTAAACAACCAGTTATTTTTAATTATATTGCAAAAAAACAAAAAAACAAACAAAAAAACAAACAAAAAAACAAAAACAAAAAAACAAAACAAAAACAACAACAAACAAACAAGAACCCCCCCCCCCCCAAAAAAAAAAACATTTATTTATTTTACTATTTTATCGATTGCATTAGAATTCTACATTCTAAATGTAAATTTAGTTGTTTTCTTGCTCGTTTATTCCGAAAAGATATAAATAATACATTGAAATACTTTTTCTTTGCTGCTTAACTATTTTGTTTCTTTTAATTAACATATCGAACGGCTTAACAATTATTCTTTTAACTTTTCTGCTAATTAACTTGCAATCGGTGCAAAGTACTGATAAAACATTCAGATGAAGTGATTACTTATTAATCACTTTATTAATTAATCATTAACTGCCAATTAATTCCCTATTGATCAGTTATTTACCATCCTGGTTAAACCAAGAACATCCACGGTACTGCCCTGCCCGGACACATTTTCTCCCTGCGCTACACGGCGGTCAACAAAATGGAAAGCAAATTTATCGTCTATTGCGCATGCGTACTGGTTAGATCTACCGCTCTGTTGATGAGCAATTACATTCTCAACTTCGCTGCTCTGCTTGTTTATAGTAGTCAGATACCTAAGCCGATCACTTACGATCATGTCTCGGTTCGGTCAATTAGAAAGTAGAGCAAAGCTTATTCATTCATTTAAACCAAATCGGTCAGCTCATTCCGAATTGAAGAAATGCATCGCAATCAAACCAAAAGACTGTAGCGCTTTTGTACATGTTTGGTAAACTGGCCCAAGATTTGAATATTGACTCATTGGTTTGAAAAAAGTTTTAACTGAATTTCTGTGATGGTTATCAAACGACGAACGTGTATCACTGTTTTTTTGTTTTTTAATCTATTTTGATTACTATGATTAAACCAGAGTGCTTTTCGACATTTCTAGGGTTTTCTGTAGTTCTGAAATGACGAACTGTTATTTTATGGAAAATTCAGACGAGTATTTTCATTTCGCTTTTAGCACAATGTTTAACTCTTCGGCCTTCGTTTGGTCGACCTTGAGTGTCGCTCAGTTTATTTCTTTATATCCTCACCAGGAATACGAGATTACTGTAATTGAATCTATTAATGTGGGAGAATTACCTGCCATTGTCATAAAAAGATGGAAATTATTCGTAAGTGAAGAGTTGGTTATAATAAAAGAAGCAAGCATTCTTTTCCGCTTGGAAGATTGGCGCAACACAGTGTGTCTTTATTAGGTTTTGTACTGGAATAAGCTGAACTTATTAAATATTGCTTAAAGTAAAAAAAAAAAAAAATAGAAAATGAAAATAAGGAATCGAATTAGTATATAATAAAGAAACACTGAAAAGTGTTTTATGCTATTCTTTGAGTGAAACAGGACAGTGAGATTCACTGAAAGATATAAGTGAAACTTAGTGATTAAAAACAAAACAAAAAACAAACCAAAACAAGATCGTTACTTTTACTATATTTCAACCCTAAATATAAACATTTCATGAATTTTTTAATGAATTAATAAATTCATTAAAAACAAACAAACTACAAAATCAAACACAAACAGCGAACAAACACAAAAAATATTTTTAATCGGACAAAATAGAAAACAAGCATTAATTTCTAGTAACATTCGGTGTCAGTTATCCAACATTTTGAAATGGTGAGGGTTCTTTTATTTATAGACGATATTTTTAAAGAGTCGACATCATTATATAATGAACCATAGCATTTATCTCTCATGAACGTGTGTGTGTGTGTGTGTGTGTGTGTGTGAGTCAGTGTGTGTACGCGGGGTAGGGTGAATGCGCATGCTTGTGTTGTAGTCTGTATATATGCAGAAGTTCGTATATGTTATTGGGAATCAGTGATCAACGTGGAGTGATGATTAGAAAAATAATGAATTTCTTGATTGGAGGGATGGAATTTGAATCATTTATGTTCAAGAGTAGAAGAAAAGTTAAGGAAATAGCTTTTGGTATTGAGATGAAATCAGACAGATACGTGGGTTTTTTCCGAAAGTAATACCCTCTCTTATGTTAGCCCATAATTTCAGAGGCGGGTATTAGTGGTATGAGAGAAGAGGTGGAACCTCCCAGCTAATAACTCGTATTTTCGTTCTTATTTATTACAGTTATGCACAGCAATCAACACACACAATGTTTATTATAGGCGAAAATGCATAAGCAAAATCGACAAATCTGGTAGCTGAAAACTAGCTCTATTCAACGATGTCATTGGGTTCCGTGTATTTGTTTTAGTTTCCGCGAAAATAGATAGAATATATTACTTTCAGAGCAACATAGACCGATAGATGAAGAGAAAGTAAGAGATTGATACAATGAAAAAAAGCAGATAAACAGAAACCACATAGATAAAGCTTCTCTCTCTCTCTCTCTCTCTCTCTCTCACACACACACACACACACACACATATATATATATATATTTATGCATGTTTCATTAAATAATATTCTCTGATAAGCTTAATAGCATTATCATTAAATGAAGAAAAAAATTACAATATTGATACATAGTTTTTTAATAATCCAATCTAAGCTTTCGGCTTACATAAGCCATCTTCAAAGATGTCAATTTACATTATAAATTATAACAATGCACATACAATAATGTCAAACTGTTTTTGTTTACATGGAAAATTTCTAAGCAACAACAAACTCGTGCATATTAGACGCCGGAAGCGAATATCGCATCACAGCTCGTGACTAAGCGAGAGTGAAAACAAGAAATATTAAGTATGAGAAACCATTAGAATAAACCAATGGCTTCTGTTATTAATTATAGGTTCTTAAGGATATTTGTGGAGATTTCATAGTTTATCTTGTGCAGGTTAGGTTTTAACTGTTTTATGTATATAGCTCCTAGAATTTTTAGTTTTTGCTTATTGTTTTCATGTTTAAGTATAGTTGTGTTTTCAACTAGGGTTTTTCGGAATTGTGTATGTGGCCAGGCATGTTGTTTTAAATGTCTAAAAATGTTAGAATTTTCGTTCAAGTGTAATGTCAAGCATCATGAAAGCGAGTTTGTGGTGTGACCAACATAAATATTTTTTAATCCGTTGGGATACAATCTCCCAAAGGGCACTTGAATTTGTAAATTATGTTGGTTTTTTGCAAATCGCTAACCGGGGGAGAAGAATTATTGCGAATGATTGTGTTGGATATACTAGAATTAGAATAATATATGATTAATTTAATTTTTTTTGCTAGGATCTGTTGTAGATATATTAGTATTTACTAACTTTTTTAGTATATTTTTATCTTGTTTATAATTTGTATGCATTTGATTACAATATAGGAGATTAATGTTTGTGATTAGTTGAAGTAGTATTATGTTCTATTTGCTTAGTATTGAGACTTTTAAGAAAGCATCGTATTTGTTCATCAACTATATAGTTTGGAAAGTTATTAATAAGTGTTTGTTTTATATTCTTTAGTTCACCATAAAAATCTGTTTTGTGGATAAATTAGTTTTGCACGATGTATTAGATTTTTTTTTATAATTGCTATTTTGTAGTAATATGGACATTCGCTCTTGTAGTTAAGTGTACATGAATGGTGGGTTTTTTGTATGGCGAAATTATTTGTGTTTGTCAATATGTCAAGGAAGGGAATTTTGTTATTAGTATTGAGTTCATATGTGAATTTAAGGACAGAATTATTTTGGAAACGTTTTTGAAGTTGAAATATTTCATCTGTATTTTTAACTAACATAAGAATATCATCAACATAACTTAAGTAGATGGATGTTTTTTAAAATCTGTAAATATCTTATTTTCGAGGTTCGACATGTAGAAATTGCTCAATGTCGGACCTAGTACTGAATCCATTGAAACACCATCACGTTGAATGTATACATTATTAATATGATCTAAGAAAGGGACTTCAGTAGTACAAGCTAATAGTAGTTTCCGTAATAGATTAGGATTAATTTTACGTGGGGGTAAAGATGAGTTACTGTATATATTTCTTATAATTATGTCAATAGTTTCACCAACCGGAACATTAGTAAATAAGTTTTCAACATCAAGTGAAACTATGATTTCATTGTTGGGTTTTCACAATGTATTTAAACCAATGTAGTGTATCAATTTACATACCCGTTCAGAGATTGTATCTCTGGTACTAATAATAAACCCACTAAATATATTGGTTTTATTACAACCACGCTCTCCCGTAGCCTTACCTGTCACCTTTCTGATCAGAGTACAATTAAACAACATTTCTTAGAAAAACAGCCATGTAGGTAATATCAGACAGATTTTTGTCAACAATACAATAATCCTCACTCATACACACAGTAAAAAGAACCTTCAGATATTGGAGCCATTTACATTAAATCCAAACAACTCACACTTAATAAAATCACGTTTAAATCTGGTCATAACACATTACATTGCATTTAAATATATGGTTCTGTTAACATTTCGAGCTCTCACGCGGTGTGACGTCATAGAACCATATTACAAATTTACGAACTTCATTTGCTATTTGGTAACTGTTATTGTTGCTTAGCAAAGTTTAAATGTCAACACAAGATAAAATCGTCTTTGATGGTGGATGTTTTATGTCAACGTCCTTGTAACCTCTCTGAAGATGGCACATGTGTGCCAAAAGCTTAGGACGAACATAATAAAATCATATCCGAATGTTGGACAATTTTTGTCTTTATTTTCACCTGAAATTAAAGGCAAAATATAATGTTTAGAACGACTCATAATTAAACATAGTTGACGTTCATTGTCTCGTATATTTAACAGTACATGTTTAGAAAATTATCTACTGCCTCGATACACTATATATATATTAGATATTTTTATTAATTTAAACTTTATTTTTAGGTGTACACCCATATTTGATATTTGTTCCATCTAATCGCCTGTACAATCGAGAAAACTTATGAAAGAAAACGTGCTTTCCAACAGGATTCGAACTTGTGTCTCCCTTTTCAGGAGAAACCAACATCTGATCCGGTGTGCATGGCCGCACGACTATGAAAAGCGTCACAAGAAAGCAACGTTCTGTTTGCTTTTAAAGCACATTCCCTCGTTCATATTTTCTCGAAATGTTCAGTTTTGTATCCGAAACGCAAACAAGCAATTTCTATAGAATTAATGTATTTTTTGTAATCAGACATATTTTTATTACTTCAAGCGCAATTTTTACTGGATATCCATCTTTGAGTAGATGCTGTGTTTATTTAACATAAAGTTTGAAGAAGTAAAAATGTGGTTTGAAAAAAATAGAATCCATAAATTCTTTAGAAATCGTTTCTATTTTAATCTGAGTGTTTTTACTTTCACACCCGCTTACCTATTTTTACATGTTTTTCAGTTGTTTCTTACTTATGCTTTTCATTCACGTTACTCTTCTTTCTTTCTTTCTTTCTTTCTTTCTTTCTTTCTTTCTTTCTTTCTTTTCCCATCTCTCTCCCCTAATAATTGTATGAGGTTGGTCAGGTTGAGGCTCCTGGATTTTTTAAGGTGTACATTGTAAATTTCTGCGGAAGAATAGAATTATTTTTTAAAAGTATATGTAATTGATTATGAGTTGAAAATTATAGATTGAAACCCGACAAGATGATAGAATAAGTAAAGAACAAGTAGAAAAAGTGTTTTTAATCTAACATGTTTCGCTTTGACATAAACTTGAAAAAAAAAAAAAATTAAGTTTGTTTACTGGAAACAAATCTCTGAAGAAGCTTAATAAAGACACTTTTAAAAGACACTTTTTCTACTTGTTCTTTAATTATTCTATTATAATTGATTATATATATTTATATCATTGGTTGTTTGTTTAGAAAAATATAATTTCATTTAAATAAATTCTTAGTGCAGCAAATTCCATATTAGACTGAAAGAATTTCAAATCATCTAAAAGCGATTGTCAAGAAAATTGACTTCTGTTTGAACGAAATAAAGAACAGAAACTCACAGAAGAAAAACATATTATAGAACTCATGGTTTACATAACTACATTACAAATCCATTTTATTCTATTGTGAGATTAATTATCTTGCATAGTTTCATGTTTTTGGTTAATTCGTTTATCGAATTCTGAGTGAATAGTTTCCAGGATCTTATGATGAATATTTACGGAAGTACAAAACAAATGTGACAGCTAACAGGAATTAACATATCGTATGTAGGTATTTCATAGTCACGGAACAATGAAAGGCAATGTTTGGGGCCTATTTATTATTTTCTTTCTGTAAGAGAAACTATGAATCGGGATATTTTAAAAATATGGAGGAAATGACTTCGATGTTTGAATCTTTTGCTTCCTTCCAAAATGGTCGACATTTCACCCTCAATGATATATGGCGATTAAATGTCATTTTCTTTTTCTAAGTTTATTGATGCGCATGTTCATACGAATGCCTTCTTGTATTTGAACGATGTGTTATACGAGACTATGACGTTTATCGTAGTGCCGTTGTTAAGAAACTGGTCTCACAAACTGGTTTTCTAAATTAGTGAGTTCAAACCTTACTTGGTATCGAAAGATTGTAAACTTTGCGCCACGCTAATCTATGCTTACAATATTTCATGTCATGCGACTGAGTTTTTTTTTTAACTGACAAAGATCAGTGTTCGAGCCCAGGTAAAAATACAGCATTTTGAATGCTGACTTTTAGGCATGAAGAAAAACGTAATACAGTACTTACATTTCTCTCTGTTTAGTTTTATGCCATACTAATTCCATTATGTGCTGTGTCACTTCAGAACTTGAGGATTATGGCTCTTCAAAACTTCCTATCCTTCGCAGATCAAAGTAATATATGTCTCTTTACTATCCATCCTAGTCACATTTCCGGTATCTATTTACATAAGTTCGTTAGGTAAGGGACTCACCGTTTCTCCCTGCCCTTCTTGCTTTCAATATGTCCAGTGATAGTCCAGTTCTCCAAGCACTCTTTTTTCATTGTGTTCTAGAAATTTAAACGTTTCCTTCCTATTTCCTCATTGCTCACATGCTCCATCTGAAATATTGTTGCAGTTCCCACGATCAAATACATTTTATTCATTCTCAAATCCCAAAAACTCGTCACTGCTAGATTCCTGTAAAAGCTCTAAACTATCATCTGCAGAGTCATCACCACTGTCAGTCATGTGCAATAAATGATACTCACTACCATCCATGTCATTACTTATACAATACTTTTTGAAATAATTTACAACAATTTTAGTATTAATGGCATTCCAAGATTTCAACACCCATTCACACACTCGAACTACTGATGGGCGTTTCATCCTTCCACATAGTGTCGTCGTTTCATGTCTTCGTTCTGCCATCCATGTAGACCATTCTTCATGCATAATATTCTTGAATGGTTTGTTGATGCTTCCATCTTGTGGCTGCAGCTGGGAAGTAAGGCCACCAGGAATTACAGCCAACGTTGTGTTCATTTCTCTTGCTTGTTATCTTTTTTAGTGTTGTCAGTCCTGTGTGCTCTGAACTAATTCTATACTAGCAATGCACTTTTTTCGTAGCTGGTTACCTGGCCGGTTGAACCCCACCTTTTCTATCCAAACTTTAATTCCCGCTTAATCCATCCAGCCTTTGTGTTGCGCAATAACATGAATTCCATTTGACAAGTTTTCCATGGGTAATGTTTTCCTTTTGAAAATCAACAATGGCGGTAATTTGGTGCCATCAGCGCAGCAAGCTAAAAATGCAGTGTAAATGAGTCTTTTCATGACCGGTGGTCTAATAGTTAGTTTTGATACCTTTCACATCTATGCGTTTATTAGAAGGTATGTCAAATGTTGAAGGAACTTCATCCATATTCCCGATCTGGTTAAGTGCGAACGAGTTCTTCTTTCTAGCTTTAATTATAAATTGATGGAAAGCCAGCATTTTGAAGTATTTTAGTTCTTGTTTGTAAGCATAACTTGTTTCGCTTCATAAACCAAAAACGCCCAGGCGTAGTGTCTTTGAAGTCTTCTACTTTTATGTTCGTTGCGAGTTTTCTTGCTTTCAATATTATTATTTTTGTATTAACTACAACCCCAAAATTTCTGTGTTCCTTTATCCATATATACAAGCCTCTCTCTCTCTCTCTCTCTCTCTCTCTCTCTAACTGTGGCCATTTTGACGGTACTTGGCGTAAATTGTTCTTTGTCTTGTTTCCAGTTTCACTCAATCCTTTTTTATGTTTCCTCCACTGCCGAATCATTTTTTCGGTGGGTGGTAGTCTAAAGTGTTTTTCTGCTGTTCTGTTACCATATTCTTTGGCATATAGTACAACTTTTAGCGTGTATCCGATAGTATAATTAAATAATTCTAATGAACTTGCAATGGGTGATAATTTCCAGGAAAAAAAGCTTGTGATACGTGTGATAACCTTGTTCGTCTTGGAAGACACGTATTTTTCAGGGCATTTTTAGGAAAAAACAATGTCTCTTGTAAGCCGGAAAATACGGCACACACACACACACACACACACACACACACACACACACACACACACACACATATTTATATATACATATATATATATATATATATACACACACAAAATTTTATTTTCTAATAAAGAAAGAAATTTCGATGGACATATGGAGGTAATTGACGAGAAGAGAAGATTTGAAATTTATGGATTTATGTGTTTCATGATTTCAAAGGTAATGATCTCATAGATTTTGGAAGCATACAATCCTTAGTTTTTATGAAACAAAGAAAATATATGCTTAAAACAAAAAGAAAAAAAAAGAAAGGAAAAATAAAACGGAAAAATAAAGATGGAACAAAAAATTGGAATCCTAAACGAAAAATGATTTATTTTTCCTTTTTATTTATTCGTTCATAGTGTGTATTTTGTCTATGTGTTCCTTTTTCTATACCTATCTAAACTCGATGTTTTTTTCGATTTTAAGATTTTTTTCTCTGTGTCTTTTACAATGAGGAATACTTTTTATTTGACACCATGCTGCCTCTGCAAACGAAAATACACATCTGGTCATTTCCGACTGTCAAATAAGATTGTCGGCTTTGAGAAGATAAATTGTATTTTAACATACATACGTAAACGTGTAACGTGATTTATAGATAATGTATCCGCTTGTGTAAAGAATTACATAGGTAAATATATGGGCATACACATTTTCCGCTGTTGCATACATACATACATACATACATACATACATACATACATACATACATACATATGTTCATATCTATCTATCTATCTATCTATCTATCTATCTATCTATCTATCTTTAGACATATCTATATATCTATATATATCTATTAAAAAACTCAACAAATATATGTATATATATATATATATATATATATATATATATATATATAAGATTAAGGTAATGTTTTTTTAAGAACCGATATATTTAATTTATTTTTTTGAACATTATTTTTTAATCGATACTCGTATTTTGAGTAGATATTATTGTTTTTAACCAAACAGTATATTTATATATTTATTTCTAGTGATCTGATTATTTATCGTAAATAATCATGCCGGCAGAAATATATATATATATATATATATATATATATATATATAGAGAGAGAGAGAGAGAGAGAGAGAGAGAAAATTGTGTCTCTAAAGCTTGAAGCTAAAAAGATACGTCTGTTTTTATTTTATTATATACTGCTGCTTCATTTTTAAATTGAATATTTTGTTTACAAAAAAATCTACTCACTTTTAAACGCGTTAAACTCCTAAGGTAAGCTTTGATATATATATATATATATATATATATATATATATATATATGCATATATATACATATACATATATATGCAAATAAATATATTGCTTCAAGCAAATTACAAAATTTTACTGTATATATATATATATATATATACCAAAGCTTACATTAGGAGTTTAAGTTTTATATATGAGATAACAGGGATTTCCGAAACCCTTGCTAAATATCACTCTGTGATATCACGAGTGATATTTAGTAAGAGTTTCCGAAATCACTGTTATCTCATTGAGAGCCGTACTATTATAATCCAGTTATATTTGATAAATATTTTCATTTAGCAAATCTAAACATGAAACTCACACTGTGTGTGTGTGTGTGTGTGTGTGTGTGTGTGTGTGTGTGTGTGTGTGTGCGTGCGTGTGTGCGTACACGCGCCCGTTGTGTTAGGGTGTAACAACTTACGAGGTTTGACAGAGATGAAAAATTAATTGTTATCTTATTTGTTGAAAAGACATGAAATGTAAACCTTTCTTGTAGAAAGAAACATGCCAACGGCGTTACGTAAAGTATTTCTTTCTGGTGTCAAATGGACAACTCTCCTTAATTTATTCTCTCTTTGACCCTCTGCCAGTGTCTGCAATTTCCTGTCTGTGAGGCCAACCGGCAAAGAAAAGTGGTTCAAGGGAAAGGGAAATTGCTGAGGGAGGCTCGGGCTGGGAGGCGTAACACGTAACCAATCACACACACACACACACACACACATACACACACACACACACACACACACACACACACACACACACACACACACACAGAAATAAAAGAAAAAAAGAAAGGAAAATAAAATAAAAATTAGAACATTCTTGGTTTCGGTACGGTGATCGCATAATTGGAATATAGACACTAATCTTTTCACAATTTAGTGGATGTAGATATTTTGTTTTATAGATTTTTCGAAAAACTATTATTTCTTTTCCACAGGTGTATGTTCCTTCCTGAGGATGTTGAAGAATGACATTTCGACTGAAATCTTTTTAAAACAGTGAAAAGAATACACTGTCTATGGAAATATTTATATTTCATGTAATGACTCCACTTCTCATAACTTCTTCCGATTGTCACTTGGAACAATCAGTCTGTCGATAATAAATAAACATCAACAGTGTGTGTTTCTGTGTGTGTGTTTGGTATACGAATTCTTTTGTTCATTGAAAAGCTTAGTCTCTGTCGATGATGAATAAACAACATATTGGTCACACAAAAATATATATATGAAGTTCAGTATCAATATAGAAAATTTGACCTTACAAAAACAAAATCGGAACCAATATGCCTGCCACAGAAATTGATGCTAGTTTGAATATGGGGTAATTTAAACTTATATAACAAAACACAACTGAACAAATTTTCTGCTAATTCAAGCGAATTTTTCCTTGCATATATATATATATATATATATAACAGTGCAGAAGACAATATATATATATATATATATATATATATATATATATATATATATATATACCACTAACAGTAATGTGTGCATGTGTGTGATATATAGCATTTTATATACTGTCTATATAAAATAGTTAGACAAAAATTTTTAAGCACATATATTAACATATTTGATTGACATTCAAATATGTTAATATGCGTGCTTAAATGTTTATGCATAATACCTATATCTATCTATCTATCTATCTATCTATCTATCTATCTATCTATCTATCTATCTATCTATCTGTGTGTGTGTGTGTTTGTTTATTTCGGCAACAATCTGTCATTTATGCAGGTTTCATTAAAAATGACAAACAGGGTATTAAGGTTAAGTTTTTATGTAATTTTCATGTGATCTTATGATTTTTTTCTTTTGTGGGCATAAGGTATATAGAAAATGTCGAAATGTTTTTTTCCGAGCTTTTTTAGCAATAATTTTAGCCATTATCGAGGATGAAATGTATTTTGCGTGTGACTGAATATGTGTAGTGTTTATATATGTGTGTAGAGTCATGCGTGTGTTATATTCTGAACACGGTAAGCACGTTGTTGCCGTGTTGATATCATAAAAATGTTACATATGAAGGGAAGCATATTTTCATTTTCTTTATTAAGGCTTCCGATCTATGCAGCTAGATATTAATTTGACTGTTTAAAAAACAGAAATGCCTATTCACACATCCCTACCAAATAAATATAATGATTATCGTAAAAATTTCGGGTTAAAAAATCCATTAATTGTTTAAATACCTGCACACGCACACACACGAGCGCGCGCGCGCGCACACACACACACACACACACACACACACACACACACACACACACACACACACACACACAAACGAATATATATTTATGTTTATGCATATATACATACACAAATACTGTATACACCCAATATGTGTGTGTCTATTGGGACTTGCATAACATGTTCGCACTTGTTTGTATATACTTTAAATTTAAATGTATTAAAAATGTGATGTGCATTAATATATCATAGACAAGTTAAATATATATTATATATCTCCATATACATACGTTAATTTCTGAAACATTTTTGAGTACGTGGATATGGAAAGTTCTCGGCCTTGCCAAAAAGCTCCTAAAAAAATCCCCCAAAATAAAAAAAATCTAATGTTTGGTAATTTTTTTTAGTCAGAATGTGAGAAGAGTGTTGACCCTGGGACTTTTTTTAGTCAGAATGTGAGAAGAGTGTTGACCCAGGGACTTTTTTTAGTCAGAATGTGAGAAGAGTGTTGACCCAGGGACTTTTTTTAGTCAGAATGTGAGAAGAGTGTTGACCCAGGGACTTTTTTTAGTCAGAATGTGAGAAGAGTGTTGACCCAGGGACTTTTTTTAGTCAGAATGTGAGAAGAGTGTTGACCCAGGGACTTTTTTTAGTCAGAATGTGAGAAGAGTGTTGACCCAGGGACTTTTTTTAGTCAGAATGTGAGAAGAGTGTTGACCCAGGGACTTTTTTTAGTCAGAATGTGAGAAGAGTGTTGACCCAGGGACTTTTTTTAGTCAGAATGTGAGAAGAGTGTTGACCCAGGGACTTTTTTTAGTCAGAATGTGAGAAGAGTGTTGACCCAGGGACTTTTTTTAGTCAGAATGTGAGAAGAGTGTTGACCCAGGGACTTTTTTTAGTCAGAATGTGAGAAGAGTGTTGACCCAGGGACTTTTTTTAGTCAGAATGTGAGAAGAGTGTTGACCCAGGGACTTTTTTTAGTCAGAATGTGAGAAGAGTGTTGACCCAGGGACTTTTTTTAGTCAGAATGTGAGAAGAGTGTTGACCCAGGGACTTTTTTTAGTCAGAATGTGAGAAGAGTGTTGACCCAGGGACTTTTTTTAGTCAGAATGTGAGAAGAGTGTTGACCCAGGGACTTTTTTTAGTCAGAATGTGAGAAGAGTGTTGACCCAGGGACTTTTTTTAGTCAGAATGTGAGAAGAGTGTTGACCCAGGGACTTTTTTTAGTCAGAATGTGAGAAGAGTGTTGACCCAGGGACTTTTTTTAGTCAGAATGTGAGAAGAGTGTTGACCCAGGGACTTTTTTTAGTCAGAATGTGAGAAGAGTGTTGACCCAGGGACTTTTTTTAGTCAGAATGTGAGAAGAGTGTTGACCCAGGGACTTTTTTTAGTCAGAATGTGAGAAGAGTGTTGACCCAGGGACTTTTGCAGATAATTATGGAGCATCTCCTGATAATTAAACTCATGTAGTAATGATTTGCTAATTATTGTTCCGCGAATTATATTACTTTTATAAGTACGTGTTTCTATCTGTGCATATACAACCATATCTATTTATCCATATCTCCATCTATCTATCCACCTAGCTCTCTATCTGTATTCATCTATCTAAATCTTTACAGGTCTATCTAATTATCTGAAGGTTGATTTAGAAGCGTGTTTCGTAAATCACTTCCTTGGTGGAGTGAAATCGGTATTTGATAAGGGACCAACAGACTAAGCTAATATTAACAAATAACAATAAACTGATGTAAAAAGAAAGTTAGAAAATTAACGTAATACACTATTCCCTCCTCATCTACATTTTCAGGTACTTGTAATATCTCCTATATCTCGTCAGACACATTGGGCGTCCTTGCATAAATGTCAAACTCAACGGATGTCACTAATTTTCAACAAAGATTGTCATGTCTGCTAAACCGCCTACAAAATCGATCTAGTTTATAAAGTCGAATAAAGCATAACTCTGTGCAAAATAGATATTTTAAATAAGTCATTAAAGACATTGGGAATTTATTTAAAAACAGAGCTGAATCAAACGAAGACAAAAGACAATAGAGAAGAAGCAGAAAACAAAGACTGAATTGTACTGCGTGACAAATGTCTGCCAGAAATGAAAACAAAATCAAAGTATTCAAATGAAGTTCATTGATGAGAAAATTATCCCTCTCAGCAAACTGAAGGCGACCGAATCTGGCAAATTGTTTTTTTTATTAAAATGCTTATTTGGATTTATAGATATATTATGATCTCTTTAAAATTTTAATAATGAGAAATTATTTAAAATGTACGCATTTGCATTTCAACTATAAATAGTAGTCGTCTATTGATCTCGCGTGATAATGGTAGCATGCCTTTTAGCTAAAATTCAGTCTTTTAGTGGTCAGACTGGAGTGACTTATCAAGGACGCAGGTCTGGGTGATGGTATATGGAGGCCGTGTACTGCCAAGACCGCGTGTGACCTTCTTGGGCTTATTGACAAAAATCAAACGAATACCATAATGTTTTTGTATATATATATATGGTAATATTTTTATAATAAAAACATATTTTACTGCAACACAAGAGTCGTTGCCAACCCATTAGTTTGTTCTACTTCTAATATATATATATATATATATATATATATATATATATATATATATATAGTCATCCGCAGAGAGATCTGTTTCGCTGTATCAGAATTAATCAGTACGGTTAGACTCCGATTGCTTCTAACCCAGGATTGAAGTGTCGTCAGTTTTACCTCTGGGCCTAATTATATATTATATATATAATTATATATATATAATTACTTAGTTTTTGGTCATAATAAAATTAAACTAGTACACAGTTGCATTAAAAAGTGTTCAATACAATTATATTGTAGATCTTTTGAATATTCTTCATTTATAAAAAACAAACAAGAACATTTATGTCTACTTAAAAGTCTAATCACTAAATATGACATTTATAGTAAAAAGAAATTTAGTCGGATGAAAAATCCATCAATTTCTTAAAAAAAAGTATTTTAAAGAAATTAATTAATTTTTTCACCCTATTTCTCCATAAGGAATGTAGTGAAAATTATAATTTTTAAATTTTAAATAAAAATAAAATAAAATAAAATAAAATAAAATGAAAAGAAAAACACTGTTTAATATTTAATTCTTAATTCTAAATTTTACTTCTTAATTTTTCATTTTATTCTATTTTGTCTTAATTTTTTTAAATTTTAATTTTCTCAACATTTTTTTATACAGCTAATATTAGAATATTTTAATTTTTAAAATTTATGATTTACACCCCTTTGATTTCTTCTCTCTGCATTTTATTATTTTTTATTTTTTATTTTTATTCTAATCTTAAAACTTAAATTAAAATTTGAAACTTCTATCCACATGTTATTTAATTTTGTTATTATAAAAGCAGTAACTTAACTTTATAAGATTTAATTCCCATGAACATCAAGTGAACTCAAATTCAAATCTATTAAACGGTCAGTTTGAAATATGCACCTGATGATTACATAACGCATGAAACTCCGAATCGTCCCAGAGAAGTAGGATAATATATTATCCTACGTCTATGGCACGACTCGGAGTTTCATGCGTTATGTAATCATCAAGTCACACACACACACACACACACACACACACACACACACACACACACACACACACACACACACATATATATATATATATAATATAATTATATGGTTATGTCAATTTTTTATTGCTACATGGGAATTTCTATGTTTCGAGATTAATTCTCATCATCAGGAAATGCTGGTGTGGTTGTGCAGACGATTTACATTCAAATGACAAATACTTTCGGTTTACTGTGAATGTATGTGGGTGTTTGTGTGTGTGTGTGTGTGTGTGTTCGGCTAATCAGAATGGAGATTCACTTTGGGGTTTGACCTCGAGGAATTTACGTGCTAACCAACTTTTTCCTCCTCTTTTTTTCTTTTTCCTTGACCCTATCCCCCTCTTGTCTGCTTTCCTTCGAGTAAACCCCGAACTGCTATTTTTTCGCTACATATATTAAGTTGCTGTAAAATTTACTATCCTGATACAAAGGGGGTGGGGAGAATTATAAAAAAAAAAAAAGGAAAAAAAAAAAGGACAACTAACTTATTCTATCTTTGGCTTTATTTTTATTTTCATTTCTATTTTTACCTAAATCATCGGTGAGCATGTTATTTAATTTAGCTTTTATCCATTTTCTAATGTGAATAATTTACAATGTTTACATATGACATTAATTTCGTTACGTTTATTTAATAAATTTTTATTTTTAAGGGATCTAATAATAAATAGTTTTCCATATAAGCATAATGAACATGGTTCATTTAAGGACTTACATGTTTTAGCTTCTTTTAGGATTTTCCATTTTATTTTGGGTGTCTTGTTTGTTTCCCTTAGGTACCAATGATATCTCGATAGGGATGTTCTATTTCTGTATTTGATATTATTAAATGAAGAGTATGCTGGTAAATTCTCTGCTTTAGAGTGTTTTTAGTGCTTCCTATATAGACTTTTATATTGTTTGGTTTTCCCTCGTCCATATTTCGTATTGATATACTATCGATTTCGTCAAACACCTATTTTCTAGCGGACAGTTTATGGGGTTTTTACAATTACATTTTTTTTCTCGTCTAAATTGTTATTTTCTGTTGTCTGGTTATTTTTACTAGTTTTGTTGAATTTTTTAAAAGTATTATTATTGTGGTTTTTTATAATTTTTTTCTAGATTATTCATACCGCTGTAACTTAATTTCATAGTGTTTCTATTAAAGATCTTACTAAGTGGATTTTTCTCCGTGAAGTGTTTCCTAATTAGCTCGAGGAATTTTCTTCCCAACCTACCATTAGTCATCTGGTTGTAAGGGGGTGTGTACCAGATGATTTTCTTATTCCTATTTTTCTTCGAGGGTTGCTTTTCTTGTTTACATATTTAATATTTGGGTTTATGTATCCACTATTTTTCAATGCAGTTTTATAAAAATCGCTATGTTTATTGAACACTTCCTCATTAGCCGAGTTCCTACTAATTCTGTATTCTATTGATGAGGGTATATGCTTGATGATAGACGGAGGGTGGTTAGATTTTGGGTGGATGTATAAAGGGTTTGTATTTGTTTTTTTGTATGGTTGGTGGATCCAAAGTTACATCGAGGAAATCTTAGCTTTAACTGTTACTTTTAAATTTAGATTTTTAAATTCCTTATGTATCATTTTTCTAACCCTTTCTATTCTGAAGTTTGTGGTATTTCTTATTACTATAAGTCCGTCATCTCTATAAAGTCCAATGTCTTTAGTGTTCACTTCCTTATAGGC
This sequence comes from Ascarosepion bandense, assembly GCA_037127315.1. Taxonomy (NCBI): domain Eukaryota; kingdom Metazoa; phylum Mollusca; class Cephalopoda; order Sepiida; family Sepiidae; genus Ascarosepion; species Ascarosepion bandense. Next base: position 2,925,309 of record JBBBDQ010000789.1, on the reverse strand, counting down.
TGTGAGATTATATAATATTAATAGTCGTATTAATATATATATATATATATATATATATATATATAGATAGATAGATAGATAGATAGATAGACAGACAGACAGATAGATAGATAGATAGATAGATAGATAGATAGATAGATAAGCATAAAAAAAGTTAGTATTTTATTAATGTTCGGGTGATTTTGACAAAAATAAAGCAAGCATCCTCAAATTTTATTTTTGATAAACCAGCTGGACTTATATGCGATTTAAAAATATTTTATAAATTTAGAAAATTTACAGGGCACAACTTTCACATGATGTCGAATTTTTACGGGTAGACACGTAAAGATTTCTATATGTTTTTATTATTGAAGTTTACTTAACAATATCTGCATAACTGATATTTAAGCCCGATTTTAGGAAAATTACAGATTTTGGAGGTTGTCATTTCGATGAGATTTACATTTTTTCAATCAGAAACTATTTTATAAAGATGTGCGATCAATAGTTTTATGGGTGCGAGACAAATATTGTAATTATAGACAAAACTTATTGGCATATTTAATATTTTCTCATAATATATAGACAGGCTAATTCCAAAATAAATATGTAGTTCTCAACTTAAAGACGACATTACCTCTCAAAATATGATGTTTGGTCATTTCTCTAGATTTTGGGGAATGGTCTGAGGACTTTTCATTCTCGGTACATATTTTTCTGTTAACTTTAGATGTTATAGTAAATACACGTATTTGAGTAGACACATTCTTTATTTTTTTTAAACATAAAATTAACATCTACTGGCTAAAGGAGGAAAAGTTTTATTAAAGGAAAATCTGTGTTTCAAGAAACAAAGATCTCTATGCAAATACATCTATCTAGTGATATTTTTTTCTTTAATCATATCACCCCAAGCAAGGCGGTAACGCCAATGATGTGCAGGGGGCTACATAAGAGTGAGAAGATTAGAAAAGAGAAAACCGGAAACCGGAAACATATCTAGTTTATAGATTAAAAGATTATAGATTAAAAAATACATTAATTGCTTATATATCGCATAAAATCCATGATACATACATATTCATTCACACATGTATATGTATGTGCGTATGTCTCTATTTAAGCATGTCTGAGGAAATAATTTAGACATATTATGCCTATTTATTTTCATTTTAATTCTCTCGTAGTCACGAATAAATTTCCTGTTATGATGATTAAAAACAGCAAGAAAGGCGTTGAAGTTATTTACATTGACGTCTATGTTTGTCGATTTTTTTATTTCACTTAATTTCTATGCCATCACAAAACTCTATCGAATTCAGAACACAAACAGGCTATGTTGCGACTGTATATATCTAGAGTGCTGTTTTAAATCACCATACCAGAAAACTTATTTGTAGCTACGAGAGGATTAAAATAAAAACTGACATAATGTCTAAATTATTTAATCAAAGCTCGAGCTCATTACTCAAAACAAAAGACTTGTATAGGTAACTCCACTCATTTTCAATACGTTTTAAATGAAGTTTAATTAATAAAAATACTTTCTTGAAGCTTTCAATTTATCTTTAACTGAAAGCCAAAAAATTAAATTTACTAGTTCTAGTAAGCAAAATACTCTGGCATATTTCAAACAAAAACTATATTGATTGGAATAAAAAAATTTGGGATTAAAAAAAAAAAGTTTTCGGCCATTTTTGAGCGATCGACACATTTGTAAAAAAAGTTAATTCTCGGTTTTAAAATTCTTGCAAAAATAAAATATACATCGCTGACACGAAAAAATAGAAAAATAGCAAATATAAAGTTGCATTAATCTGATTTGAAAAAATATTGCTTCCTTACTGTCTGAAATGTAGTATAAAACGTTTCTTTACTCACGACGTTCCTGTGATTCTTAGGTGCTAATTGATATAACATGACAGAATTAACTCAATAATTCATGATATGTTACTTATGTCCTACTGTAACCCCCCCCCCCCCAGATATCTGCACACACAAAAAGTTTTAATTATTCTAAAATCTTGGTGCGTGAAGATCTGTATTAAGCTTTTCAATTTCCTATTAACAAATATAGTCTTCACTTATTAACTTAATAACCTAATGGGGATGGTTACTGGAAGAAATTTTAAAAGATTTTTGAAATTTTATAAATTATTATTCTTGTAAAAATTCATTATTAATCGAAAAAAATATTTTCTCTTCAGACTATGATATCCTTAATACATATTGTTTATAAAAACAATTAAAAATTTATCTAAACAAAAAATGTCATAATTTTATTGCAGTTTTTATTTTTCATTATTCGGAGTAGATTTTCTGAAAAGATCAACTGTTAAAAAAAGGTGATTTACATTTCATAATTTTAATTAAAAATTACATTTAAAAATTTAAATAATAAAACAAAGTTTCCGCACAGTTGTCAATTTCTATAAATTTTTTTTATAAAAATAATTCTTTAAAAAATAATTTCAGTCATTTGTAAATAAGTCCTGAAAGTTTCATCAAAGTCCGACCATTCTTGCATGAATTTCCAAAAAAAAAAAAAAAAAAAAGAATTTCGGCAAAAAATAAATAAATAAATAAAATAAAATAAATGAGCTTAGTAATCGTATGACAAATCTCGTCACTCGCTGAAGAAAGAAAAAAAAAAAAAAGAAAAGAAAATCCTTAATCAATATTTCGAATGTATTAAAAAGGATCAAAACCTTTGATAAAATAATTAAAAATAGTTTGATCTTTCCTATTAATAATAACATAAATATTTTGACGATAAAACGTTTGGAGACTTTTCGCAGTATGCCATACTTTTTTTCAGCGAATAAGTGGAGGTACCATTTTACCATTCAAATTAATGGGAATATTTCCGATCCGTTCTAAATCACCATTATTTTCCTAAAACTCAACGCTATTTTGTATTTGTGGGTTTCGTATAAGCAAAACCGTTCAAATAAACAAGAAATGTACTTTACAAACAATAGAAAAGAAAAACCATGAATTTTAAACGAGCCATAGTCCAACTGGCGGAGAAGTGAGAAGGACAACAACAGCTAGGATAGCCACCGCTAATCTCGCCTAGAAATGCCCAGCCTTGTCTTCAATACCAAAAATTAACTTTATCACTTAATTTTTAAAACATTTACATTGTATTAATTACTGTTTAAGTGTTTTTAAATTTAAAAACATATTTGCTTTTTAAATTATTTTTTGCTTTTTTAAAACTTCACTTTCAGCTAAATTAATATTTGTTGTCACTAAATTTTGCCTTTTTGGGTACACTCTCTTTCCGGCTTTTCACGACTGCTCCTTACACTGATTTTCTTTGGACCCATGGTGTCACCCAAGAAATGTTACAAAATAACGGTAAAAAAAGAGCAAGGTGAGCGCGTGTACTTCAAGTAGAAATACTCTCGAAGTTTGGGCTTCGCTGCTCGTATTTCAAGGCATTTTACTGTATATATATATATATATATATATATATATATATATATATATATATAATGTGTGTGTGTGTGTGTGTGTGTGTGTGTGTGTGTGTGTGTGCGTGCATTTATTTCGTAGAAGTGCTGATTTTTTTTATTTGTAACTTTATAGTGTTGAATTCAGAATTTTCCTTGACAAGTTAACAACCACAGCAAGAGAGCTGGGAGAAAGGTCCGTGGCCAACAAAAAAGATTCGGGTCTGATTTTTGAGACATGAACCGGGACTAGAAACTTTCAACACAAACACACATCTATCTATCTATCTATCTATCTATCTATCTATCTATCTATCTATCTATGTGTGTGTATATTTGTGTATGTGTTTGTCCTAGTTTTTAATTACATTCGTTTCGATATTTCTGTATGAACAAAATTTTATTTCTTTAATTCTGAAAGTTCAAGTGAACTTTTAATTGTCCATTTTTCTCCGGACATTCTTTTTCCTCTCCCCATATTCATAAAAAGTGGAAAATTTTGGGTTCAGCTGCTTCATTAATATTTATGAAGCACTCAAACGTCTTGTGGGTAAAAATATTTTTTGCTTTTTAATTTTTAATATGTATGCATGTCTACATATGAGCAAGAATGCGTAAAGTAATAAGAAATAATGTCGGATTAAAAATAAGATACATTAATTCTTTAGAAATTACTATCCGAGTCCTTTCGTATGTATCAATAAATCTGTCCTTATCTATCTTTTTGTGCACACTACGGAAAATGTGAACAGCTCTCAAAAACCAACTTTAGTATGAGCTTTTATCATTACTTATTGTGGACAGTATCTTTTGGTTTCCATTTGCAAAATTTGAGAAAGAGACTTTTGGAAATAAAGTATTCATATAAATTTTTCTTTGCCAAATTTTTAGAAAATCTTTATGGCACTTTGTCTACCCATATCATTCCTTTCATTATCTATTATGTGTGTTAAATATTATCCTTAAAGTCTGGAGATGGATATTTTTAAACAGTTAATCATGGAAAATTGAAAGGATAAATATTAAATTAAAAATTACTTTGTACTCTTTAACGATGTACATAAACATCCAAAATACATACACAAACGCACATATATATGCAACTTACAGAAGCATGTACGTATATGTATATATATATATATATATATATATATATATATATATATATATATATATATGAGTTATTATAATTATTTACACCATTTACATTATTAACACTGTTTTCCCCATCTTAAATAAAGATGAGGACAACAGTCCAAATAATTTAAATTCGGTATATATATATATATATATATATATATATATATATATATATTCAGAGATTATAACATGAATATGTTTTCATATCACCACAAAAGTAGCTATTTTGTTTCGACACTTCTTGTGTCTTATCAAGTGATGAGTTTTTTTTCAAGTTGAAGGATTTTAAAAGGTTAAAAACAAGCAAAACACTCTTAATCAGGAAGCCATTGTATATATATATATATATATATATATCTCCCATACACACAACTTCAAATTATTTTGAGAGGATACTTGTGCTTCAAATAAACACAACTTTTAAAAAAATATTTTAAACGGTATTTACTTTGTCTATCAATCTGCGCACATTTACAAAGTTTTTATGAGTGCATACATAGATAACATCCATAATATAAAGTTTAAAAAAAAAAAAAAAAAAGGAGCGTCTGTTTCAACCACCGGTACCCACTAAGAAATAACATTTGAGCAATAAATATGTCGAATGAAAAAAAATCCATTAATTCTTTATATATATATATATATATATATATATATATATATACATATATACATATATATATATATATATACATATATACATATATATATATATATATATATATATATATATATATAAAGGGACATTTTATATCAAATCACGTAGTGCTCAGCAGTTCACCCTTTCAGATTCTCTTGAAATCTACCAAATATTGTTTTCCGAAAGTGATTAAAAATACAAAATATTATATCTGTATCTCTAATAGTTTATTTATACACCAAAGTAACGTTTCATCTATTTATTGACATTCGTAGCTCATTTGATATGATATTTCATTTTTTAAAGTTTTGTAAAATGTACTCAGCTCGTAAGTATACTTCGTACTTTTCTTCCTACAATACGCTGACAATGATTAAAATCGCAATACGTGAGAGCTTCTCATCCAAACGTTGTCAAAGAAAGCAATCACAGTTTTTTTTATGTTTATTTAATTTTATTTGTTATTCTGACATACCTGTAAGAGTAAGTGTTTGAAATATGATTGATGATTTAAAGTCTTTCAAAATTACCTATTTTTCTCCTCAATCAAACGGGTGGACAGTTTTTATTTGTTTTTCATATTTTTACCGTGTATTCTTATATAACTGAAAACTATAACATGACTCAGAGGATAAAAGCGTTAGTTAAAGCAATTCAGTGACTTGACCCAAAGAGTTGTAAGTTCAATACCTGGCCACAGAAGGGGTGAAAAAAAAAAAACTGTTGGAGAGTTGAGTTAAAAGGGAAATAACTGATACTGAGATATTCAGAAAAGACATGGCACGTGGAACTAGAACAAATTATGCCGGTGGACGAAATAAAGAGTTCGGTTCGAAATTTCAATCAACCGAAGAAGACTGGAGCCGAACGTCGTGTATATAGCAACAAAGATGAGGACAACAGTCTGAGCAGTGCAATGAGGTTGAGTTTGAGCTGCTGTCTGGAAGAATGTGCTTATATCCCAAGTAGGATTTTACCAAATTTAGGCACTTTGTAACTTTGATACTTAAACTAACAACCTGAAATCTACTTGCTTCATGGCTTGCGTGACAAGCTAATTTACAAATTATTCTGCAGTAGGCACTCAAATATGAACTCAGTGTAAAGGTTCAGTGGGGTATTCAGTAAGGATATATTATTTATGCGAACAATAGTTTGTTAATTTACGGAGGCTGACACAAGGCCACAATTGAGAAGCACCGAGCGAAGCTCAATCTTACTCTGTTCTAAATAGTATATGACATTAGTTTGCAAGGTATCGCTCTAAAGCTTGAAGTGCTCAAATGGAATTAGAATCAGTTTAGCATAACGCAACTAATGAGAAACATTCAGTCAGGTGAGCCTAACTTGTTAAAAATAATACTCGAATAAAATCAGGTTGACACAAAACCAGATGAGAAGGAATTGAGATGGGAAGAATGTGCTGCACAAATCGTTTAAATAGGGAGATCATGGATTGGAAATAATCGATCAAAATTATGGCTTTCATCTGGGTTTGAACATTTATATTATTACAAAGGGGAATACCAATTAAATTGGTCAGTATGCAGACGAGAGGTTCAAAGGTGATTCAATACGTTCACGGCATTTATTAGTTGAATTCTGTGTGTGAGTATATCTCATACTGCATGGTGGCTGTCAGTTCCCCGTCCCAAGCAGTCTTTAGTCCAAGTGTCACTATTCGATAAGCGGACATTGTATATTGGGAGATTAAAGAAAGCGGAGCAAGAAAGAAACAGACCATTTCTAGTTCTTTCGTTTGGGACTAATTCTTTAGTTGTTTTCTTTTGTAGACATGAACTTAAGTTTATTTATGATTTTATTCATTTACATATTATATTTGTGTATTTTTTATATTATCAATTCCCATCTCTCTCTCTCTCTCTCTCTCTCTCTCTCTCTTATATATATATATATATATATATATTGTGTGTATTTTGGCAGCATTTTTTCATTAATGCAGGTTTCATTGAATAATATAGACAAGTTTTGTCTATTAATTTTGTGTAGGATCCGTTCATACCGTCTGATATACTTGATGGTGATGTCGTTGAAAGACAACAAAAAAATCACAGTATTTGTTGAATTTTTTATCGGGTCTAAGCTTTCGGCTCACATAAGCCATTATCAAAGAGTAAATATTAACACACAGTAAACATAGAACATTATTCAATGAAACCTGCATTAATATATATATATATATATATATATATATATATATATATATATATATATATATATATATATATACTAGCAGTATAGCCCGGCGTTGCTCTGGTGTAATGAAAGGTTTAAAACTAATCCATGGTCCTGGACCTCAGACTCAGCCTAAAGAATATTTGTTTGAAGTTTGGTGAGAATCGGATAAAAATTGTGGATTTGTATAAAGGACATACAGACAGATAAACACACCACACACACACACACACACACACACACACACACACACACACAAACATCTTGCCTCATATATATATATATATATATATATATATTATCGATTTTCTGCATTATTGTAAGAACTGCAACCTTGAAACTTCTGAATATCATTTCTTATGTCTTTGTCTTTGAGTGTATCAAATTTGATGAAAATCGGACTACTCCTTCTATAACCCGATTTTTTCGATTATCAATTTTCGATATTTATCAGGGGTACCTCGACACAAAACCTATCTAAGAACACTCGCAGACGGTTATAGTACAACTGTGTAAATTTTCAAGAAAATTGGTCCAGCCGTTTCGGAGTCTATAGGTAACGGACGGACACACACACACACACACACACACACGCACGCACGCACGCACGCACGCACGCACGCACACACACACACACACACACACACACACACACACAGACAAAGTTCCATTTATAAATAGGTTTAGATATATGTGTGCGTGAGTGAATAAGGAACGAAGAAAATTTACAACGTCCAAAACATTAATTTAAAACAGTGCTCGATATATAATATAGAGCTGTAAATATTTATCATAAATTATAGTTTAGAACATGTACAATTTTTTTTATTCACTACAAAGTGTACATTTTGTTTCGACATTGAAATGACAATGTCTCCTCAGGTGGTGTGGAAAGGAATGGAAAGTCTCTTTTCTTATATTTGGCGAGTTGCGTGTGGGATGTTAACGACAAAGGAATAAGTCTTGTAAATTGTCCGTTAGAATTTTTAAAAATGGGATGGGTAGGAAATATAGTTAAGTAATGAAAGTGTCGGGAATTTTGTAGACAGATTTAATATTAGAATATGGGGTATAGCTTTATGGCCTTATGACTGGACTTTATTCTTCGGGTTTAGTAGAGAGGGAGAGTAAGGAAGTGTAAGGGTGGGGAAGAATAGGATTGAACCTATCTTTAATGTTTATTTGTACAACTATAGAATATTTTTGTATTTAAACACAGTTTTTATAATTAATCTAATTTTGTATATTTAACCTTAATCTTAAATTTAGGAAATCACTTTTTTCTATAAAACTTTAAATTAGATCACAGTTTGTGGTGCGTAATAGGTAAAATTTGATGTAAGAGTGTTGTTAATACTATAACGGTTTATCGTCTCTAAAGAATCCTAGCTTTGGCTGTGCATGATTGTAAGGTTAGTTCTTTAATGTGTTCGCAGTTTACTGTGGTTTCATGCCTCTGGTTTAAAAGTTTGTTGCTATTCATGTATTTAATGATTTCAATTTTTTCTTGAAGACAAAGGAAACATTGTTCTTTTATTGATTTAGATGTTCTTGCTTGTTTGAGGATTTTCCATTTAACTTTGGGTAGGTGTTTTATTTTCGTTTTTTAACTTCATGTTTTGTTTTGCTTTGTTATTGAAGAATGAGAGGTGATTGTAAAAGCGCTTTTTAATACATTCAAGGTGTTTCCGATATACATTTTCTCATCTTTGGGATTCTCCATGGATGAAATCGAACACATCTATATCAAGGATTTCGTTAGACATTTATTGACATTGGTTTGGGTTTCTACAATTACAAAGGTTGTTATTAGACTGGTATTAGTGTTGGAGTTATTTTTCTTGTGTGCTTTTAATATTTAATATTATATATATATATATATATATATATATATATATATATATATATATATATAAACTTATTTATAAATGGAACTTTGTCTGTGTGTGTGTGTCTGTGTGTCTGTGTGTGTGTGTCCGTTACCTATAGACTCCAAAACGGCTGAACCGATTTTCTTGAAAATTTACACAGTTGTACTATAAGCGTCTGTGAGTGTTCTTAGTTAGGTTTTGTGTCAAGGTACCCCCGATAAATATCGAAAATCAATAATCGAAAAAATCGGGTTATAGAAGGAGTGGTCCGATTTTAATCAAATTTGATATACTCATAGACAAAGATATAAGAAACGATATTCAGATGTTTCAAGGTTGCAGTTCTTACAATAGTGCAGAAAATCGATAACATATATATATATATATATATCTAATTCAGTTTACGACGAAAAAAACTTATTTGATATCGATACCAGGAAATCAAAATTTGACTTACATCCATTCCTTTTTCTTTCAGTCTACGGTTTCGCTTTAACTGGAAACAACTATTGCTTTTTAGTCTTTCGTGCCAACGTTCAAAGAGTCTGAGCTCCAGGACCGTGGATTAGTATTAAAGCTTTCATTACACCCGAGCAACGCCGGGCTATACTGCTAGTATATATATATATATATATATATATATATATATATATATATATATATATATATACGCACATAAAAATATTTTCTGGTGTTAATAAAACAGTTCTAACAAAGCTATTCAGTGTGTATTAATAAATATACATATCCTACGTCTATAGCACGACTCGTATAGTATGTATATTTATTAAAATATATGTATATGAATTTTTATTTGTTTAACATTATTATTTTTTAATAGATATTTGAGTGGAAAGTTTGTTTATATACACATACATATATATAGTCATCCGCAGACAGATCTGTTTCGCTGTATCAGAGATCATCAGTAGAGTCAGACAACCGATTGCTTTTTACCTAGGATTGAAACCCAACCGAATTGGCGTCAGTTGGCGATTCTACCTCTGAGCTACGGGCGCTCGGTAGGAGGATGCAGACTTTTTAGCGTGTAAATTAACATTATACACGCCCAATAGCTGAGGATGTTCTAATTCATTGCTGAATGAACGATGCGTAGATGCCAGAGTAGCAACTGTTTTTCAAAGTCTACCATTCTTCCAGAGTGCTCAATCAGGGTATGAGAGCGTAAAAATAATAATGTTAAAGAAACAAAAATTAAAATATGTCGGCTAATGCCAGTTTTGTGGATATCCGATGAATTCTGTAATATATATATACACTTGAAATACTTTACGTGTGTGTGAAAATACAAGTATTAAGTATTTTTATGTAATTTCTTTTGTTTTCGTAAAAGAAAAGGAATGGTTAAGTCATTAATTTAAACCTAAAAGTGAACCCATACTAAATGATATCTTTAATGTATATTTCATTTTCTAAATGTGCGCTTAAAATGCTTTTGTTGATGTAATTTTAAGTGTAGAAAGAGACGGAAGATATATAAAAATGCAAGTGTCGATTATAATTATGATCTTCAAAAAATTTGTGTATCATGTTTCGACCTCAAGAAGTGCTTTATCAGGCTAAAATAATGCTTTTGTTGATGGAATTAATGCAGGAAGGAGAAGGTGAGATATGAAAACGCAAGCGTCGGTTATAATTATGCAGAGTCTTAAAAAAATAACCCAAGCTTGAGTTTTATATTTCACTTCTTAAACATAATTCTATGAGAAAACATTACTTTAGTCAAATGAAGTCCGAGTAAACGAAACGCATTACACAGAATTTTTCCCACTTTGTCATTCATTTACTCTTTATCTTCTCCCCCTCTCTTTCTCTCTTTCTCTCTCTCTCTCTCTCTCTCTCTCTATATATATATATATATATATATATATATATGTCTGTATCGTGTGTGTGTTATTTATTTTTATCAGCTAATGCTCATAGATATGAAGATACATAGTCACACACGTATAGGAAGTTGTTTTTAGAAAGTGTGGCCTCGCACTGATTTACCTATATTCTGCACGCGTGCACACTCAACTGGCCCACACGCAATCCTGTTGAAATCTATAAATATTGATTTACAAACTTTTTCATAGTCAATCGCAGTCACGTTTACGCTCGGTCGATTATGCCACATCAAACTTACAGGTGCTAAGGAAATCTCAGGTTAGATAATCAGAATTCGAAGTTTTGCTTTTTATTGCTTATGTTAAGTGTGTAACAACCAAGCAATAAATTTAATATGTTCATCTCTCTCTGTCTTTCTTTATTTTCTCTTTATATATATATATATATATATATATATATATATATATATATATATATATATACGTGTGTGTGTGTGTGTGTGTGTGTGTCACAAGGTCAAATGAAAGTGAATGGAGTGAATTTTTGGGATTGTCAGGTTTGAAGTTCAGTACTTTTGCTTTGGATAAACGTTCATTATCACTACACAGTGAAAAATATAACCCACAAAAAGCAATTTGTAAAACTTTTATTTTTCAAATCCAAAATAAATCTTTCCTCATTATCCTTAGTTTCGCTTCCAGCGGGTCCAATCATCCATAGACAATCTAAGAGTCGCAATACTATTCGTATATTGCAAGAGGAATTGTAAAGAGATTCCTTTATGGGAAAAGGAACAATTTGGGACTTAAAGAAAGGAAAAAGAAATCGCATCTTCTGTCGTATGAATGAAACGAATTTCTTTTTGACATTTTTTTTTACTACAGTTTATTCGAGATGAATAAAAATCCTTAAAATAACTTAAATATATTCCTTTTCTAAGATTTTGGTTTTATTTGAATGATAATCTGTAAAAAAAAGAAAGAAAAGAATAACGCTTTTCAATAAGGCTTTAAGACATTTTAAAAACGTTCTTGGGGACAATTTATCTTTGATCCGTCATTTTAATTAAAAAGTGATGATGCAAAATTTTAAAATAAAGCAAACGTCTATTCTAGATATTAGAGGAAAATTATTAAAATTAAGAATTAAATAACAGAATTTTGAAAAAAACAAAATTACACTTAAAATATAGCGAGAAACACCTTTGGACACAAGGTATATTCAAGTTCATAGGTCAAATAATATCTGTTACTACTATTATAAACACTTTTACAAAAAAGTTGAATTTAATTAAATACGAAAGCCCAAAACTTGACAGTTTTGGGCTTTCGTATTTCGTAAAAATACAGAAAGTGATCTTGTTTATGTTAACGAATAATCATTTTTAACCTACTATAACGAACATGATAGAAATATATTCTTTATTCTACAAATAAAATTGTTTTTATGAAACTTTATATTTTTTAAGTTATTAGAAATATAATTATATTTAAAGAACGATAATACAATGATTAACATTTTTTTATCTATTGAACTTTCTTTTCTTTGTTTGACATTTTATTCTGTATCTATTTCTTTTTAACTATTTGATGTGAAATATTTAACTGCACTAAATCGATTCTTTTATTATTATTATGTCATTTTTTATTATAAGTCACTTCTGCTATGGACGCACTACCTACCAAGTCTGCAAAAAGACCTAAAGAAGGTCGTGGTGACTTGTTATGGCGCCATTTCATGTTTTTTTTACATCTCCCTAACATCCCTAGCGTTACATAGACAAAGTTCTCCTTAGTGTATGGGCAAGTCTTAACAAGACAATTTTTTTCCAGGGATTTTTTCAATGCATTTTTTATCATTCTAAGTGCACCCACTATCAGTAATATGATACTTGTTTTCAATGTCTACATTTTTTTCTATTTCAATTTCCAGGTCTTTATATTATTATTATTATGTCATTTTTCATCATATTTCGATTTCTGCTTTGGTCTCACTACCAAGCAAGTCTGCGGGGAGACCTAAGGCAGGTAGTGGCGTGTTGTTATGGCTCCATTTCATGTTTTTCTATTATTATTATTATTATTATTATTATTATTATTATTATTATATGGAAAATCTATGAACAAAAGAAAGTGCTGCTATAAAAAGTGGGTAAAAAACACTGGGGAAAATTGATAGACTTATTGAACTGATATTGTTTATTCACTGCTTTATTTCAGCTACTAATGTCAAATGCCAGCAGATATTTTAACAAGGTGATTACTCAGCTTTTCATATTATTTCACTTTAGATCTTCCTTGCAAAAAATTATATAACAATTGTAAAAAGAAAAAAATTCTTTTAAAAAATATTTCTGATCCGAAAATGACATTAAACATTACATACATTTTCCAAGTACATTTTTATTTAATGAAAAATATAATCAGCAAAAGAAAGTACATTTTAGAAAAATGAATAGCCATTGTAATTTTTCACTTTGAAATCTGGAAAAAAAGTATTTTATGATATTGTGCAAGTACTATCTCTAATAATTAATTTTCTTGAATTATTTTAATTTAGACTATTTATACACTATTTAGTTGAATTAATTTTGTAAGATTTCAGGACAAATTTTCAAGATGATTTGATTTGATATGGTAAAGTTTTTTTTTGTTTTTTTTTACTGAAATAACATCTTCATAGATTTTTCTTTATATCGATATGAAGGTGGGTAAATATATTTCTACAAGTTTTTCTAATAGGATAACCCACTCAATATACAATTCATTCATTTATAAAAAAGTGTTGACAATTTCATTTAAATCGGATTATTATCTGAGTTTTGGCATTTTTTTTAAACAGTGGGTAGTGTGTTTGTGCTTTTATTTTGGAAGAAGGCATCCATTTTAGCAGTACCTAGTATATTATTATCACTTGTTTTAGTTAATTATTAGTTATTGTAATTAATCTCTTCTTTCACCTCATTTATAAATTAAACTTCATCATTGGTTTGTATAAACAAGAAAAAGACTTCGTATGTATGGAATTCCGTATTATCCTTTTTTGTAAGCAGGGTCTGCAAATATCGAAACATATTTTTTTTTTTTAATCATATCACCCCAAGCAAGGCGGTAACGCCACTGATGCGCAGGGGGCTACGTAAGGGTAAAAAGAATGGAAAAGAGAAAGCCGGAAACCACATCCTAAACAGGAAACAAGGGATGAGCCTCTTCACCTGTTCAATAGATGTGGGTGGAGTGTGAACCGGGCGATAGTTTAGTCTATCTACTCCAATTGAAAAAAAAAATAAATAAAAAGGAAAAGAGTGAAAAGATTGGAAAAGAGAAAACCGGAAACCGCATCCTAAACAGGAAACAAGGGATGAGCCTCTTCACCTGTTCAATAGATGTGGGTGGAGTGTGAACCGGGCGATAGTTTAGTCTATCTACTCCAATTGAAAAAAATAAAAAAATAAAAAAGGAAAAGAGTGAAAAGATTGGAAAAGAGAAAACCGGAAACCGCATCCTAAACAGGAAACAAGGGATGAGCCTCTTCACCTGTTCAATAGAACTGGGTGGAGTATGAACCGGGCGATAGTTTAGTCTATCTACTCCAATTGAAAAAAAAAAAAAATAAAAAAGGAAAAGAGTGAAAAGATTGGAAAAGAGAAAACCGGAAACCGCATCCTAAACAGGAAACAAGGGATGAGCCTCTTCACCTGTTCAATAGATGTGGGTGGAGTGTGAACCGGGCGATAGTTTAGTCTATCTACTCCAATTGAAAAAAAAAATAATAAAAAAGGAAAAGAGTGAAAAGATTGGAAAAGAGAAAACCGGAAACCGCATCCTAAACAGGAAACAAGTGATGAGCCTCTTCACCTGTTCAATAGATGTGGGTGGAGTGTGAACCGGGCGATAGTTTAGTCTATCTACTCCAATTGAAAAAAAAAAAATAATAAAAAAGGAAAAGAGTGAAAAGATTGGAAAAGAGAAAACCGGAAACCGCATCCTAAACAGGAAACAAGGGATGAGCCTCTTCACCTGTTCAATAGATGTGGGTGGAGTGTGAACCGGGCGATAGTTTAGTCTATCTACTCCAATTGAAAAAAAAAAATAATAAAAAAGGAAAAGAGTGAAAAGATTGGAAAAGAGAAAACCGGAAACCGCATCCTAAACAGGAAACAAGTGATGAGCCTCTTCACCTGTTCAATAGATGTGGGTGGAGTGTGAACCGGGCGATAGTTTAGTCTATCTACTCCAATTGAAAAAAAAAAATAATAAAAAAGGAAAAGAGTGAAAAGATTGGAAAAGAGAAAACCGGAAACCGCATCCTAAACAGGAAACAAGGGATGAGCCTCTTCACCTGTTCAATAGATGTGGGTGGAGTGTGAACCGGGCGATAGTTTAGTCTATCTACTCCAATTGAAAAAAAAAATAATAAAAAAGGAAAAGAGTGAAAAGATTGGAAAAGAGAAAACCGGAAACCGCATCCTAAACAGGAAACAAGAGATGAGCCTCTTCACCTGTTCAATAGATGTGGGTGGAGTGTGAACCGGGCGATAGTTTAGTATATCTACTCCAACTGAAAAAAAAATAATAACAAAGGAAAAGAGTGAAAAGATTGGAAAAGAGAAAACCGGAAACCGCATCCTAAACAGGAAACAAGTGATGAGTCTCTTCACCTGTTCAATAGATGTGGGTGGAGTGTGAACCGGGCGATAGTTTAGTCTATCTACTCCAATTGAAAAAAAAAAAAAAATAAAGGAAAAGAGTGAAAAGATTGGAAAAGAGAAAACCGGAAACCGCATCCTAAACAGGAAACAAAAAAAAAAAAATATCACTCTCAGATAATGATGGATTATTATTATATATTGAGTACCCTACTCCCATATTCATGTATAGATAATTATATTAAGCAATGTACATTTATATATTTAGATAGACACTACAGTTTTATTTATTGCAAGTATAACGTTGGTTAAAATTTCAGGATATATTTATATAACAAATATACCAGATTAATTTTTGCTTATAACCTATATTTTTATTATAAATATTTACAATAATATTTGCTGGTGTGAGATTTTATTATATAACTCTCAGAATTTTGTTTTTTGACTGACTGGACAAGATTTTCCTGCGGTAGTTTGCCGTTACTTTCTGCGGTAGACTGGTTGCAACCCAATCTGTTCTGCTATTTGACTGAAAGCTGAACGAAAGAGATGGATTAATACTTTTCCAAAGGGTATTTGCGCGTAAGTAAATACAACGAATTTAACTGGAATTCGAAATTGGCTCCCCGATTTCTCGTTCCAAGCCGATCTCCACTGCACCACAACCCACATAAATATATATTCTACTATAATTAGTCATCTTTTGGATTATATAAAGGTTTTGAATGTATCGCAAGAAAGATAAAATAATGGATTTAAAAATGTAGATTTAAGCCAAAGTAAAAGTGTAAAAAGCAAAAAAAGAAGATTTACTAGTAAGAAAGTATTCGAAAAAAAAAACAAAACAAAACAAAAAAAAAGACCCCCCTCCAAAAAAAAAAAACTGTCGTGAATTTAAACAAGGAGAAAAAGATGCAAAATTTGAGGAACACTGGCGAAAGTCATGAAAAGCAACCAAATTGCCACAAAGTTGGGTGAAGAAAGGTGTAAAAAGTGATCACTTAAGAGTAATTTCTACATTAGATTGAACTAGTGACTTGGCAAAAGGTTGAAATAGTCACCCAATATAACTTATAATATACAAATGAGGAAGTGGTATAATATTTTGCGTTAGAATTGTAGGTAGTACAATAATTGCACTACCTAAAAAGCGTTAAGCTAAAGAGTATATTTATTAAATACACCGTTCTTTCACAAAAAACTTAAATTTTTTTTACAAAAAGAAATATGTGAATGAGAACTAACTCATAGAATGGACCAAAGACTTGTAAGATATCAATCCAATGGAAAGCTTGTCATCTAGCATTTTAAAAGATGTATATGAGAATGGAAAACTATGCCCGGAAAGCAATAAAAACTGGTATAAGTAATATTAAAGTTGAAACAGTTAATAAACTTAATAATTGAAAGACTAGAATGTCAATGATCCCTTTTTTAACGTAACATAAAATAGCAGTTCATTTAAGTATATGTAATATTGAATGAATCAAACATATTTCTGTATTTTTTGTCGTTTTGATTTATCTATAAATTATAATTTATATTGCACTTTGTATAACAAAGCCTAATGTCTCAAAAAATACGAGGTGCAATGAGTAAATTGTCGCCATTCTATATTTTTAATTTCACGAATGCGCGTTGATTGCTTTTGTTTTTGTCGACTGCACAGTATAGTAGGGTCAGTTGGGCACCGTCTGTAAGAAAAAGAGCACCTGATGCAATCCAGAAATTCAGAAATGACATGCTGTACTGCTCAGCATTTGAGACGTAAGCACTAATACAAACATTTCAACGTGTTTGTGTGTCAAGCTGAGGGCAGTGCAGAGGATTCAGAAAGAGTTGGATGATATATCCAATCAATATCATGGTGTTTAGAGTGATCACTATTGATGGCGACGTTATGCCTCCGTTCATCTTCCCAAAGAGCCTCAGGCTCAATAATGATTCTGAACAAATGATACCAATAGAATTGTTATAGATTGAGGCTAAGAAGACACATTTTATTCTGCTTAGTTCCCCTCCTCACCAAAAAAAAAAAAAAAAAAAAGAGAGAATGAAGCCTCCCCCAACCGCTCCTATAGTGCATTGAACGGAAATGAATGCACATCCCGGTACTAACTTGACCAAATGTCCCAACAAATGGTTGATGGCGGAGAGAGTAGATGAATTAACACTGAGGCAAATCACTCGACCATAACCACATGACCGACCAACTAGTGGTGAAAAAAAAAAACAACAAAAAAAAAACAAACTATTACGCCCATTGGCAACCTTGACAGAGGTCAGTCATACCCAAAATTCTTGATGATCTTTCATCACCGAAGAATATCGACGGCTCCAGCTTATGGAAGAAAATTAAGTCGTTTGATGTTATGGGTGTCTTTTTTTATTCTGCTAAGGTTCCCTCCCGCCTAAAACAGATATTGGAGCAGAGTCATGCGGCCATTTCAGCAGAGCTGACGTCGCACAAATAATTGGAACAGCATAAAGCAAGCCATGTCACAAACGTCGCCAATCAAAAGAGTTGTTCATTTTCCGTCCGCGATAAAAACGAGGACGGAGGTGGAGCCGTGAGAGGAAATACCAACCCTACCTTTTCTTCGACCCCTCCTTGATTTCTCTTTCTTCCGACTATGTTTTCTCCCTCACTTGTTTCTACCCAGTTCCTTTTCAACTCTCTTCTTCATTCGTTATTTTTATTACTCGGTTGAAGAAAAGCAGAAGACATTAAAAAAGCGAAACGTGTCCCCGAATCTTCTTCAATCACTATTTCAAGCGTCCCTTTCCTTTCGTTTCGTTCGTTTGTTCGCCTGAATAAGTTTATTGTTGCAGAAAATAGTCCATTGGCGGAGACCTATGTACACACAAATAATCCTACGCGCCTGCGCAGTTGTGTAAAGAGCAAATACTATCTTTACAGTGTGTTAATTAGCTAAGCAGTCCCCTCTGAAAAGCTCTTACACAACATCAAAGAAGGAAAGAGAGCAAATTTGGAGAAATTTCGCAGACGATATGTTAATAAGCCGTATAACGATAGGTTGAGGGCAACAGGTTTGACCTCGGGCGGTATATGGTGTATTTATTCTCACGGGCTTGTTTAAATGACTTAGAATAAAGACATAAAGCTGACTGTTTGTTACGTAGCTGCTGCTAAGTATTCCTCTTTATCTATAAATTGGATTGTTTGAAAGATCTAAATATATGAAATTTACTTATATCCAAGCTGCCTAAAATATATTGGGTGACTTGAAAAAAGGTAGTTGGTGGGAGATTTAGTCGAAATAAGCTTTATATCTTGTATTGAGTTAAATTAATTTTTCTGTTTTTCTTGAGATCGTAACATTTGGCGATCGTCTCATCAATCGCTTCGCCGTGGAGTAATGGTAAACAGTCTCATCTTACAAACCGTTATAATTCTAATGACATACTCAAATATCTCGTTTTGTTTATTAAGTAAAAATAAAATATATTTTTTAAAAATTCGGTATTATCTTTATTGAAAATGTTGTAACTGCTTTGTTCCACGATTTTCTGGCATCTGGCAGCTTTTTAATTTCATCCTTTCAGAACATTTAAAAAATATTTCTTACCAAATAAAACCTTAGATGAGTATATTGGATATCTCTCAGGGTCAATGATATTGATTATTCTAAAGTAATTCCCCTGACTACGTTTAATCGGTTGTGGAGCATCGTTTAGCGGCAAATATTCAGTATTTCACAAACTATTTTTGACATGTTCGATCATTACCAATTCTTTCTTCAAATAATGCACAATTCATATTTATCACCAGAGCTACATTTTTAGCTTTCTTTACATGAAAATCAGATATCGAAATTGCTTACTTTCTATGTTTAACGTTAGAACCAATTAACAAAAAATACGCCAGATTAAAAAAACAGAACAAAACAAAAGCTTTGAACAAAGCGATTTTTATCAACTACTTTAAACACTTGGAATATCATTTAACTACAAAAACATACCCAGTAAAAATATCGACGTATCATATAGAGAAACTGTTAGCAAACCTATCTCGTAAACAAGTTCAACCATTACAGCATATTTAGGGGTGGTTCTTAGTAATTACGTAATTGTTTTCTTTTTCTTCTTCTGTGTGCCGTGGTTCTTCAGGATGTAGGCGATCATGACCTTCCACATCTCCTTATCCCTTGTAGCTCTTAACACCATTTCTATTGTTAAACCCCGACCGCCAAATCCTGCTCTGTCATCCATTTATTCACACCCATCAAGTATTTGATGTGTTGCTTTCCCCTGTCTCTCTTTCCCGCTGTCCTGTGTGTATCAGATTCTCCAATCCCTCATTCCTCATTACATGTCCCAGAAACTTCAGCTGTCTTTTCCTGATGTTAAGTATAAGTTTCTTTTTCGTTTCTATCCTCTACAAAACCTCGTCGCTGCTCACATGCTCGGTCCATGGTATCCTCATCATCCTTCTGTAGAACCACATTTCGGTTGCTTCAAGCCTCTCTTTCATCTTTAATGTGATTGTCTAGCATTCACTACCATATTGTAGTGTAGACAACACATAAAAATGGCAGTAATTACAATTATTGGTATCGTCATCATATTTTTTATCTGAGCACATCAACCGGTTAGGTTCGCGGTATTTCTACTTCTTAATATCATCTCTTCTTAGGATAAAGATGAATTTTCTAGCCAGGACTTCTAATATTGGTGTGATTTCAAGAAATCACACCAATATCGCTTTCTCAACTGAATTCAGAGTTTTCCTTCTCCGAGGCTGTAGCAACCTAAAACTTGAGAGCTCAGTCTATTCTGTGGTATTTTTGTTGCCATCTGAAATGTTGAGATAGAGTATATTACTTCATGAAAGATTCTGAAACAAACTCAACTTCGTCGTTCTTAGCCGAACAGTCCGGCTAATGCGTTGTTAAGATTTTTCGAGTTGTGTGTTGTATATATAATAAATATATATAATCAGAGCCTGTGTGTACTACTCCAAAATCCCCCGATCGGGTAAGCAAACCTGATTGGGGGCCCCGGGCACTGCTTTGTTTTCCTAGCTATCTTATCAATATTTAGATTGTTCTCCTTACATTTATATACGTTACAAATTAAACTAAGCACAACTAACTATTAAAGGATGATTTTTTTTCGGCTTTTAATGTTTTTCTAGGGGTCTTTTTTGTTCCAATCTGTGAATTAGTTTTGCTCATGCTAATTTGGTGTCGGACTGGACTGAACTGGTTGAATCCAACTTCAATCTCCGATCATGTCCCGCCTCAACTCGTAAAGTTAATGAGCCGCCTCATTGGGCATCAGTTCTCGCGGGTCGGTGACAATACCTTCGCGGGTCGGATTAGACCCGTAGGTCGTAGGTTTACGACCCCTACTGTATCAGATTCTGGAGGCCCTGTATATGATAATGTTTGAGGGTTTTTTAGTAGAAATATATTTCACTGTAACAGTAGTGACAAAGCTTTCAATAAAAATTTCAAACCGCATCTCTTCGTCAGCATTCTCATATTTCTCTCTGGTTCTCACAAATATACGCACACTGACATAAACATTTTGTCGGTGACTATTTAGTATGATGGGTATTATTTCATTATGTTCACTTTCGCATCTTGGGAAAAGTATGAATCCACCTAATCTCCATTGTCTTTTTGTTATAGAACATTTGTATAAATAATAATAGTCAGAATAATGAGATAAAAATAAACATTACGTACCATCTCAATAAGTACTATTAAAAATAATATCTCCGGTTTTAATATTAAATTACAGCTCTATCTAAATTTATTATGTATATGACCAGAACCACAAAAAAATGATCATAATTCTGAGGCAGGCATATAACACCTGTTCCTTACCATATATTGATAAAATTGCAAAAATTACAATGAAACAACATATTTGTGAACGTAAGGCCTCCTTTATAATTTATCCAATGCATTAGTATACATAAATGCATTATACACAGAATTACATTATACAGAGAAATGCATTAGCACACAGAAATGCATTATACACACAGAAATGTATTAGCACACAGAAATGCATGATACACAGAAATATATTATACACGCAGAAATGCATTAACACGCAGAAATGCATTATACACAAAACTACATTAGCATATTAGAAATGCATTATATAAAGAAATGCATTATGCAATGAAATACATTATCAGTCAGTCAGTTAAGTGCCATACGTGATACACGCTTGGGCGATCATGTCTCGAAAGAGACATGACTGACTGGGCAGAAGATTATCACGCAGTAGTTTGCCATTGCTTTCTGCGGTAGACTGGTTGCCAGCCAAGGTTATAGAACCCAATATGTCCTGTTATTTAACCGATAACTGGAGGGAAGGGACGGATTAATACCTTTCCCAAGGGTATTTGTGTGTAAGTGAAAGCAATGAATTATTTCAACCATGAATTTCATGTAAGAAAAAAAACAAAACAAAAAAAAAACAGTACTGAAAGAGAGAAAGTAACTTAGATGAAAATTTTAATTATTTAGTTCTTGCCAGAATATTAAGTTATGCCTCCAATTTTTTCAGATATCGTCTTTCTTAAAATAAAAGCTCCTTTCTCAAGGATTAAAAAAAAATACAAATGTGCACTGGTCTATATATATATATATATATATATATATATATATATATATATATATATATATATATATATAGACCAGTGCACATTTGTATTAAAAAATGTTCAATACAATTATATTGTAGAACTTTTGAATATTTTCGATTTGTAAACGAGTTATTACGCGACCTAGGTTGACTAATAACTCGTTTACAAATGGAATATCTATCTATCTATCTATCTATCTATCTATCTATCTATCTATCTATCTATCTATCTATCTATCTATTTTAAATAAAACAGGATGATCATATAGGTAAATCCCAAAAACCCGATCCTATTAATATTAATTTCATTAATATTAAAATTGATCAAGGTGGAGGGCTCGATGCAAATATTACATTCTATTTACAGAGCCAAATATAAAAAATAAAACAAAAAATTCGATATTTAAGTCCGTTGGAAATCCTCGCTTCTTCAGCAACGGCGAAACAAAAATTTTATTTAGTCAAATTTAAATGTTTTACAAAATTTTATACCGGTAAAAAAAAAAAAAATCTATAAACTCTTGCTATCGGTATGGGATAATATATTTATTAATATATGCTTAAGCGCTCTTGTATTACACTGAGCACTGTTTTATTAACAGCATTTCTATAAGTGGAATATATTATAATTATATATATAGATAGATAGGTCAATGTATTTATGTAGATATTTATTTTTATCCCTACATGTAACCATTAATTCATTTAATGAGCTAGAGTTATTTTAATGTTTTAAGATAATGACTTTTCAATAAGACATAAATCATGTTTATTTCCCTTCCCGTTGTAAGCTTTAGCTCTAGCTATGATGTCCCGGATGATGAGAGAAAGAGTACCACTATTGTTTAAATGCCAGAAATATTCAGATTGAGCAGTGCTGTTTTTGTATTTTATATTGTCTAAATTCATTCGATGATTGTAGAAAAGAAATATTTGATTTCATTATTATCAAATATTTCCTCATTACTAGAGCTGGTAGATAATCTATCTTGGACTGATTTATGTAAATTATCTAGAATTTTATGATGGTGGTTTGATTCTTTGCTGATATATTCTCACTTTGTTTTTTGTTTTTCAATTGGAGTAGATAGATCTATTTATCGCCCGGTTCACACTCCACCCACGTCTACTGAACAGGTTAAGAGGCTCATCCCTTGTTCCCTGTTTAGGATGTGGTTTCCGGCTTTCTCTTTTCCAATCTTTTCACTAGTACGTAGCCCCCTGCACATCAGTGGCGTTACCGCCTTGCTCGGGGTGATACGATTAAAAAAAATATCAGTGATTATATAAATCTTCGGTGTATGGTTTGTAATTCAAAGTATTCAAGTCCAAGGTCACATCGATAAAGTTGATAACTTTCGCATTGGTAGTGGTAGTGATATTTAACTTGTATTTGAACAATCTTATAAGACCCTTTCTCAATCTGTCTATATTTCGTGGACTTGTTTTACGATATATATATATATATGTGTGTGTGTGTGTGTGTGTGTGTGTGTGTGTGTGTGTTCTAACTGCGCTAACTGCTAAAAGACTTGGAATGAACATCCCTATTTAAAACAACGCAAAAATAAATTACAACTTAACAGTGAAAACATGCGAAAAAAAAAAAAAAAAAAGAACAACACCAGAAAATTGCTAGAGAAGTGACCGAAAGCGCTTGGGGTAATAAATTTTATGGAAAATTGTTGCTACCTGAATATATATATATATAAAGAGAGAGAGAGAGAGAGAGAGAGAGAGAGAGAGAGAGAGAGAGTGGGAGAGTGATAGAGATAGAGATAATAGAATGTGATATATATATATATATATATATATATATATATATATATCTTAGATGTAGTACAAACTAATACAAACAGCAAAGCTATATAAACCTTAACTCAGGAATGAGCATTAATTTTGCCCGGGGGCCACTTTATGTAGGCCGCGTTTAGCGGAGAGCTGTATCTTTTAAAATTGGTCATATTTCTTAGTTTACATAAATATTTCATTTTATGTGAAGTGTAAATTATATTCGTAATACATGAAATAGATAAATAAAACAAAATCAATAATGGTACATAGAAAATGTTTTAATAAAACTGTTAGTGCAAATGTAATTTCTCACACTTTTCAACAAGACTTTTGAAATTAGGAGTGAGGTTACTTGTTGAAATCTTAATCACTACGTTTTCTCAGTAAAACTCTTCAAACATGGAAATTTGTCAGCACTAACATTTACAATGGTAAATTGAAAATGTTACAGTTAAAGTTTTTATCTGAATGCTTTCGCGGAAAATTTCGTAGCTAGCCGCATGCGGGCCGTAAATTGACCACCCCTGCCTTAACTGATTGAGAGAACCACTATTTTATTTCATTCACTGCTGTTACCACTTTATTCAAGACAATTTACTGAAACGTTAGTCTTTACTCTTATAGATCTGGATACACAAAACTGTACAATGAAGTTGTATTTTTGTTTTTTATATAAATTATCATATCTCTTTATCGTGGCCATCTACATCTTCACTTCCTTTATTATCTGTGGCTTTTTGGGGAGATATAATGAATTGGTTTCCTGTTACCTTGACTAATGTTTTTCAATTCAGAATGGTTCTTCAAAATTGCTGCTTTCAAAAGCCTCCTTCCCTCCAAAGCTAGAGGAAGAGATGAATACATGCGTATACAAGAGTATTTGCCACGAAAACAACCGGCTAGTATCTATCAAAAATAATAAATAGAACCATTTTCTGATAGCTTTTTGTGACAGGCACATTATTTACGGCATCGGTGATATAAAATTGTTTTTAAAAATAATTAACCAAAGAAGAATGAATCAAATTGACAAGCAAATATTTTGTTTTCGATCATATATACAGTATACGAGCGTGTCGACATACGAATTTTTTAGATACAAGCCGGAGTTCAGCAGATTTTTTGCTTGGAGATAAGAGCTGAATTTTGAGATACGAGTCAGTTAAGCATCTACGAGTTAAAGCAGCGAACGAAACACTTAAAGAGCATTTGCATTTGCAGTACACGTGTTCACTTTACTCGAGAAAGTTCTCTGTTGTGTTGTGCATTCTGCCATTATTTTGCATTGAACAGATCGGAAATATTTCCATTAATTTTAATGGAGAAAACTGATTTGAGTTACAAGCTTGGTTTTGGAACGAATTAAACTCGTATCTCAAGGCATTATTGTATCCTAAAATAAAAAATGTTGCCTTTCATACAGTCATTTTGAATATTTAATTTGCATAATTTAATTTTTTTTAGGAATCGTGACTTACGATTCCTAAATGATTTAGACGAGATTTTTTAGCAAGTTTTAGAATTAAAAATAATGCTAAAATAGTCAAATGCAACCTTTAGTAAATCATTTTATTTTTGACTGCTACTGGCACACACACACACACACACACACACACACACACACACACACACACACACACACACACACACACACACTAGGGCTTCTGATCTTGATTGGACGTATTAACATACATATTTGGTCATGGCGAATTAAAATAAGCTATAGCAAATATTTTGTTTAGTACTACAGATTTGCCTGTCAGTTGCTTGACTTTAGCCAGTTTGGCATCCCCCGAAAGACTGACATGTTGCACATCTGCTCATGAGCAGGACTAGGGTAGGAACATCATGACCGGGTGTCGAGGGGATTTCTTTTTGAGTTTGAAGATTGAGTCAGCCAAGGCTACTTGAACATCATATTTATATATTAGAGAACGTTTTAAATCTGAGACCATTTGAGTGGACTGTGTTATCTGACCTGAAGGCGTTTTTAATTGAGCACCCACTGGAAGGATACACACTACTTTTATGAAAAACTGTCACCATACTGGGAACTTTTTACTGTGATGCATGTGCTAGGTACATTATCCGACAGAGGGTCATGGTGGGTAGATTGGGCTTCGTATATTTGTATTCCAGTGTTAATTTGTTACATTAATAGAAATTATTTTGCGGCTTCTGACGATTGCGGAACTTGAAGATAGCATCAGGTAGGCGATTTCCTTTTATCAACGTGAGTGTTTCGCTTTTGTCAAGGATAAAGAAAGGTTTCCTTTTAAATAGTGATGTGGGGTTTGTGCTGGAAGATGTTTATTAAGACTATTATGTTAAAAGAATCAACTTGCTTGAATCCAGTTCCGTGCAAGCTAGAAGCGACTCAACCGAAATATAATTCCTATCTCGCGATTTATAAACGAGCCCCATTCGTGCAGGATTCAAAAGCTTACAAAATCGGTAGGATTCATTTTATCAATCCAGTTAACTTCATGTGTGATATTAGATTATATCCTGCTTGGTCAGGCGCTTTTTACATTTTTTTGTGTGCTTAATACGCCATTTCTAAATAGAACAGAAAAGCACAATTTTATTGTGAATACCTTTCCTCTAACCCATTTAATCATCCTTTTTACTTTTAAAAAATCCCCATGGAGTTTTATCCCGAGTCAATAGCTTCTATCCGGTGCTGTAGAAGTTATTGTCGGCTGTGAGCTGTCTAATAGCCAAGCACAGAAGAATGATTCGAATATGTTTGTTTTAAAAGTGCGCCTAATGGGCCAAGAGATTATATCATTCAGTTGCTATAACTGCCACTACTATTTCTAGCGCTGTTGCTACTACCCTTTGGTATTATTTGGCCTCTTAATACCCATTGGCTTAATTGGACCTCGGAGATTGTTGGCTGTTTGGCTCGTGTGGTTTTGTATGGATCTGGGTAGTTGGGTGCAAGCATTTGTGTTGCTTGAGGAGGGGAAGAGGTAGGAATGGATAAATGGATAGATGGATGGATGAATGGATGGGTAGGTGAGTTAATGAACGGAAGGATAAATGGTGAAAGAGAATAACGTGCAAGAGAAACTGAGAGGAGAGAAGGGGAAAAAATGAAAAAAAAAAAAAAATTAAATTCTTCAATTGAAAGTTGATGTTAAAGACTATAACTTTGATCCAGGACATAATTTCTCTAAATGTGGAAATTTGTTGGACGAAAATGTAGAGCCAAATATTTTATCAGTTACTGGATCTTGAAACTAGTGTGACATTATTTTGGTATCATTTAGGTTGTTCTCTTTCCTGCATTTAAAGGTTAATCTTCAGTGCTTACTTCAAGCGACACTAAATGTAAGGCTTTCCTTGATTCTGTGGTTTGGCCTCGTCCCGTCATTTGTTCAAGTTCCTATAGCCTCGAAACAGTTTCGGGTTCTGCCTTCTTTTTTTATTTTATTTTAGCGCATGAGACAGAATCCCTTTTGCGTGCTCAGTCTGCGGTTTAGCGGACATGAGAATACCATACCTAGCACTTTTTAAGGATCCAACACTCAATTTTAAACCACTAGCAGTATAGCCCGGCGTTGCTCGGGTGTAATGAAAGTTTTAAAACTAATCCATGGTCCTGGAACTCAGACTCTTTGGACGTTGGCACGAAAGACTAAAAAGCAATGGTTGTTTCCGGTTAAAGTGAAACCGTAGACTGAAACAAAATGAATGGATGTAAGTCAAATTTTGATTTCCTGGTATCGATAGCAAATAAGTTTTTTTCGTCGTAAACTGAATTTTGAAGGCTAAATAAGTCCTCTGAGTAAATGGTATCATGGCTGAGACTAAGAACTACATAAAATAAAAGGGCTGAAAAAATACAGACATACAGGCAGATAAACAGACACACACACAAACATCTTGTCTTTTATATATATTATCGATTTTCTGCACTATTGTAAGAACTGCAACCTTGAAACTTCTGAATATCGTTTCTTATGTCTTTGTCTATGAGTGTATCAAATTTGATTAAAATTGGACCATTACTTCTATAACCCGATTTTTTCGATTATCGATTTTCCATATTTATAGGGGCTACCTCGACACAAAACCTAACTAAACCTAACACTCGCAGACGCTTATAGTACAACTGTGCAAATTTTCAAAAAAATCGGTTCAGCCGTTTCGGAGTCTATAGGTAATGGACACACACACACAAACACACACAGACAAAGTTCCATTTATAAATAAGTTCAGCTTAGATACTAAATCTAGTCGACACACGGAGGAGGATAAATTATTTATCTAAACCAAGTTTCTCCTATGTTGAAGGAAGGTCAAACCAATTCATTCGTCATATAGAGCTCAAGCCTTTATAGTTTTTTCTGAGAACCGGGAAAATCGAATGGTAATTGACTATTCTCAAACGACAAAACGGTTTGCTTTGCTGGATGTCTACACTATGCCAAGAAAAGAAAAGAAAAAGCTCAAAACAGACTATTGAGTACTCTGGCCCTCAAATGTTTTTATCATCAGGTTGCTATAAGAACCTGCAACAAATCATATACAAAAGAGATCCTGCAAGGCATCTATGCTTACATCATAATGTAACCATTTGCGGAAAAACTCGAGCAGAGCATGACAGAAATTTCAAATTATTCATGGTGGCTGTTAAAAAGTACAAACTGACGCTTAACCAAGACCAATATTATTTTAGGCTTAAAATATAGAACTATTTGTATACATTGTTTGTATATACTTCTGAGATGAGGAAGTATTTACATTATTTACATTGTTCGGGCTGTTGCTATCATATTTATTGCTATGTTTACGACGTTTCGGCCACTGTACACCCGGCCTTCTTCAAGTGTTAGGAATTTTTAACAGAACCATTTATTTCGATCACTGGGGCATATTTGTCTATATTTCTGAGATGAGGTAATATTTACATTATTCGGACTTTGTCCTCATCTTTGTTTAAAGTTAAGGAATCAGCACATATGCTAGGCTACAAAAATCTTCTAAACCGACCAAGTATAGAGATGAACACAATATGGAAACCAGTAATACGGAGTTCCAGAGAAAATCATTAGTGTCAAAATTGCAATATGAGACCCTGAAAAAATACTAAAGAAAACCATTAACATCAAAAATCGCAATATGAATTCTGGCAAAAAAACTGATACTGGACGTTAGATTTATATATCCCAAAAATTCAGTTGTTCACTGGATAATTAACGTTGGTTAGTTCCTGTGACTTGACCCAAAGAGTTCAATACCAGGCTACAGCAGTGGTGAACAAGTAACTTACATGGTTAGAGAGAGATAACTCATGACTTCCAGAAGAGGCACTAGGCAAGGAGTGGAGTTCATATACACCTGAAGAAGGCCGGAGCATACAACGGCCGAAACGTCATACAAATGGCAACAAAGAGGAGGACAATAGTCCGAATAATGTAAATACTGGAGTATATCATTCTCATTCAATGTGCGATGCTTTTCCGGATGCCATAACTCAAATTTCCTATATCCTCAAGAATAAATGGCCTGTTGGTTAGTTCCAATGAGTTGACCCAAAGAGCTGTGAGTTCAATACCTTATATAACTTTGAGAGTTGAGCTAAAGGGAGATAACTACATGGCATCCGGAAGTGGCATCGCACATGGAGTGAAAATTATATTGCCAGTGTTCGAAATAAAGGGTTCAGTTCAAAATTCTTAGCAGCTGAAGAAGACTGGAGCGTACAACAACGGAAACGTCGTAAACATTGTAATAAAGATGAGGACAACAGTCTGAACAGTGTCAATTGTATACATAATCATTAAAAATAATATAAAACCCGATCCAGAATGCCTAAATCCATTGCTCAGCCTACCGGTCCTAACCGCTCTACGCCATTCATTCTGAATGTTCGCGCATTGGATACCGTCTCAGAAAAAGGGGTAGTAATAA
Source organism: Ascarosepion bandense (assembly GCA_037127315.1). Classification (NCBI taxonomy): domain Eukaryota; kingdom Metazoa; phylum Mollusca; class Cephalopoda; order Sepiida; family Sepiidae; genus Ascarosepion; species Ascarosepion bandense. The sequence goes on along the minus strand of JBBBDQ010000789.1, from coordinate 2,895,177 downwards.
AGAATTTGAAACAATTACTCCCAGAGGTCTTGCACACTATTGGAACGCTACTATGCACAGCCGCTAACGCAACAACCCACGAACCATTCCTCTTGTTTTCAAGAATAAGTTCAACTGGAGCGTCTCTACCTTCTTGGAAACCTGGAATGATGCACACACGACTGAATAAAAACGAACCACTGGAAGATAAAGTGGAGCTACTAGATGTTAATCCCCACTATGTGCGGCGTTTCTGTTACCTTGATAGACAAGAACACAAAGTCTCACTAAGAAATTTGACTCCAGCAGGGGACGAATCAAGACCCATAGGAATAAGCGAGGGTTGTCCTCAGAACACTCCAACGGATTTTGAAGAAACAGAAACATGGTAACCCTTGAGCTCTGATCCCTAACGCAGCAGGATTAAATCCAGTTCGAGCGAGAACAAGGAACAACCTCATCTTGCTATTGGAAATCTGCCACGGTCTCGCAGGCAGCAAAGAAAGTCTGCTCGTTTCAAGGACTTATTTTTTCTGTAGGAATAATAAAGAGGAGAATGTAGTATGATTTATTTCTTCCATTAATGGATCTATCTTGAATACATATACACAGGAGAATTATGCTTGTATTCAGAGTTCATCAAAGCTCTCTCTTTACCAACTTTCTGCCACCGGGCGGAGAAAAATCCAAACGAGGCTCCGCCGAATGGTAGGGTCTCGTCTGGGGTGAACAGATAAGAGCCCGACCCTGCCTTAAAGAGGGTCTACGGGATATTTTTAGCCGACTTTTAGGCTCAGATTCCCAATTTAGTTAGTCTTGTGTCGCATTCTCCCTAGTTAGGAGGTAATGAATAGTCGTTCATCAAATCTTTATCTTGCTCGAACTATCTGCCTCCGGGTAGGGAGGAACCTCGATGAGGCTACGCCGAAGAGTAGAGACTTGTCTAGGGTCAACAGACAAAAACCCGAACTTAAGGGCTCGAATACCCCAAGTAAAATTTTACCTTGCGCCACATCTACATCTATCAGTTCATTAAAGCCTACTCAAACCAATTTTAGTCTTTCCACAAGCCCTACGTGTCATTGTCGCTAACCAAATGGAACTCATATTTTTGTCGTGGAAGAACTATTTTAAGTTATATCTCTTTTTGCGCAAGATTAGTTTTGAATTTTCTTTTTCACCTTCCCCGTTTTTTATTTTTGTTACTAGTGTTACAAGTCTATTGATTTACTTTTTTGTGTATATTGTATACTAATTTCTAGTTTCTTTTATTTTTCAGCCGCCGCTTCTGTAAACTTAATGTTTTTCTCGTATATCTTCTCTTCTGCTTAATTCGTTTGGTTTTCATTTTCTACATGTTACTTTATTGTTTGATCTGCTTGTTTTTATTTCCTATTATGTCGGCCATTTTCTTTAATTGGTGAATATTTACGTATATATATATATATATATATATATATATATATATATATATATATATATATACGTGTCTCTTTTTTTATAATTTTTTTCTTTTATAGTATTTACTTCCTAGTTTACAGGTTTTTGTAGGTTTAAATTTTTGACAACTCTAATCGAGAGGTAGTATATATATATATATATATATATATGTGTGTGTGTGTGTGTGTGTGTGTGTGTGTGATGATTGCCAACTCGCTAAAAGAGGATGACCACCGAACAGGCAGCGCGTGATAAAGTGATTGCGATTTTTTTTTATAGCAATTTAACAACAATTTTGAACCCTCAGCGTCAGACATTTTTGATCTTGAAAACTGCCGGTGTCATATGATTCAAGTAGTCTGATAAGACACTGGCGGAGTTGTTATTCCTAGTATCATATCACAATATGAACTGTGCCACACACACACACACACACACACACACACACACACACACACACACACACACACACACACACACACACACATATATATATATATATATCAGTAATATGTTCATCTATAAAGTAGATATGCTTAAAAACCGTGCCTATTTATTCACTTATTGACATTAATATTTTGTTGTTCTTATGTCTAAATATAATGCGAATTCACAGTATCCGTGTAACCATAAAAAGTGAATGTGTTTTTGTTTTATATGACAAATGCATGCAATTATATTGAAAGCTATTAGATGATCAATGGAAGTCAGCTTTTTTGTTTTGGGTAATAAAAAGCGAATAAATGTTTAGACTATTGATTGGCTGGCCACTTGGATGTTACAGCGGCCCTGGTTGTGTTTGAGCATAATAACTGACAAAATTACTCGACGTATTAAGGCAGACGATAATATCCTTTTGCTCTTCAAATGATTTCTTTCGCTCGTTTAATAAACAAGAATAGCTGAGAGGTTACAAAATATGACTGGATGGGAAAGGTGAATCAATGGAAATTGTGCAAACTAATATATATATATATATCTTCTTAATGAATAAAAAAAGGTACATTCTCTTGATTTTTGAAATTAAAACAGTTTTGATAAAAACAAGATTAGATCCAAAATTTGTCAGATATCGGTTTTCAAGTTCGAAAAGTATGTAGATCTTGAAAAAGACTTGGAGAAAAATGATGGCGACAGTTAAACTCATCATGATCACAACTGGAAGAAGTAGAAATCAAGTGAAGAATTGAAACGAGTCTGACGACAACAATAAAATATCTTCAACAATTTTGGGAAGAGTTCTGAAGCTTTGAGAAGATTTTCTATCGCTAGTGAATATTTCCAGTTGCTACTAGTGTGAATACTTAAGTAAATTATAAGTTCTGAATACAAATTGTGCCCAGAAGACAATCTATCACTAAATGAATTCATACAAGCGCAGAATGTGTGGTAACGCGATCGGGAAATGTCACCCACAACATTAGCGTTTGTGGAATTCTTGTGCAGAAAGAAAACAAGCATCGTCATAACCTGGCCTATCATCAGTATTAGTGCTTATGTAGGAAACTAACTATGTGCTTAAAATCAATGAAAAATGGTACCTCTACAAGTCAAAGAAATATCGAAAGCAACCACGTCTTGTAGGATTTCAAAATCCAAAAAGCATCCTTAAGACCACCAAAGCAGATATCACATTTTTGTTGACCGTTCCTGCTATTAAGGAAAAAGAAGTTAACAATCTTAAGTACGTCAACGTTCAGACCACTGTTGTTCCAGTTATTATCGGGGCGTTACGGTCTATACCACCGAAATCCTACATCGGAATTTCAGCTGTCATTTTCTGATTCTGAATATAAATATCCTTTCTGTTGCCACTCTCTTTAAGATTTATTTGTTGCTTACTCGTCCCGTCCAGAGAATTTTCAGAATCCTCCTGTAACACATCACTCAGAAATTCGACTTTATTCATCAACATAGCCCCCCTCCTTCTAGGGTGATACACTGATTCCAACTTTTCTCTAACAATTCGATGCCTTTATTGTAGAACGATTTGTCTTTGGTTTTAAAATACGACTTAGTTTCCGATATGACTTCTTCATTGAAGCCAAATCTCTTTCCCTCGAGCATTGTGGTCACTGGGGGCCAGATCTAGAGAATAATGCGGAAGCAATTCTAAGTGCAATTCATTTAGTTTTGCCATCGTTGCAATCGACTTGTAACACGGTGCATTGTCTTGGTGAAAGATCACATTGTTCTTCTTTATTTGTTGCTGTTTTTTGGCAATTTTTTCCTTCAAACGCATCAGTAATGCTATACAATATTCATTATTGATCGTTCTTCCTTTATCAAGATAATCGATGAACAAAATACCTTGTGCATCCCAAAATACGGAGGCCAAAACTTCACCTGCTGATGTTTGCGTCTTTGGTCGCTTTGGACGGATTTTACCTGTTGCTGTTCACTCAGCTGACTGCCGATTTAACTCTGGAGTGAAGTGGTGGATCCATATTACATCCATTGTCACATATTTATGCATAAACTCCTTCTTGTTGCGTTGAAACAGTTGCAAACAACACTTTGAATCGTCGACGCGTTGTTGTTTTTGATCGACTGTGAGCAAACGCGCCATTAACTTTGAACACAGTTTTGTCATTGAAAAATGTTCATGGAAAATGGTAAATACACTGCTTTCTGATATGTTCAACTCCTCTGCTATCACACACAACTTCAATTTACGATTAGCCAAAACGACTTTGTGGACTTTTTTGTTTTTTTTTCCGAGAAAATTGCCGATTTTGGGTAATCTGAGCGTTCAGCATCATTTGTGTCTGTACGACCGTGTTTAGAGTCAACATACCACCTCTTAACCCTCTAGGGCCATTCGTATCATATTTGATACAGTATTTCCCTATAAGGAAACATTTGGTATTTCCATATAAGGAAACATTTGGTATTCATTGACTGAGCAGTCAGTACTGCTTTCATTTGAAATTTATAAAATATTTCTTTTAAAAATATTTTCAGGAAAATATTTCTTTCAAGGCTTGTTTTCATACTGTATCAAATATGATACGAATGGCCCTAGAGGGTTAACCTTTGTTTTTGACGGATCAGAGTCTGAATAACACTTATCAAGTCATCGCTTTGCTTGAACAGTATTTTCTTATAAGAAAGCAATGCTTTATCAACACACGAAATTCAAATTTTTCCATTGTTTTGAAAATTTGCAACAGTAGCTTCACTTAAATAACTGTAATTTGTAAACTAATAATCCGATTGAGCCCAAATTTTGTCACGTGCCATTTGAAGGTTAGTATTTCATAAAAATTATATGGATTTTTTATTAGTGGCGTCATCTATATGTAAGCCCCGGGGCTTTTTGAGTGATCTGTTAGAACCATATTTCTGCTGCTGCCATTTCTCTTCTCATCATTGGGGAAATTGTCTAACATTCACTGCCATATAAGAGGCCGGATACTACATAGCAATCCAGGACTCTTACTTTCGTACTAATACTCTTGAGGAAGGCATGAATCCATCTTTTTTCTCCACAATTATGGACTGACAGTGTAAAGCGTACTCAGCAGTCTAGGAGAACGCTCCACAAGTCATGACAATACCCGGATAATGAAGAGAAAGAATCATTAGATAATCACGAGCACCTACATCATGAAATAGCGATATCGTTTCTTATATTACTACTACTACTTCATAAAAGACTAATAAGTCTTTTTTTGTGAAGTTTAGGTAACTTAATGTTTAATCAACTTGGCGGATTTACAATTAAGTCTGTGCACAATCATTTCCCAAATATTTAGTTAAATTGGTTGCTTTGCATAAAAGTAACAATTTTTCCAAAATATGCTCCAAATGCAGTGTTGGAGGCAAACTTTTAAATGTTGATCAAAATTTTCAATTACTCAGGCACATTCCTCTTTGGGGATTTTTGAGGGTTTTTCTGGTACACATCATCCTTGAGATACCCCCACAAATAAAATATGGGGGTTTCAAATCCTGTATAGTATCAATGTTCCTTTCTGTTCTAGCATTTACTTTCCAACCAGAATAAGTGTCCATCAGACGTTTAGAATTCAAATTTTACACAGTCCCATACCCACTGAACTTCTAAGCCCAGCAAAACAACTCTGCTTTTTAGTGGAGCATGTCATGATGACTCTGAAACTTTATCCAAAAGTTTGCTTGTGTATGATTTGTTGGCGAAATAGACCTCCACGCAAAATGACCTTTCCTTGATTTATCAAGACATATTGCGGAAGATTATTGTTCCAATATTTTATGCACTAAGTCAACTTATATACTCTGAAAAAGAAAAGAAGAAAAAATTAACATTAACAGTTTTATTAAAGAATTTGTATGTTGTTTTTTTGTCTTTGTTTTTTGTAGGAGTCATCCTGTTTAATAACTATGATATTAAATGGGAAGAGTGCTGTCAAATAAGGAAACAATATATGCAAAAGTATATCTAGATTTTGTCTAATTTTTGTAATTATTAATTTTATTTGTTGGGTATAAAATTGTTGATCATTGTATTCACACCTTTTACTTTTTTTATCGAATGCTACTTATAGCCTAAATGAAAGTCGCGATAAACAAAATTATTTATTAAAGTAAAAATAGATAAATTACGGCACATGGAAGAAGTGACCTAGCTAATCAGATTCATAACAGATTCATTCATTATAATTTATCTCATGCACCACAAGAACTCATCCATCACCACTCAATTCTCAAATATATCACAATACCACATATTTCCTGGGAACTTAAAATAATAAAACAAAAAAATGACAAAAATTTCTTTAACCAGACATAAAAATATAACATTCATAAAATGAGTGGGGAAAAGATGAACCCAGAAAACGAAACTAAAATACAACGTCTATGCGTTATTTAATGCCGAAATTTATTTTGAACGCGACTTTTATGCATTTAAATACAGATAAAATGTATTGCTTGTAATTTTAATACTTTCATAGCGTTTTGGTTTTGTTTTTGGGATTCCCTAATAGGTACTTCAACCCAGAGTCAGGGTGAACCTGGGAAAAGCAGCAATTAAGAGGTGGTTTCACGCTGAAAACCTTCAATCTCTCGACCTTGTTACCGGATGTAGTTTATCGTCATACCCAGGACTAGTGTACGTCGTGAACAAATGGATGTTTCATGTTCGTTACTGTGAACGTGTGACCGAATAATTAGAACGTTTGCGTACCGACATCATGAGCGATTTGGTAAGGATGTGACTTTGGGAATACCGTTGAAAATCATAAGACAGTTGACCTAAGTGAAAGTGAGTAGACGAAACTGTTATTAGTACAAAGTCACAAGTCATCGTGGCCGAGGGTTTGATCGTACTAGCCGGATTATACGTTATACCCCAGAAACTGTAATTAAGGTCTGCTTCGTATAATAACAGTCTAAATCACAAGTGGATGCTGAAGAATGTGTCCAGTAAGTGTCTGCAACAGGGATTAATCAGCTACACACCATATTCTCTCGTGACTGACGTATATTTTACTACTTTTAAAATTTCAATACGTCCAGTCCAGCTTGAGATATGCTTAATACGTTTTATTTCCATGAACAGATTTTAATTTTTGCTTGCTCATTTTATTTGAAAAAGCTTACTCTGTTTATTAAGTTTAGGAAAATTAAAAGAATCCTCTTATTTGATAAACTAGTTTATTCGAGTTAAAATATTTTTATATCATGTTCGATCTATCTTTACATTTAACCTCACAATTAAGCGCATATATTATGCTGAAAACTAAATTTTTTTTGTAAAATAAATTTGTATCTGTCCTGCTATTTAACCCATAGGTGGAGGAAGAAGAGACAGATTGATACATTTCTTATGGGTATTTGTGCGTTAGTGAATTCAACGAACTCAACTGGAATTCGAACTTGGTTCTTCGATTTCTCGTTTCGAGCCGATTCCCACTGCACCACAACGCACAACCGGTTTATATTTTATGCACTAAAATAATTCGATTGTTTTTATTGAAAACTTCTGTTTGAAATGTCAGCTGTTGGTTACCGTCTGGCACCTGTTAGCACCTAGTCTCACTTTGGATTAAGTCTGCTACTAGCAACACAACATACCAGTTTAAGTTTACTTTGAAGTAAAGAAGTTACTTTTAACATTTACATTTTCTCTTTTCTTTTCATTTAAATTTACCTCGACTAATCAGTTTTATGGTATGTCAGGTAAAAGGCTAAAATAGCTCAGCCAGGACCGGAAATGTAGGTGAATGAATAAATCATAAATTCTTCCGAAATAAGGGGTATCATAATGCATTATAAATCATAATATATTTATTTAGTTTATTTTTTTGAAAAATAAAGCCCTAAAAATCTACATGGTGACATGATTAGAGTAAATACCTTTTTGCGAGGCAAATTTTAATTATGGTTAACTCGGTGCCGCCATAAGCATTCCCAGAAAAGAAAAAAGTTAATACATTTTAGATAATTTAAATGGTCTTCGTTGATGTTAAATTATGGTTTTATTTGGAAGAATATCCAAAAGTTAATCTGAATAGAATTTTCGTTTTTTAAATAAAAATTTTAGACATTTTTAAAACAAAATAAAACTCACTTTCGCTCAGTTCGATAAGCGAATTTTATGAATGCCACACAAAAAAAAAAAAAAAAAAAAAAAAAATTAAACACTTAAAAAATGTTAAAAATCTAATATCTCTCCTAGAGATGTTTCGAGGGAAATAGTAAATTGAAGGATGAATTATATTTTGTAAAATAATACTTTTTACTTAAAGTATAAAATACACCCCCCTACAGGGTATAGCGTCGACTTGTTAATACGTTCAATTTTCATTTTATAATTCCTATTTATAAAAATTCCACCAAAAATCATTACGAAAAATCGAAATTTGTTTTTTGAAGAAAAAAGCTTATTTAAATATTCGTAAGTTCTTTGTTTTTAATATTACGAATTTCTTACATTATCAAAATATAAAATAAAACTAGAAAAATAAAGAGTAAAAGGATTACAATTCGTTAAGTGATACTTTTACTCACACTTATTTTTGGGCAGTTTTCTTAACTATCAATATCAGAAAAACTTCATTGCACCTAACAAGGTCTAATCATTATACGAAAAATAAAACAAAAAACAAGAACAATTGATAAAGTTATAGTTAATTTAACTTTACGTTTTGATTTCTTTTCACTAACAATATATAAAAAAAGAATAGTGGCACTTTCAAATCTCATGCACACTTTAATATAAAACAACTACTCTCAGTTTAAACATTGCAAAAAGTCAGGGAATTAGCTGATCCTAAAGAAAATTTCAACATTTACTTTTATTGAAACCTTGAAATATTTTTAAAGTTCGTTATAACTTATAAGTCCAATTTATTCCATGATATCCAAATGATTTTTATCGTTATTATATGGCTAACAATTATGCCAAAACTATGCTTTCAGTAGGATTCGATCAATCAAATCAGATTCATATTTTGGTGGCACTGAAAAAGGTCGTTATCTTTTGGTAAAGTTTAACGTTCCTATCCGCAATAAACTACATCAAAAGGGAGGATTTTCTCTGGGCGCCATTATTACTGTATACGCATTCTTTAATTTGTTTTTAAAAACTGTTTTTAGAATTTTAATAAAAACCAAACACATGAAACTAGATAGTTATTTCCTCAAGAAGTGGCACCAAAAGAATTTAACACTATTTTATAATATTAAATTGTTTATTAACAAAAACATTTCGCATTTACAATTTTTTATATTTATAAATCATGTGAACCAACTACACTACAGTGCAACATTTATTATTTTCCATATTATGGAGACCAATAGCTGAACAAGAACATTTAAATAAACAAAGACTAACTAATTATATTATAATTATAAAGTTTAAGAAAAATAGATTTTCCAGATTTTTTCGTGCCAGAAATTCACTAAAATAGTTTGTGAGCATCTAGATTTATACATTTTGTTTTTAGAGATTTACAACAAAAATTTTAATGTATTTATTTGACTGCTTAATTACATTAACAGCGCTTAGTACTATTTCCCAAAAGAACTCATAAATCCAATTTCATATGTTTTGAATTTATTAAAATTTTAATAGTTTTTAAAATTTTTCGAGACGTTCTACAGTAACAGCGGTGTCAAAAAAGCAAAAAAACAAAAAACAAACAAAAAACATATTTTTGATACACTGGTTTTTGTTTGCAGGTAAGAACGTTAATATTTACCTATTCTTTTATGTCACGGATTTTTTATTTCTGGTCTTTCACAGGAAGAAAAAAATCAATTGAATGATTTTTTCTTAATGTTCACATCCAAAAATGGCATCAACTTAACTTTTTTTTCCATTATTTTGTATCTAGTTTATCAGCAACAACCAATATCTGAAAGAGTTTAGACCGTTCGTGTAACTGTACACGCCAATATATAGAAGTATAAAGGTTGTTTTTTTTTCCTTTTGAAACCAGAAATATTCAGTACATTTGATTAAAATTAGATACTCACGAAACAGAATGAATGCAAGAGAGACAGAGGAAAACAACGCATAATTTACCCAACGAGCTTGAGTAAATGGAAGGTGGAATAAGGTATAGGAGAGTTGATTTTCTAAGGCTGAAAGTATGGGGCATCCAGTGAGGATCGAACTCACTACTTATTTGTAACATGTTGCAGGGAGAATAAGCCCGCTAACCATTACACCACATCGAGGTGTCCACAAAGTTTAGGAGAGTTAACAAAAAGACAAAATTTGCTAACAATTACAAAGGACAAGAAATTGTGAAGAGCCATGATCGCCAACATCCTGATTAGCAACCTTGAACTCAAAATATTTTTTGATTTTTTAAACATTTTTTATGTTTCGGGCAACATTTTGCGACGTGTCTATTTTTTTAAAACGATTTAACTTAAAGAAAAGTAAAAATTAGGAAAATCTGAAAATTCACTAGAAAAGATCACTTAAAAGTGGGAGTAGAACTGATCTGAAAATATATATGAAACTTAAATTAAAAAGATTAAAGAAAGATTTAATATAAAGTTCATTCGTTAATGAATAAATATTGGAAATATCAATGTAATTTCCCCGACTTTGGTGGTACCTCTGGTTAACTGGTTAACTTATATTAAGACAAGCCTCCACACATTTTAAGTGTGAAATATGCTGAAACAAGGCTTCTCAAACTAGTCCGTATAAGTGAATAAAAGTTTAGTTATTCGCGGGTAGTGGATGAATTTATCAGTTTGCACTTAATCCCTTTACACGGGGAGAACAAAAATCGCTGGATTATATAGACTAGCAGCCAGACATCGTATTCCAAGCAGAATGCTTGAGTGAGTGTAATAGCCACTATTATGTGTCATTCACCCATTAATTTTAACGGGTTGTGAAAATGAATAGGTCATTTAACTCGTTAATGACCACAATAAGACTCAGTATTATTACAGTTTATTTTAATAATATCCAGCAATTAGTTAATTAACAGTTATACCTATTATTACCTTACATTTATAACCATATCGACTTATTCTCATAAATGTAGGTACCTAAAATAAATAGCGATACCTGTCTAAAATACATTTAAAAAATGAAAAATCTGAAAGCTTTAACTTCAAGCTAACAAATTAAATTTGATATTACCAATAAGCAAAGTGATTGGAATCTTTTTTATTATCAGTAAAATCTATAAATTCGTCCATATTAACTGTTTTATCTGGTGATTTTTTGACGTATTGACAGTTTTATGTTTGGTAAATTTAAATAACGTAAACAACTAAAATAAATTACTTGAAAATAACGTGAACGTTTTTTTAATAAAATTTTTAAAATAATCATAAAAATCTAAAAAAATATTATATTTTAAGTAATCACTTGACCACTACAATATACATAGTTTTAAAATGTTTCGAAGTTTATAAATTATTCTAATTAAAATAAAAATGAAAGCAATTCTTGTATTCACCGAAAAAAATTTAATAGTGTACATTATATAATTTAATCATAAAAGCAGTTGACAACTTTTTTTAATTAAATGTCTTTTTTCCATTTTATTAATTTATTTTTTGATAGAGGGAACCTGTTAGAATTAGATAATTTGATTTAAATTATTAAATGGGTAGAAAGGAGGTAAATAGATGCAATATATATATAGTTTCTGAAAAAAGTCCTGAAAGTTTCATTAAAATCCGACAATTATTTCATTTTTGCAAGAATTACCAAAGAAATGTGTTTTTCTCCGCCAAACTTACCGTAAAAAAAAAACAAAAAACAAAAAAAACAAAAACAAAAAGAAATTAACGAAAATTTCTAAGGAAAAAGATATTTTACAGCGAAACATTCTTTGATCTTAAAGATGTTGACAATAAAATTTTGTTTTTTTTTGTTTTGAGCATTTTCCCATTATTTTTGTCGAATTTTTTGAATGTAAATGCAAAAATAGAAAAATTATCCACTAACTAAATGTACAAAAATCTGTTCATCAAAAATTAGGAACATTTAAGATAATACTGCATTAATAAAAGTCAATTCTTTCATACTAATTGTTTAAAAGTAGAAAGCAAATTTAACATTAAAAAAAAGTAAGAAGTAAAATGAAGAAAAACAATGAATCTCAAACAACCAGTAACTGATAATTTTTGTAATTTTATTGTGGTTTTTGTTTCAGCTGCATTGACATTTGTCTTATTTCTTTCATTATGATACGATAATAAATATTAACAGTATATAAAATTTTAACAATAATCGAAATCAGTTTACATTAAAAAGAACATAAAAATGATAGAATTTAGTGAGTGAAATTTGTTATGTGTAAAATAGTGTAAAATTAAAAATTATCTGTTAATGCTATTTTTAATGTAGCTTTTGAACACTTTTACAACTTGAAAAGAAAAAAGGGAACTGTACAAGGGCATTGTATAAACATTTTATACATAAAACTAAGAACACTTAGTGATGGTCCTTTAGTTGCCCCGGGAGAATAAAAAACAATTAAAAAAATATGTATTTGATGATATAATCCTATGCTTTCTTTTCCTATTGAAATGGAACATTTCAGAATGTTTTTGTCAAAGAATTCCAACAAATTTTCAATTTAGCACCAAGCATTATAAAACAAACACCTACTGAATTGAGGTATCCAGTACAATTAAAAAACACATCACAATTTCTCTAAAAAATTGTTTTCTTCAAAAAAAGAAAAATACTTTTCATATTAAATAGAATATAATTAGAAATCCTACTTTCAAGTTCTGTCAGTTATTAAATATTCAGCATAACATTGGATCCAGTAAATAATCACATTGGTCAAATATAGCCTGGATCAAAGTTTCATTCTACAACATCAACATTCAACTGAAGAAATAATTTAATTTTTTCCTAAATATTAAGTTTTGTAAAAAAGTTTTGCGCTGTTATAAAACATGCAGTGCCAAAAACTAGTCAATTTTCTAAATTGTCTGTAGTGAATTCACCAAGCATAAAATTAAGTCGATTGCTTAATCTTCATCACTTTTAAGTAGATGGCTTTTCTTAATATCACTATATATTTTTCTATATTTTGGAGATGAAGTAGTATTTATATTATTTATACTGTTCTGATTGTTGTCCTCATCTTTATTGCCATATTCGTGTTGTACGTTCCGGCCTTCTTCAGGGGTATGGAATTTCGAACCGAAGCCTTTATTTCGATCATTAGGGTATATTGTTCTCGTTCTATGTGCCACGATACTTCCGGATGCCTTAGTTATCTCCCTTTAATTCATCTCTTTAAGTTATTTGTTCACTAGTATCGTAACTAGGTACTGATCTCACAACTCTTTGGGCCAAGTCACTGGATCTAACCAATGCTTTTATCCACTGGGCCATGTGTTCTTGAGGTTAGATCCAGTGACTTGACCTAAAGTGTTGTGAGTTCAATATCTGGCTACATGGAATGAGAATGATATAACCCAGTGATCGAAATAAATGGTTCAGTTAAATATTCCTAGCACCTGAAGAAGGCCGGAGCGTACAACGACCAAAACGTCAAGCATTTCGATACTTCGTGAATACTTTTTAAAATTGTGTCGTGTTGACAAATATTTCTAAGTTTTAAAAAGAAAAGCCCCTGAAGATATTTCAGTAAAAATTCCTGCAATATGAAATCAGAAAATTTTAAATTTGTTTTGAAATCTTACAAAAATAAATAAAAACTCAATATTTTTTGCTGATAGTTGGTTCTTGCATAATAAATTTCTGAGCCGGTGCTCTTTAATAAATCCTCACTTTCAGCCTGGCATTTCATTAGCGTTAGACCCTCCTGTGCTGTTGAGCAAATTGTATATCAAGCTCTCTCTAGTGTCTTCGATCAGCTGCTGTTCTTTGAATATCATGCCTTTTGAGATTCATTGCTTTTCGATCATCTTGGAAGGTCCTTTGCCACGTGTCCCTTGGCTTTTCTCGTTTTCGTTTTTCTAACGAATGGGATTTAACCTATGGCTATTTTTGAGTGCCGTCGATCACACACACACACACACACACACACACACACACACACACACACACACACACACACACACACACACAGAGTACCTGTTGCCTTTTCTAAACCTCTTCATTTCTAATGTGGTCTTGCCAATCAATCTTAAATATATTCTTCATCAATTTTTGATTCAGTTTCTTTGTGATGATAGCCGAATTTTTCTATGTTTGTTTTCATAGATGACAGTTGCTAACATAATACTGTTGAAAAGTCTGAGTTTGATTTGATGTAGGTGCGAATGGAGGCTAAGGAAGCTAAGGCACGTTCTTTGGAAGACTGCTGCTGTATTTCTGTCTACTTTTGCATTTCTATCATTGCTTGTTATGTTGTCCAGGTAGGCGAACCAGTCTACATCCTCGATATTTGATTCTTCTAAACGAATGGTTATAGCAGCCTGGTTGTTGTTACTGTCTACTGACATTAGTTTGGGTTTCCTAGTGCTGATTCTCAGCCCATTTTTTTCAGCATTATATTCTAAATCTGTGGTGAAACTATACAAGTCTTCATTACTTTCTGCAAGCATAACAGTGTTGCCAGTGTTGTCGGTTCTTTCCGTGATATCCCTCTGCTAAGTTCATTTTTTGTCTTCTTCATTATAAACTCAGTTAGAATCAGAAAAAACCTAAGGATGATAGAATGATACCCTTTCACACGCCCGTGATGATCTTAAAGAAATCTGTGATTCCATCTCAGTTCTTACAGCAGTTCGCATGTAGGCTCTTGAAGAGGTTCACCTAGCACTGTGGGGCATCATATGATTGCACAAAAGAACCTCAACGTGGTGTAATGGTTAGCAAGCTTATCTCGCTAGAATTATTACAATTGAGTAGTAAGTTCGATCCTGATTGGGTGCCTCATACTTTCAGCCTTGTGCCACATTTAAGCTGCGCTTAGAAAATCACCATATAATCGCACAATGTTCCAGACGGATACTTGTTCAAAACCGTTTACGCACTCTTGGAGAGAATAACATTCACAACTCCTCAACGATGCAAGCATATCGCTACTTCCATATCAAATGTTCAGATGAGCCTCATTCTTTAGTGCCACCAGCGTAGACATTTGCAGCCAAAACCCGCCATGATACACCCACTGGGCTGAGTCACCTTTACGCCCACAAGGCATAGTCACCTTTCTCTAAGCATTCCTTTAGCAAAAAATGATGTTTCACACCGAAAAACTTCTTCGCGAGAACTCCTACTTTGTGAAAGAGAACTTTTTGTGAATGCTTCCACAAACGCTACAATATTCTCTTCTAGTCTAGGGCCAATAATAATCTATTTGCGATACCCACGTAGTTTTCACTTCTCACTTTTTCCTCTTACATTCATATAACACATTTACTACCTTGTGGCTTTTTAGCCTTGCATCAAGTAAACTTTAGTTAAAAAAGTTACATTCTGAAGATTATATGGAATTTGGAGACGTAGCTACCGTTCATGATAAATCTATGTATTTGCACTTTAATAAGTCATTGTGTAATGATTTAATTAGTCTGTCTCAAAAAAAAAAAAAAAGACAAAAAAAGAAAAAACGCTTGAACAGAATGCTGTTCGATAAAAAAGATGAAAACACACAAGAGTTAAAAGGCATTTTCAGTTTTTAACGTTGTAATGTCGTATGTGCGTTGTGGTGCATTGGATATCGGCTCGGAACGAGAAATCGGGAAGCCGAGTTCGAATTCCAGTCGAATTCATTGCATTCACTTACGCGCAAATGCCCTTGGGAAAGGTATTAATCCGTCTATTCCTTCCAGTTAGGGGGTAAATAACAGGACAGATAGGGTTCTCTAGCCTTGGTCGGCAACCAGTCTACCGCAGAAAGCAATGGTAACCTACTGCGGGATAATCTTCTGCCCAGTCAGTCATGTCTCTTTCGAGATATGATCGCCCAAGCGTGTATCACGTATGGCACTTAACTGACTGACTGAATATCGTTCATCTAATTTCGTACATCCAGTGAAGATGACATGCAGTGTCTCTTTACTTATGAAAAAAAAAGGAGAAAAAAGCAAAAACAAAAACAAAGAAAAAACAAAAACAAAAAACACACTATAGGAAAAGAGATTATTGCGCTCGTTATGATGGAAATTATTTTGAAAAAGGATTCAGCTCCGATATTGAAGTGAGTTTCTTTAACTAGCAGCATGGTGTATCGTCCTATTATTGACGGCTTACGGCCACATCACGTTGAATCTCCGGTTCCCCTACAATCACTGAAGTTAAGCAACGTCGAGCCTGGCCAGTCCCTAAATGGGTGATCACTTGGTGGTGTAAGCTTGGATGTGCGGATGGTGTAATGGATAATGATTCGGAATTGTTAATGGAAGAGCTGAGTTCCTTTTGAGTTTATTATATTCAGTTACGCACAAATACCATTGGGAAAGGCATGAACTCGACGTCTACTCCGTCCAGCTATGGGTTAATTAGTAATGCTAGTATCACTAAGTCATTATTATCTACCCACAAATTAATGAATTGACTTTTTATCTTGAAGCAAAGTTTATATCCACATCTAAATAAATTTGGTATTACGAGATGTAAACAAAGCACCAAAGGATGTTAGCAAAGCATTCCAACATTTATAAAACTGTTGAGTCTATTTTACTAGCTTTTTAAATTTTTTATCGAGCGGAATTTAGGTTTAGATATATTTATTACTAGCAGTATAGCCCGGCGTTGCTCGGGTGTAATGAAAGCGTTAAAACTAATCTATGGTCCTGTAGCTCAGGCTCTTTGGACGTTGGCACGAAAGACTAAAAAGCAATAGTTGTTTCCAGTTAAAGCGAAATCGTAGACTGAAAGAAAAATGAATGGATGTAAGTCAAATTTTGATTTCCTGGTATCGATATCAAATAAGTTTTTTCCGTCGTAAACTGAATTTTGAAGGATAAATAAGTTTTCTGAGTAAATGGTATCATGGCTGAGACTAAGAACTACAATTATACCTACTTAGAGCCAAACCCGAAGTAAAAACTAAAATAAAAGGACTGAAAAAAATACAGAAATACAGGCAGATAAACAGACACACACGCACAAACACCTTGCCTTATATATATATATATATATATATATATATATATATATATATATATATTATCGATTTTCTGCACTATTGTAAGAACTGCAACCATGAAACTTCTGAATATCGTTTCTTATGTCTTTGTCTATGAGTGTATCAAATTTGATTAAAATCGGATCATTACTTCTATAACCCGATTTTATCGGTTATCGATTTTCGATATTCATCAGGCGTACCTCGACACAAAACCTAGCTAAGAACACTCACAGACGCTTACAGTACAACTGTGTAAATTTTCAAGAAAATCGGTTCAGCCGTTTCGGAGTCTATAGGTAACGGACACACACACAGACAAAGTTCCATTTATAAATAAGTTTAGATTTGCTAAGCAAATACAAAAAAACTTTGAATATAGAATTGGGTGATTTGAAACTTAAGTTCACAAACTTGCAATCGTGATCTTCCGCGCGTTCAACACACTCTCCTTCACATTAAAAAATATTCAACCATTAAACATTTATAATTTAATGATTCTTTTCTCGTAAACTGCATTAGACATTGTCAATTAGTTTGGTTTTGTAATTTTATATTCGATTATTTTTTCGGGCTGCATTATTTGGTCTGGATGTGTCCAATACTCACTTTCCATCCTTGAGAGACTTCAAAAGTGGAGTGACGAATTTTTACCCTACAAGCCCTTTCTTACAGACGAAACGTGGCTGGCCTCCTGATACTCTATCGCTATTTTATGACAAATGATTAGACGAGCTACAGATCTTTGTTCCACCAGTTCAGAACTTCACAACGTGAACCTGCTATGTTACATACAAGGTGCAGAATAATTCTCGTTTCCTCCATATTCTACTGGAAAAAGAGTAAGTTCTAATCTGATAGCTTTTTCCCCAGATCTGTTACTTTGTAGATTCCCGAGAAGATGTTTCCCGAATCTCTGAAAGTATCAGATCTGCTGTTATCTGTTCTACATCTTCTCATAAGAATTATTCTTTTCTTTTGCACTTTACGCCCTTAAAATAACTTCAGTCGGTAACCATTTATCATGAGTAACTCTTAGGACTTTTATTTGGCGATATATATATATATATATATATATATATATATATATATATATATATATATAATGTGTGTGTGTGTGTGTGTGTGTGTGTGTGTGTGTAAAGTGAATACAGGTACAATTTTGTCAGTAGGATTTATCAAGCAAAACGTTTCATAAACACTGTTCTAAATTATAAACAAAATCTTTATAATTTTACAGAAAATGCACGATATTGCTTTGTCTAATTTGAAATAATTTTAAATTTTTGAGCAATTTCTAGTTGAGACTTGCACATTTCTCACCAATGCCCATACATGCTCTCGTATGTATAAACATACTTACACACGATCAAGTTATATATATGTGCGTGTGCGTGTGTGTGAGTTGACACACTTATCATTTCATTTTTGATCTAAAATTTACAGTGTTTAATGTGTGACCTAATTCTACGCCAATCATTTAAATAGGGTAAGCCTATCTGCTTGCTTTGAAACTCACCATTCAAAATATTTACATTTGTGGTCGGCATTTATCTCATCCACAATGCCACTTTGTCCAAGACTTTTATTTCAGTGAAGACAGAATACCCGGATCAGGTGGGCAATAACAAAAATCCCGCATTTACATGAGGCTTTGTATAAGAAAGCCTAAAAAGGAATTGATTCTCCGTTTGCACTAATTTGTTTTGAGAGCCGTTTTCTTCCAAAATCAATATTTATGGCTACTTTTCTTTCTTGATGCTTGTGAACAGTTCTGTACATGATTGTCAGCAAAATGTCTAGATTTCTTTCTTGAGTGTTCTGAAGCTATGCCTTTTTAAAAAATAAAATGAGAGAATGTTTCTTTCCTTGAAGGGTGACAACTTTAAAAAATCATTTCGCACCCCACCAAACGTGGCAATAAAGCGACTAAGCTGCAAGTAGTTTACTAGATGTTTGTGAATATGAGAAAAATGTATTAAGGAGAGCGGACAATAAAAGAACAAGAATTAAAAATGCAACAGATAATGATTGACATTCAATTTTCATTTTTGAAGTTCAAAATTGATTGGAAAGTAAAAAGATGGAAGATTTTCACTAGAGTTAAGTGCGATAGAAGAAACTTTTAGCATAGAACTTGCAGTTACATCAAGCCATTTAAACTGTAAAATTCTGAGATGTTGATGCCAATATACTACTGCGTTTAAATTCATGAGATTTAGGTACATTAGAGGAAAGTTCGTCAGAACAATTGCCATGAAAATATTCATAGAAAAGGTATAGTGAAGCTACGTTACGGCGGTGGAAAAGAGACTGAAGCCAAGATGTTAGATTATGACCAATAATATTGCTGATTCTTCATTGTATTTTATCAAGAATCTATAAATATATAGCAGGAGCACTAGACCAGATGTGGCAGCAATATTCAAAGGACAGCGAATGGTAGACGAATAGATATGTAAGATAGATCCTGACAAGATAATATGTCTAGCATGATACAGTGAACCAACTTTCCTAGCTGAAAACTTAGCAGTTGTTTCAATAGATTCTTTCCACTTCATGTCAGTGAAAAAACTTTCGTCGAGTAGGCACAATGACTCACATTACTGAAGTCTAGCATTAGCCGTGCTGATGCATAGTAAAAATGGTTCTCTTAGACGATTAAAAGAGAGTAGTTTCGTTTTGAAAATCTTAAAATTAACAAGTCACTCCTGGCCTCAATTAAGAGCATATTGAAGATCATGTTTTTAGGTCAGCTGCCAATTTGACCTTACCGAACCGATCAGACCTTACTATTAAGATAGGGGTAAATAGTTGTGTCATCTACATAGATACCGAACCGAGAACTGATGATATCGGAAAGTTCATTGATGAAAATCAAGAACAACGTAAGTCCAAGGATAGAGCCCTGGGGAACACCTGAATTAATACAAAAGAATATAGAATAGTTGCCATACAAAACAACATTCATTATTTAAATTTCATTCATTATTAAATTTGCAATTTAATAAGAAAAACTGAATCAGTTAAAATATTAACTCAGATATAGCATAACCTATCAACTTGTGAAGATGACCAGTATGCCAAACCCGGTCAAATGTCGTTGAGATATAAAAAGCAACAGCCCGAACTTTGCTATTCTCATCTAAAGCTTGGCAGATTTTAAACTGAATCAAACTTGTTAGAGGCTGTACGATGCCTCATTATATCAGCAAAGAATTAGCTTCT
>JBBBDQ010000789.1:2735000-2872500 GCA_037127315.1 Ascarosepion bandense | reverse complement strand
AAAAAAAAAAAAAAGGCCGGATTACAGCCTCAAGTTTGTATTTGCGAGGATAGAGAGAAATCGTAACGAAGACACGGCTTATCCTTGTCAAAACATTTGTGTCAAGGAAGCGCAAAGTTGTATGGGAGGGTAGCGCTTGAGACATAAGAAGAAGGAAAACACGACGTTCTTTTGATGTTTGTCCCCACCCTTACTAGTTAAGGGTATCTCTCGAAGGCCAATCAAAACACCTTTGTCAGCGAACAGAAGCTGGAGAACGACAGTCCAGATCTGACAACCCGACTTAAAATATTATTTAGGATTATATTGAGAGACAATGTATATATTAGTATGGGTAGTTTCATATACATCTATGCGCACCTGTGAAGATAAACCAGCTAACTTATATATATATATATATAAGATGCTAATTTTTTTAATATTTTTAAATTTTTTTACTCATAGCATCATCTTTCCCGACTTCCTGTGAAAGGATTCCACCTTTATACTAAACTAAAGAAAGATTGCACTATTCAGTTGATGAATTGTTCATGAAATCTTTCGATAGTAAAACGTGGACGTGCGGATAGTGCTCGGAATGAGAAATCGGAGATCTGAGTTCATATTACAGTTTGTCTCGTTACTTTAACTTACGCGCAACTACTCTCGGGAAAGGTGAGAATCCATTTTATCTGCCATGTCATGGGTTAAATAGTAGAACTTATTTCTGGAAAAATCATTGCTATTCTCAAGACACTGTTGATACAATATTCACTTGTTCTACCTCCACCAAAAAATAATTATTTTTACAACCCGAAATAGTTTTCGGGTTTAAATAGTTGGTAATCGGTAAAAAATCAAATCAAATCAGTTTGACAGTAAAACAAGCTGCAGATTGAAGGCGACGTGTCCGGAGACTACGCTAAACGTAGAACTCCGTATATCAACAGTATACTTATTCACTAAAATCACCGACAAGCTTTTCTCTTCCAAAGCAAATCTGTTAACTGTCATTTTCATTCGAAAGTTACTTCAGTACATCAATTTTCAAGTTCCGAGGCTTACCACAGTATTATTGTTCTTGAGCACGAAAATCTTTTGTATAATAGAGAAAGATTTAAAAAGTCTCGGTTTGACCAAGAAGGGATTATAAAATTATAATGTTTAATCAAATACTGTGTATTGGGATTTGAAACATTTTGTAAATGACGCACTATAAACATCTAGACAAATATTTAAATTTTTAAAATCCTTCTTGGTCGAGCGGAAAAAATTTCATATTCTCATATATATATATATATATATATATATATATAAACTTATTTATAAATGGAACTTTGTCTGTGTGTGTGTGTGTGTGTGTGTGTGTGTGTGTCTATGTGTGTGTGTCCATTACCTATAGACTCCGAAACAGCTGAACCGATTTTCTTCAAAATTTACACTGTTGTACTATAAGCGTCTGCGAGTGTTCTTAGCTAGGTTTTGTGTCGAGATACCCCCTATAAATATTGAAAATCGATAATCGAAAAAATCGGGTTATAGAAGGTGTGGTCCGATTTTAATCAAATTTGATACACTCATAGACAAAGACATAAGAAACGATATTCAGAAGTTTCAGAGTTGCAGTTCTTACAATAGTGCAGAAAATCGATAATATATATCTATCTATCTATCTATCTATCTATCTATATATATATATATATATATATATATATATAATAATAATAATAATATTTATTAATAAATTATAACATTGATATGTTATAATATCACTACAAAAGTAGCTATTTTGTTTCGACACTTTTTGTGTCTTTTCAAGTGATGTTGTTATTTCGAAATGAATGGCTTTAAAAGGTTAAGAACAAGCAAGACCTCTTTCATCAGGGAGGCATTATTGCATGTACAATGTGGACCAATCAGAGTAAAGCAACTTTTACTTTGGAGAATATGTGGGAAGACTTAAAATTAATCTTGGTGGGCATTGGTATTAAAATTTTATAAAATTAAGATCAGCATTATTAATTAACTATTATATCTACTATATTTTTGTTGCTAAAAAAAAACAAAAAAAAAACTATATATATATATATTTTAACAATTTTGTACATTTAGAAAATTATTCATATTTTAGACGGAGGAGAGAAAAAGAACGCATACATGAATAAACTTACAAACATTCACATATGGAGAAATATTCACAAACATTAGTGAGAAAAAACATATACATAGTAATACACCCATGTATATATACATACACAAATTTCAAAATTTAGTCTTTATCGAGATGTCAATTTGTCTGTTAACTTTTAGGCAGACTAAATTGCTACATATTGGATACAGTCACGGCGGATTCATAAAATCACTGGCCTCATATGAATGGGGTCAGGATAGACATAATCATATTTCAATGCATGAACACATAAGCAGGAATAAATATATACCTACGCAAAAACATAAAACAAACTTAAATGCGTATGCATGTGCAAAACGTCATACATATATATATATATATAGAGAGAGAGAGAGTTCAATACTGTTCATATGAAGTTATGACTGTAAGCCTCGGTTGTTTAGCTCACGTGTGCGTGTGTCTCTGCGCATGTCAATGGTTGTATATATGTAAAATTATGTCTGTGTATGCGTAAGAGGCGTCATGACAAAAATACATATTCCCACCAAAGTCAATTCCACCTTTAACAAAAGTTCATCAATATACGTATCTCCGTATACATCCAGTATTTTGAAATAAAATTAAAACAGTTAGTTAGACGATCAAAAAAGCATGAAACTTAAGAAATCTATCTATCTATCTATCTATCTATCTATCTATCTATCTATCTATCTATCTGTCTGTCCATACATACGTACAGATATAAATATATATACACACTTACAAATATATACAGAAATATACATAAATATAAATACATACACAGAAATATACACAAATATATATATATATATACATACATATGCATATACATATACACACACACACATACAAATATATACGTATTACATATATATATATATATATATATATATATATATATATATATATAAACACATACATACACACACACATACGCAAACAAACATATATATAGAAACATGGACACTTTAACAAACATATATACATGTGCGGACATATACACAAATATACAGACATACACAAACACCTGCATGTACACATATACACGCACACATATATACACACATATACACACACACATATACACACACACATATATACACACACATATATACACACACATATATATATACATATATGATCGTATAATACGTTTTTAATTCATATTTGGAAATCACTTGTTTCTGATGAAGGACCGAGGGCGGTCAGAAATATAAAACAATAATAAAATATGTATATATACATACACACATATACACATATACACATATATACACACGTACACATATACATACACACACACATATATATATATATATATATATATATATATACATTTTCAAATTCGAAATTTTTTAAAAAAATTCCTTCCCATACACACATATACATATACATATACAAAAATATACAGACAAACATGTAAAGCCTACACACATATACAGATGAGTACAAATATCTACAAAATATATATATATATATATATATATATACAAATCAGTAATTAAAGCAAATCTCAATATGTCTACAAGCACAAAAGGACAAATGTACACTTATACATACATACGCACAAAAATATATACATACATACATATACATACGCACACACATACACATATACTTATACACATACATACACATACATACATACATATACATACATGCATATACAAACACATACAAACACGTACATACATAAAAATATATATATATACATAGATACATAAACTAATATTCAAATATTAATTTGCCTATATCCGATGGGTACCTCCACCCGACCTAGACGCCCCAATAATAACCTCCCCAGATACACAATCAAGCACATATCAACACAACAAAAACTTACAAGCAAAGAATCCAATACCGAATGCCAACCCAAATAGCCATGAGGCACTCAGTCCGACATCGATCATTGCGTCAAAACATGGCAGAAACTATACCAATATAAGTCATTCGGCCGGAGTGTAACACGTTTCACTATAGTAACGACTGACAGACCAACAAATAATAACCATCATACTCGAGGCCAACATCTCACATAATTTCTTAACTATTTATAAATTCCCTGCCCTGCAAAAACCAATGTCGGGCAGAGCACCACACAGCCACACAACCCGCCTAACAATATTAGGTCTAATGGCTGGCAAAAATAGTATAGTATATGACGAACAAAGTACCCAGCAGAGTTAACCAGAACGTCCAACCCGAATAGAAACACCCATCAAAAAGACAGTTGAGGATATTTTTCTTAATTACTTGAAAATTACAGCCCGTATTTTAATGTAAATGCTGAACTATGCTTACAATGAACTGTGAGCTCATTCCTCTGGTTTAACAGTTTAACCTTATCCCTAAATTTGATAATTTCTAATTTTTCGTTGAGACAGAGGTAGCAAGGTGCACGGAGAGAGTTACAAATTCGGGCCTTTGTAAGGATTTTCCATTTAACAGTGGGTGTTTTGTTTTTTTCCTTTAAGGACCAATAGTATTTAGATAATGAGGTGCTGTGTTTATAGGAATTATTATATATATATATATATATATATATATATATATATATATATATATATATATATATATATATATATATATATATATATATATATATATATATATAATGCAAGATGTTTGTGTGTGTGTCTGTTTATCTGCCTGTATGTCTGTATTTTTTCAGCCCTTTTATTTTAGTTTTTGCTTCGGATTTGGCTCTAAGTAGGTATAATTGTAGTTCTTAGTCTCAGTCATGATACCATTTACTCAGAGGATTTATTTATCCTTCAAAATTCAGTTTACGACGAAAAAACCTATTTGATATCGATACCAGGAAATCAAAATTTGACTTACATCCATTCATTTTTCTTTCAGTCTACGGTTTCGCTTTAACTGGAAGCAACTATTGCTTTTTAGTCTTTCGTGCCAACGTCCAAAGAGCCTGAGTTCCAGGACCATAGATTAGTTTTAAAGCTTTCATTACACCCGAGCAACGCCGGGCTATACTGCTAGTATATATATATATATATATATATATATGAAATAAAAACTTTCAGAAAGTCAACCCTCTTCTATCTTCTTGCTACTGCGGTTTCTACGAATTTGGTATTGTTAGGCAATCAAATATATATATATATATATATATATATATATATATATATATATTGTGCGCGTATGTGGGCAGCAATTCTTTTTTTATACATGTTTCATTGAATGTAACTGAATAACAGTTAAGAAATATTTTGTAAGTTTTTATTCATTTTTCTAGTGTCCTTGCAGGTTTTGTCAATGAAAACTAAGAGCGTGCTTAGACTATTCGTCGTGATTATTACTCCTTGTCTGAGAAGGGTTATTTGGAATTTGGAAAATTTGATTAGTAAAATTAATTGGCAAAAAATGTATATTTTTAATAATATTTATCCTAAAGAACAATTGTTGCTTAAATACACAGAATTAAGATATTATTATAGATAAAAGTGAAAGTATACTAGTTGGCGATTCGCAACAATTTATCTTGGCTCGATTTTAGATTGCTCTGTTTTTAAAAACTTCGAACACTTTTTGTATTCTTTATGGTAAAGTGTAAACATTTTAAACAATAGTTTTGGTATAAAATATAGCAAATTCAAATTCAATGAATAAAGATGTTTTATAAATTTTATGAATAAAATAATTCCACGTAAAAGCAAATTATCCTGAAAAAATTATTTGTTTTTATTCAAATATATTAGATGCGCATAAAAGTCTAACTAAAATAAAAATAAAAATAAGAATAAAAATAATCGGTTTTCTAGTTTCAACTTTTCGAAAAAGAGTGCTGGTAACATTTGCGCACGTTTTCGGTCTCATTGTTTATATTTTTAGATATTGGTTTTGTGGTCAAATTTTGGTTATTTTATTTTGTTCATTCTGCAGTAAAAATAATGCGACTCATATATAAATGAACATTTAAACGCCGTCCTGCTCACAATCCTGATCTTGGATTCACATTTTTTATATATGTATATGTGCCTACATATATAATCCTTGTTTATATATGCACACACACACACACACACACACAGACACACATATATATTGTGTGCCTGTGTTAAATATTATATATACGAAAGACAGACTTGGTTTGTCAAAACATTTGTTCTATTTGTGTACGGAGTTCGAAAAGCAAGAATAACTTTAAAGTTTAATTGTGGTGCAATGGATATAAACTCGGGATGAGAAATTGGAGAGCCGAATTCCAGTTGAATTCGTTGTATTCACTTACGCACAAATACCCTTGGGAAATGTATGTATCCATCTCGTCTCCCTCCAACTATAGCTTAAATAGCAGGGCAGATTAAGTTCTATAGATTTGGTTGGCAACCCGTCTACCGCAGAAGGAAAAGGCAACCTACTGCGGGAAAATCTAGTCAGTCACGGATCGAAAGAGTATTAACTGACCGACTGACAGTCCTAAAAGATTTGTGAACTTTAGTCCATTTTATAGTCCAGGTCCCAATTATTACATACTGCTTCATGGATGGATGGATGGATGGAGAGAGAGAGAGAGAGAGAGAGAGAGAGAGAGAGAGAGAGAGAGAGAGAGAGAGAGAGAGAGAGAGAGAGAATTTCTGTTGGAAATACGAAAATTATTATCAACATTTTAAAGAAAACTCATTTAATGCAGACGTTAAACAACAATAATAGGAATATTTATAAAGTATTGTAGTCGGCATCTTGAAGGTTATCGATGTGCTGATCAAAAAACGTAGCTAACCCGTTAGGCTAATTTGACAATTTGTGATGTGAATTTCAGTTCTCTTTTCAAATCCAGATCCATATTAACGGAGAATTACATTGTATTATTAATGAGACACGAGATAAAAGATTACTATCCGTCTCATAATGTTTATCTATTAAAACTTTGTCCATTTAATGGACTCATATTGCCATTCAACAAACTCATATTGCACTGTACACTATATGACACTGTAGAAAACAATATTTTGTCTATTACAGAAAGGAGAGATTTGACTTCTCCGTCAACTGGCGATGATGACAATGGTCATAAAAGTAAGAAACCTCGCAAAGCTCGAACGGCTTTCACGGACCACCAACTTCATTGCTTGGAGAAGTCGTTTGAACGGCAAAAGTATCTCAGTGTCCAAGACCGAATGGAATTGGCGGCAAAACTCAGTCTCACAGACACACAAGTGAAAACCTGGTACCAAAACAGGCGGTAAGTAAAATATTACTGATTTTTATTCAGAAATCTTTCCTAAAAATAAAAAATATAGAAAAAAACCGAACGAACACACACACACACACACACACACACACACACACACACACACACACACACACACACACACACACACACACAACAAGAACCAACATGAAACATGGTTATGAGACAATTTTCTATTGTTTTTACATCTGCATTTATACACCCTTGTGAAAATTAATGGAAACAACTGCTTTAGTTTCCTTTCTTGCGCCATTCGGTCCGTTTTATATTCACTGGAGTAACAGTAATTGATTTCTATTTTTTCCTCAGATTAAGGTCTTTTGCAGTGGTGCGCAGTAATATGAATCTATTTTCGTGCTGTATGACGAAATTTGTTTGACTTTGAAAAATATTGCATCATCGTGATTACGCCAGATTTTTATCATGTCTAGACACTATTGTCTCGATTGTCAATTAGTTGTCCTACAGCCATTGTCTGCGACGGACGTTGTTCCAAGGAAGCGAAAATTGTAACGCTACACGAACACACGGGCAAGCAAGATTAAAAATAATGGAGGCATTAATAATAAAAAAGAAAAATTGTACACTTAATAACATCAATTATGAACACGATAACAATGTGCTTATCACGCAAGACCGGTGGGCCATTCTTGGTCCATTCCACTAATTACAGGTACTGAATTAGTTTGTTAAGCATCACAGTATGCCAAACAAACAAACAAACAAACAAACAAACAAACAAACAAACAAACAAACAAACAAATCCAAAACATTTATTTAAAAAATGCCAAAAAATCGTAACGACTTTGAGGAAATTTAAATTAAGCTTCATAAATTGAGTTTATGGGGAAAACAATTCATCCATCATTTATTCTTCTTTTGTTGATTTTGACTTTTTTATTTTGATCTTGACTTTTGATTTTTGCTTATTCAGCTTCATTTTGTTTTTGTTTCAAAATTTTGGTTCTCATTCTATTGAATAACAAAGTCGTTTCATCTCTCCGGTTTTTTCCTATCGAACCTTTTTCCTTGATACACTTTGGCACTATTCTAAGTTTGTCTGTCTTTCTATCTGACTCCGTTCAATTATTTAATCAAGTGCATTATCTTAATTTATCTATTTATCTCAATCTGTTCTTATCTATCTATCTATCTATCTATCTATCTATCTATCTATCTATCTATTGTTATCTGACAAAATGAGCTGAGTAAGAAAGATCAATTTTGCAATCAGAACGTTACCTTGAAAATCAAAATTTGACTTTTACTTGGAGTTGAATATCAACCACTAACACTGTAAAGAATTGTGCAACTATCTCAACCACCAATCAAGCCACAGCTATTTACTCAGCTCAGTTTATTCTTGGACAAAGCCAAGTGGGTAGAATTACAGTTTGGTAGATTATAACGCGCTCTTATTTTATTTGGGGCACATTGGGATTCAGTATTTTGCTTTTTATCTAAATTCAAACATCAATCACTCGAGTGGGATGAGAAATACGCAACTATTATGACCACTAAATAAAGCCGCCTGTACCATGTCAGATTTTCTGATAAAAATGCCATCAATCGATCAATGTTCGTAAAGTTTCCCGTATATAGTTATATTTATATGAGCAATATATGTCTATTAAAAACATTGAAAATAACATCAATTTTTATTATGCAAAGTGTAACATGAATTTTTATTCAAAAATAAATCCCCTCACCCCAGATACCATATATTTTGTTTTCTACATTTCTACTCTTTCCACTTATTGTATTGACATTACTTTTAGCATTTTACTTTTTTCCATTTATCTTCTCTGTTTGAATATTTTTTTCCATTCGCTTATACATCTTTCTTTTTAATAATGAACGTCAAGTTTTTTTATTCGATTGACATCTGAAGATATTTGCTACATTAGCTTCTTTAATTATTTCTTTGTTAGTCATTCCAATTTATTGTTGCTTATTTTTCATTATTTTTTATTATTTTTTTGTGATATTCTAAAAAATATTTTTGGTTCTTGCCAATGCCTTCAGTTTCTATTTGGATTTTTACAATTTCCAGTGTTTCTTTTACATTACGAGGTTTTTATTTTCGTGATGAACTTGCGTTTTTCTTACAATTCACAGCAATCTTTATATCTCCGAAATTAAACAAATCGATTTAAATATCTATACTTTTAAATGTACATATCTAGAAACTTATGAATAACGCTTGATTTGCATAATAAAGTCTCACACCAACAATTAAGCTACTATTGTAAATATTTCTTATCAAAATACATGTTAAATACTTTCATGGCTTCTGCTCGGATGAAAAGTCACTGGTGCCTCCTCAACAGGTGTTTACTCGTGCAACCAGACTGGCAACTGGGTCCTACCCATTCACAGTCAGGTTAGTCAAATGCAGACGACAATTCTACTCCTGCAGCTTTTCTCGCACTTCCCGCCTGTGGAACTCGCTTCCATATTCTTGCTTTCCTGACGGCTATAACCTCCAGAAATTTAAATGCAATGTCAATACTCATCTATTAACCACTGGACTCTAGCTCTCTCCCCATCCCCGTATATATTTCCCTTTCTCTCCACCTATGTATCTGTCATCGCACCTGCATTCTCAGCTTTCTATTGCTCCTTTCTAACTAGTTTGTACTCCTCACTCTTTTCTAATTAATTATCTTTTACAGTTATGTAGCCCCCCGCTCATCAGTGGCATTTCTGCTTTGCTCGGGGTGAAATGATAAAAAAAAAAAAAAAAAGAAATTCACAAAAGATATTTATCATTTAAATACAAGTATATACTGAAAGAGTTACCAAGATTATTTGGTTAACCTTAATAAAATCATGAAGACATTGACTTGCATAATAAAATATGACGTCGCGCATTCGTCATTACAGAAAAAAAACTGAACGCCGTTTAGTCATTGTCATCATGGATATGTAAGCAATATTAAGTTGTTCAAATATTTTAGTTGCGGGTTTTTTAAATTATAAAATTTTGATTAGTTCTAGTTTTCAACGGAATTTTGGCCTTTTTGTATTGGATAAGAAAGGATGCAATTATGAAATTAAATTTATGCTACTTGCAGTAAGCAACATTGAAGTGTTTTGAAGGAACCGAACCAGAAATGTTACTTCAGCGATATGCGAGCGGATGTTCTAAATTTGAAATCGTCATTATGTTATTTTTATCCGTAATATTTTACAGATAGTGAGAATAAATATCGAACTAATAACAATAGCAATTAATTTTCTTAATTGAATACCAACAAGTATAATGGCTTTATGTTGTCAAAATTTCTTAGATGAAGCATGATCATTATTGTTAATTTTTGTCAACTTTTTCTTTCGTTTAAGTTTTGTTGCTTTTTAACGGATTGCTCATGTTATTTTTTACATTCTATCACTGTTGAGCAAGCAGCATAAATAGAACAAATTAGGACTTCTATGTTTGCTCAGAAGAGGTGGAGATAAACAATATGGCGTGAAATAAATCGCACAAAGAAGTGTGTAGAATGTTGTAGAATATTTGAGTAGGTAAATAATTTCTTTGATGAAACATTGTCATTGTTAGTATTTTTACTAGATTTTCCTTCAATTTATTTTATTATTACTTGCTTAATTTACTAGTAATATAAGATGTAAATTAAAAATTAAAAAAAATTAAAATCTTAAATTATCCGAATTTTTGCCATGGTTTGCCATATTTGATTAGTTCATTTTTACTGGTTAAATACGATAGTTTTTCAAGATAAAAAAAAACATTTGAAAATAGGTAAAGCGTGTATCGGCTGAGAGTGATGTGATAAAAAGTACATAAATCTCGTAATAAGATAATAATTTTCAAAATATTCATCTAAAAATTTACAGTCAAAGAGTTAGTAAAACAAATATGGCGTTAAAAAACGAAGAAAAAGAAGTGTTAAAATGATTACAGATTGAGCTTTAGTTAACCATTGAAACTTTCATATCAAGGGTACGTGGAGGTTGTGAAAACGTTTTCGGTTCAGAACACTTCCCAAATTCTGACCAAACGTCAGTTTTGTTTTTAGATGGGTTTCTTGGCCATGCTGCAAAAATTTCAACCCTCACTTGCATCTAAGGCAATGTTGATAGAAGAAAAGCTCCAAAGTTGTGGGATGCAAGTTTAAGTCTCATCTTAAGCAATTTCTTTTTTACAACTTTCGTGCTCCAGCAGGCAAAGACATTAAGATTAAATATATAAATACAGCAATGATATCGACGTTTTAGCCATCATTCTTACTATGGCTACTAATGAAGGTAATTTACTAAGCTTTGCTTGGTTTTACGCATGATTGGAATATTCATTCTTTAAAGAGCGACTATATTCACGTTTGTATGATGAGTACATGTAGTTTGTGGTCATATTTTACTCGCGTACGATTGTATATCATCGCATTTAAACAGGCCCAAGAAAAGGGAAAGATCAGGAAAGGTAGTTCAACAGTGTGGGAAAGAAGGGAACAAAACAATATGGCGAGGAAAATAAATGGAGAATTTCTTTCTTTCTTTTGTCGTTTAACCCAATTCTGTATCTTCTTCGTCAATTTTTTCTCTTTCTCAATTACGACTCGTTGTGCACTATAGGATATCTGTTTCGCTATTGTTCCAATCAGATGGCATCATGAAGGCCTTAGGATCGTTATCATGGCTCATTGGCCAAGCCGGAGAGAGAATCGAGAGGGAAAAAGAAAGAAAGAAATGGCAAGCTCACGTGGAACCAAAAAGCACATAATGGTCGCCATTTTCATGACTGTCAATAAGTGATGCATTACACATGCGCAAAAGGCAGTTTCCGGTACCGGTCGTTGATCTGCGAGCCTAATGGAATGGAAAAATGGGATTTAGGATTGAAAAGAGGCTGCAAAGAGGAGCAGGATCTTGGAAGGATCAAAACAAGAGAAGAAAGCATTTGGTCAGCATTTGACAATTCGCAAATTCTATTAATTGTATGTTTGGACACTGAATTTCAATTTGCATAGCACGCACATTTCCTCAAGTTACAAGCATATTACGATAGATATTGTCGTCAATGGCTTTGGGATGCTGCCTGTATATAAACACACATATGTGCACACTCATGCACATATATGCACACATATACATGTACGCATACACACGTAAACATGACTACACAAACGCATGCACATATACCCACTTATAAAGACGAATGCCCAGGCAGGCACACAGACACGTACATACATGCAAACACACGCATGCACACATGAGTCATTGGAAGGTGAGAGAGTTGCGCATTTGTTAATGATACTGGTAGTCAGCTTTCGAGGCATAATAACCAGGAGTTCAAATGCTATTATCAGGAAATGCAAGTGGGAATTGTATCACGGTAAAGAATGACGCAACATAATCTTCTTACAGTCTATTTGTCTTTGAGACTAAGCTAAGCATAATAAATATCAGCACATACGCACACACGCATAAAGGCGCCTCTTGTAGGGTGATGATTAGTAAACAGATTCACTATGGACTCGTACTGCAAATACATTTATCAGGTGGAACCCTAATATTTTAAACTTGTACCAGATCTAGATAAACTTAATAAGCATCTATATGGATATTTATTTGTTTGTTTATCGATATACAGAAAATGGCACTGAAAGGTTCTCGGTTCAGGCAAGAAGACGTTCCAACCAAAAACAAAATCTGATGTTTGGTTATTTAGGGCTTTGGAAGTGGGTCGGTTCGAGAACTTTGCAGCACTCCATCTTTTACACACACAAACACACACACACACACACACACACACACACACACACACACACACATATATATATGTAGCTAGCTAGCTAGCTAGCTAGATAGATAGATACAGAGAGAGAGAGAGAGAGAGAGAGAGAGAGTAGTCACATAAATCAATATTGGATTTTGGATTGATCGGCCGTGGGCATGTAAGTAACTCAAAAACTCTCTAAAATCTGACTAAATTTACTATTCTGATATTTGAAATTCTGACTTTGGGAACTGCCGATCCTAGAATATTCCAAGAAGGTGTCTATGTGAAGGGAAATTTCCCAAGTAGATTTTGATAATTCATTGTTGTTCCATATTTGGTTTCAATAGATCACAGTAAATGTTTCACCATTGTCTGTGACCAAAATAAATCTATATTCTTTTTAAAATATTGAAGTAAGAAGTCAGTAGGTGTTAAACGAAGCAGAGAGAGAGAGAGAGAGAGAGAGAGAGAGAGCAAGGGAGTGTGTGAGATAAAGAGAGAGATAATTTTTTTGTATATATTCCGACCCAGTTTTCTCTTTGAAGTAACAAGGTAGCCGAGTAGACCTCAATAGGTGTCCCACCCGCACAGCGTATTAATTACCGCTTAAAGTGACCACACAAGACGATTCTTAGCCATTGTCCACCAGTGAGCGGTACAGATTAATATGGTCAGTAGTTTTTACGATCATTGCGGCCGCCGATGTGTGTTCTTGCGAGTTGAAATAATTGCTTCAATATTGTCTTTCTAATCACAATTCTGTGCGTGTTTGAGGCTACGTCGATATGTGCTTATGTCTCATAGATACGCTTAATTTCAAGAATTGAACCATATATATATATATTTGTATGTAGATGTCTCTATATCATATATGCGTAAGCGATGGACGAGGTGTAAGGGAATAAAGAAGCAGGAGGTCAACAGCAAAATTAAGTTTTTCTTCATCGCTTTGTCTGGCTAACATATATTAATTATTCATTTGATCTCTCATTTCAATAAACACTTAGGGCACCACCACACGTTCTAAGCAA
Organism: Ascarosepion bandense; assembly: GCA_037127315.1. NCBI lineage: Eukaryota > Metazoa > Mollusca > Cephalopoda > Sepiida > Sepiidae > Ascarosepion > Ascarosepion bandense. Next base: position 2,858,380 of record JBBBDQ010000789.1, on the reverse strand, counting down.
TATAAGTTGATGTAAAGAGAGAGTGGAGGGGAAGGAATGAGTAAGAAAATATACAAAGGAGAGGAAGAAAGAAGTTAAGAGAAAGAGAGAGAGAGAGAGAGAGAGAGAGAGAGAGAGAGAGAGAGTGAGAGTGAGAGAGAGAGAAAGGGATAGCGAGAGTGATTTAGAAACAAAGAAAGATGTGACAAAGTTTAGCAGCTTCATAATTCACTTGAGAGGCTTGATAAATAAATCATTATAAAACAAAAGATATAATTACTATGAAAAATTAAATATGGCTCTCTCTCTCTCTCTCTCTCTCTCTCTCTCTATATATATATATATATATATATATATATATATATAGCCATATTTAACTATATATAAGCAAGTATCGTTAAAAATGACAGATATGTCGCTATGGTTAAGCTTTTATATAATTTTTCATGTGGTCTTATAATTTTTTTCTTTTCTTAACAAATTATATAAAAATTGTCCGACTGTTTTGTTTATCCAAAAGCTTTATGCTATACTTTTAGCCACCATCAAGGATGACAAATATTTTACTTTTAACTGTATATATAGACTGTATTATGTGTGTATGTTGAGTCATAAGAATGCCCCATTTTCCAAACACTGTCAACACAATGTGGCCATGTTCTTTTTATTATTATTAATAAAGCTTTCATTATTTTATTTTTAGCTTTTTTTTTTTTTACATGTGGATGATCTTATTGTATTTGTATTATTGACGAGTATGTTACGGATAGAGTTTGGCAGATCTCCATGTGTATGTAAATCAGATCTAATAGAGCTATGGTCAGAGAGATGTAATGTGAGTCTTCTTATTAAACATGTAATAGTATATTCAATGTAATTATTTAAGAATTTGTATTATTAAGAACAAAGTGTGTCTGTATGTGTGTGAATGAGATATATACACTTCTATATATCAGAACACTATTAAGCAAATGAATGAAAAAGTAAAAGAAAATCTGTGTAACGCGTTTCCGACTCCAGAAGGAATTCCTGGAACAAAAATAATGTTTTTAACGATGGAATTATGTGTAAGAAAGGCATAAAAACGCATGCGTCGGTTATGCATCGATAGAAAACACTGAAGGTATTGGAACGCTGAAATTTTAAATTGATGTTTTAGACGTGTCTGGACATGTAACAGATTTAATTACGTTTCCTTATGCTTTTGTTGTTGTTTTTATTACTTTTATTATTGAGTATACGACTTGTGATAATGAAAGATTTAACAAAGAAAAGGGTAATGTAAGAACTAGGACATAGCGCGGACGCTCTAGAAATCAAAGCACTTGATATACACTAAATAAATTTCTTTCTCTTAAAGCTGCATTTTTTTATGGTCAGACTCATTATTTTGAGCGACTAATGTATTTACTATGTTGTTATATATTCATTGTAGCTATCATTATAGGTGATAGTAAATTTCTCCTTGACGTTTTAGCTTTGATGTGAATCAATAGACGATTAGAATCTCTATAAACAAGAAACCCTGCCTCAAAATGCAATCGTGGCTTGTTTCATTTACAAAATCATTAACTATCTGCTGATTTTTAAAATGAAGCAATTTTATAAGTATAATGGTTAGAATATATTGAGAACAAAATTGTTCATATTTTAAAGTGAATAAGAAAGTACTTTCTGTTTAATTCATCATTATCTTTTAAAACTTCAATCTATTCATTCGATTTCAATTAAAAGAATATCATAAAATATTTTGCTGAACTTAAAATGAAAGCAAAATCATATTTTTTTATTTCGAAAAATGCTACTTTTTCTTATGATTAATTCATGACTCCATCAATATTCAGTTTCATTTCAAATCGACAATCTAGCGATCATCAATCGTTACATTCAGTTAAATGTTCAAAAAGCAAATAATGCATCTCAGAAATGTTTATTTTTAGAGGTTTTAAGATGTTGTTATTAAATAAATGCGATATTTTCTAATCATAACTGAAAAAGCTTACTACTATTCAGCGATCCCAGTATTTGAAAAAGAATTTTGAATTTTTATGTGTATGTAGAAATGTACCAATTTTTGTAAATACAGATCTACATACACGACATTATCAGAAAATGAGTACGGTAACTATAGTAGATTTATAATTTATTTGTAATTTTCTTGCATTTCCTCAACAAATGTCTTCGTAAGTAAAACTATAAAGCCAAAGTACTTAATTTTTACTAAAATATTTAAGTGTTTAAGATTATTGAGTAATTTAAAAATTGTATAAAAAGGCGTTCACATTGTATTCATTAAGTAATTTTTACATTTATGGAACCTTTACTTAAAAATATCAAACATTAACCTGTCAATAAATCTGTCAAGACCTCGTAAGACACCTACCTCTGTGTTAAAAAAAGCTTTTCCGAGATATTTACATTAAAAGTAAGTAATATTCATTTTAATCTAGATTAATTAATCTTTTTCAAATAAAGTTTCAGAAAAGAATATTTTATTTTTGAGAGATTTCTTTAATAAAAAGAATTATTGTGTTGAAAATTTGTAAATATGGCCGATTTTAGAGATTTCAAATTAATTCAAATCATTTTCAATTTAAATTAAATTAAAAGATTCTAGAATGTTTTTCATATTTAAAATGCGTTTAAAACGCAATTTAAATATAAAAACATTCTTAGGTATCGCTTTTTGGGGTTTACACACAAATATAGATGTATATATTAGTACCTTTTTATAAACATTATGGCAACAGTTAAACACGTCGTAGCTATAGAAATGCCTCTCATTTTATCTAATTTGTACTAGAAAACAAAGACTTCAATAAATTCATCAAGTTCTTCATATACATTTTCTTTCCATATATGGCGTTTTCCGTTCTATCTATCTATCTATCTATCTATCTATCTATCTATCTATCTATCTATCTGTGTGTGTGTGTGTGTGTGTGTGTGTGTGTGTGTGTGTGTGTGTGTGTGTGTGTGTGTGTGTGTGTGTGTGTGTGCAAGAAAACATTCATTTGTCATATATCAATAATTGTACCTAAACGTGAAAACTGTACTCAGGCGATTTTTGTGCGACGATTCAAATAGGCGTAGTCTCAGTGTAACCTCTGCGCCGATTGAATTTAACGTCGACAACCAGACATGAAAACGGACAATATAATATAATGATTTCGTATGTATTGCAATAGAGAATTGTGATTGACGAGTATACTTTCATGGACACCAAAAGTCATACAAAACAAGTTATTCAAGTCGATTCTCCAAATCTGGAAGAATTACGCTATGTATTGGTCTTTTCAAGCTTCTTATTCAGAAGCTGACAGATGCTACACCATTTTCAAATGAAACCTGGAACTTGGCAAAATTTGCTACGTTATTTTTCTTTTCCAACTGTATAGTTGTTCGTTTGTCACTTGCTATAAACTAGTGGGTAAAACTGATCTACGTTCCTTAAAATTGGACAGAAAGCTACATCTAAAAATTTTGAAAAGGTAACGATGAGGTTGATTATCAGTCAGTCAATTAATTGCCATACATGATACACGCTCGTTCGAGACATGACTGATTAGGCAGAAGATTTTCTCGCAGTAGTTTGCCATTATTTTCTGCGGTAGACCGGTTGCTAACTAAGGCTATAAAATCCAACCTGTCCTGTTATTCAACCCATAGCTGGAGGGAGAAGAGATACCAAAGGGTATTTGTGCGTAAGTAAATGAAACAAATTCGACTAGAATTCTCATTTCGAGCTAATATCCATTGCACTACACTGCATACCCGAGGTTAATCATACTCAGGTTAAAAACATAGCTTAAATTGAAGTTTGGAAGCCAAAGTAAGCTAAGAATAACGAGTTAAAACGGTACATCAAAAACAGCAGCAGACAAAGCAGTTTAGTAAGATTGTGTAGTTCAGACCATACATATGGTGAAGATGGCAGGTAAGATGAGTCATGTTGTGGAGATGTTGATGATAAAGGAAGTCGATCGATAAAACAGTAACTGCAATGATGATTGAAGAGACGAACCGGGCTACAGTGGGGATTGTTTTTTGATAACAGCGTGGATGAAGATGACAATTTTATTGGTTACAGTGTTGCTGAAAAAAAAAGTGACTCTTGTTGGGGAAAATAGTCATTTAACAAAGTCAGAGAATCAAGTTAGAAAAGTGAAGAAGGCAGTCTCGAGTGGTTGACGTTCACTGGTGTCTGGCCACACAAGTTGATATTTTCGTTGTTGATCCTTTAAAGGTCGACCACCGCTGATTGCTCGAAATCAACAGTCCGTCTTTTAAAAAAGATTAGCATGATCTTATATCTATGTGTGAATGTGTGAATGTATGTGGTAACTTAGAATACGTGTATAAGTGTAAATGTATATATGTGTGTAAAAGAGGCATATATATGTAGATGCGAATATGTTTGTCTGATTTTAAAAGATAATGACTTTCTTCGCTTGAATGTTCCGTTTATCTATTGGAACTCTACTATTTACGTAGAGAGGCAAGATTTTGCAGGTGAAAATTTGAAAATCTTTTGATGTAAAAAGTATTGTGAGTTGTTATGGAAACTAAATAGTTAACTCTCTCTCTCTCTCTCTCTCTCTCTCACACACACACACACACACACACACACACACACACACATATATATATATATATATATATATATATATATATATATATATATAAAGAGTACCTAGAGAGCCAGACAACATCTGGCTCTATAGGTACATTTTATTTATTCCGCTCTGCCTAAGTATTGAGCGCTTTTTTGTTAGTTGATTGCTCGTGTCGGGATTTTTTTCTTTGGGCTCCGCGCTGACTCTTTTGACTGATGTTCATGTACTTAGCTCTTTCTTTCTGAAAACCATTTTTCCCTTCTTCGTAGATACGTGGAAGGTTTTTCGACACGAGTATAGTTATTATCTCTTATATATATATATATATATATATATATATGGGGTAAGTTGAAAATCAGTAACAAGTTGATGGGGTATTTATCTTTGCGTAGAGACCAAACGATGAATGTTACAACCACGAGAACGAAAATGTAACTTCATAAATTCTGCGACTGCTACGGCGACGATACTTCTCAAACTTCTGAAACTCAAAACCTTTGGGGGACGATCAACCTTTCTAATCATAAATCATTTTATCGGGGACCACTCAACCCGACTTTTTTTACAAAAATCAGTTTCACATAGTCATTTCATAATCTTCTTCATCTTTGTCTCTTTCGTCGTCATCATCAGCAACAACAAATATAATCTGCAACAAACTCCCCTTTCGAAAAAGAATGGACCAAACCAATATGTAAAATAAAATATGATTATATTTTATTTTCCTTTTTCATCCAAAGACATCTTCGGTGACACGCCATGGGTTAAGAGGTTATTTGGTCAGAGTTGTCAGCACCCCCCCATACATCGAGGAGACCCCGGTTTCAGGACATCTATCCGCCTCGACGAGTGAACGCAGATACTCTCAAAATCAAAATTAAAATTTACTACTAAACATTTTCTGTCAGCCTGACGCCCTTTCCGTGTCATTGACAACTGTCTTCCGGTACAAACCTGAATCTGGGGCAAAAGTTGGCATCTGACCTTGGTAGATAAAATAAAAATCTCAATATGAAAATGTTTTCCTGTTTGCGCACCTGATTGACACTTTTCAACAAAATACTCTAATTTCAAAATACACTTCATTGTCAAAAATTTCATACTGCTTAAAAATATCGTTCAACGACTATTTAACATTAGAATGCTGAAGTAAGTATATTTATTTATTTTATTTGAACTTTGCATATCTTATCATTTAAACAAACTTTTTCGGTGCAAAATTCACAGGTGTCACTAAGAATTTTATCACATAAAATTAATTTAAATTTAATATTTTTCTCTATTTTCTTTAACAATAACCGTATTAAATATAAAATTAAATTTTTCTGAATAATTTCTTTTCTTTAACATAACAGGTATTTTTAAAAAAATATATGTTGAATTTTCTGTTCTTCGTAAATAAATAGAAGACATTAAAAAATAAAATTGTAATGTTTTTCACTGCAAAGTTTATAGAAAATGATACTTATTAAAGAATTTATCACAGAATAATGTCAAAAATTAAATTTAACAATAATAAAGAGATAAGATTATTGTCATCCTTTTTTTGCGATTATTATAAACATTGAAATTCACAAAAATGTTATTATTAAGAATTTTTTCACATAAAGTTAATTCCATTTTTTCTTTGTGTTATTCTTCTTCATAATAACGAATATTTTGATTATAAAATGCATTTTTAATGACTAATTTGTGTTTTTACAACAATACATAAAGTATGTTGATACCGCCTTGTAAGAAAATAAAATGATTGAACTTTTTGCACTGCTAATTTTTCTTATTTATTAATTTGCCCATTTGAAAAAGTTGAACAAAAATTTAATTTACTATTTTGTCTATCATACTATTCTTCAAAACAACAAATATGTTGACTTAAAAATTAAGAAAAGAATAATTATTTACAGGTATTTAAAAATGTATGATGAATTTTACTAGCATTGTTGCTGAAAATATAAAACAAAATTAACAAGTTTAATATTCCTACAGTAAATTAAATAAAAAGAAATACAGTAAAAAAGGAATACACTGCTAAATTTTGTTTAGATAATCGTATTTTATGGGGAGGAAGTGATTGATCCCCCGTAGAATAGGATTATCCGAAATGTAATTTAGCAAATTCTACAATTCCCAAGCCTGAAACTCAAATTCTTTCGTCCTGGCATTTCTTAATCCATGTTAGTCTCTAAAAGATTCACACATTCACACAAACTTTAAATTTTAAATTCTGAAGCCTAAATTCCAAACCCACCAGGCCTTAGAATCTAAGATTGCTACACTTTTTAGAAGCCCCATGTAATTTTTACAAAATAATATCTTAGTAAATAATTTTTAAAATTTCAGTACCCCCCCAATCTTTCTCAAAATGGTCAAAAAGTGCTGTGTACCAAGTTTTTATGGTAACTATGATGACCAAAGATCAGAACGAGCAAGAACGATGGTTAAAGGCAATATCTCAAGACAACACCGCTGACAAATCAAACACTGTTGGTTGTGAAATGCATTTTCTATTTGGTTATGAAAAACTGATTATTACAAGAAAAGTAGGACCCAGAAATCTACTATCGATATTTGATCATTTGCTACAAGCGAATTTACTTAGTTCTCAACCAAAATCAGCAAACAAAACTTCTGCTTCTGTGCGAAATGTACGAAATGATGAGTTGGTACAATTTCAAGAAAAAGACAAAATCTTCACTTTTAAATATCAGAATATTGATCAACAGGATTTTGTTTCAGCAGTAACAGGCTATATATCAAACAATTAGTTGCTCATCTAATCTGTTGGTTTTTTTCACGAGAAGTATTCGTATATTTTTAATTAAAATTTTTGAAAACTTGAGATTTGAATGTTATAATTCTGCTTGCTATATATAGTCACTTCCAAAAGTATTGGAAACAGTAAGATCAATTCTTTTGTTTTTGTTATTCACTGAAGACATTTGGGTATAAGTTCAAAAGATGAATATGAAACCAGAGTTCAGAAAATTTCAGCTTTCATTTCCTGATATTTATTTTTATTTATTAAACATTAATATTAATGTTTAAATTAATTGAATATTAATTAAATATTATTTTTATTTTATTAAACAATTTAGGACATACCACATTTTATTTGAACTCGCCAATTTTTAAGTGAGCAAAACTATTGGAACACGAGACTGACAGGTGTTTCTTATTGCTTTTAGTTTGATTGTTTAAACATTAACTAGCTCTGAATAACTAATCTTTATTTTAGTCTCGGTAAAACCCCGCCATTTTGATCCTGGGTCAAAACTTGATCAGCGGTAACCAGAAAATATAATACCATCTACGCGCCACTTACACCATATGATGTAACCACATTTAACGGTCAGGTCCTTAACCAAAGAGACTAACATGCGCTGGTCAATACCGTCACTGGTCAAGCTGGTTGTTTTTCACTGGCTGCTTTGATCCACACCTACTCTTCCCACCTTAATCTCAGAGCAGTGAAATATCGACTGTCACTAGTAATCGAAACCTTGGATCGACCTGTAGCAGAAGCTACACTAAGGAAAGGATTATCTTCACACACACACACACACACACACACACACACACACACACACACACACACACACACACAATTAAATAAATAAACCAAAGAATCATTGGGTCAGTCTTCAGTTGGTTTAAATAATTCTTAACACACCAAAGATGAACCCTTCCCGCACCAATCTCTATAATGACACTGAACTTTGTCAAGAAAAAAAAATGTTTCTGGTTCGAAGTTCTGTGAGAAAAAACAGAAAAAGAAACAAAAAACAAAAAAGGAATACAACAGTCATTGACAACACAAACCACCCCCAGAGTTCAGGAGGGAAGATTTCACAATACACCGTTCAAAGAAGACTTCGAAAGCAAAATATAGATGTCATACTACAAGATGCATCAGCAATAATAATAGGAAAACAAGATTGGAATTTGCAAGGAAGTACAGAGATGAGCGACAAAAGTTTTAGAAGAAAGTTTTATGGATTGATGGAACCAAGATTAATCTCTACTAAAGTGATGCAAAGGCCAAAGTGTAGAGAGAAAATTAGATTATAAGTTTGAAAAATAATCACAAACAAAGAATGAAACAGTTTCAATGGGTCATAGGCAACCAAATATTAAATTTACTTTAAGAACTATCTGTTCCCTTACTCATCTAAAAATAGGGTGATCAGATACAAATAGTGGTATGTCCTAAGCTATTTTTAACATCTAATGTAAATATCAAGAAATATAAGCTGAAATTCTGAACTCTTATCTCATATTCATCTTTTGATCTTAAATTCAAATGTCTTCAGTGGACAACAAAAACAAAAGAATTGGTCTTGCCGTTTTAATACTTTTGGAGGGAAATGTATACAACAACTTTTTCTCTTTCAAAAATTCGAATATCAGTGTTTCAGCACAGGTCACAAATCAATGAAACACTTCGTTATCTTGTTTAAACCTAAAAGTTTTATCATTTTAAAATGTGCTTAAGTGCTTAAAAATGTTAATCAGTGGGTGAAAAATTAGGAGAATATGGAGGATGTGTTAAACTCTTGTATCCCAAGACTGTGAGTTTTTGCAACGTCATTCCTGCCACATGCGGCTGCGCATTATCGTCGAGCAGAATTGGACGGCGTCAATTTATCAATGCAGGTCTCATCTTTTGCAGGCGTGCATGCATTTCGGCAAGTTGATTGCAGTAAAGCCCTGCATTAATACTCTGATTGGCTTCTAGAAAGCTGTAATGAATAACACCAATTGCAGACCACCAGACAGTCACTATAATCTTTTGCTAATGCATCTTTAGCTTTAAGAAATGTTTGGAGAACTCATCACGATGAAGCCATGACCTGAACGTGTACAGTTATCGTAAAGAATCCACTTTCCATCACTAGTGACTCTTCGGTCAAGAAAGGGATCATTGTTGTTACACAAAAAGAGCATCGAGCACACTTCAAAACACCTCAGTTTTTGATTTTCATTGAGATCATGAGAAACCAATTTATCGAGCTTTTTCATCTTGATAATACTCTGAAAATGGCGTAAGACTGTTGCAGTGCTGAGACAATTTCCTGGCACTCTGAAGTCGGTTTTGCTGGACAACTGCTTGCAAATGTTCTTTGTCAAAACTGCACGGCTGTCCTCTATCTACTTCATCTTCAAGGTTCTCGTCACTAGTTCGGAATTTCTAGAAACACCTCTGTACCGCCCGATCACTTAGGGATGCTTCTTCCCATGCTCTGTTGATATTGGCAGAAGTTTGGGAGCCACTGTACCCAAATTTGAATTCCTGCAAGAAAAGTAAACGAAGATCATGTTTTGTTATGTTCATAATTAAGAGTTTCTATGCTTCAAGAATAAAAAATAAGTGTTAAAATAAGCTAAATATTATTAAAGTAAACACATTAATTATTATGTAGACTATTTACATTATTCAGACTATTAATACCAAGCTAAAACAGTGGTGAACAAGTATCTTAGAGTTGGGTTAGAGAGAGATAACTCATGACTACTAAAAGAGATTTTGCATAAGGAATGAGAATGATATACCCCAGTGATCGTAATAAATGGTTCAGTTCGAAATTCATAGCACCTGAAGAAGGCCGGAGCGTACAACGATACAAATGGCAATCAAGGCGAGGACAATATTCCAAATAATGTAAATAGTGTGAATACTACCTAATATCAGAAATATAAACAAATACTAATGATTATGTATACCACAATTTACATAACTTATACCGTGAATACTATGTTAAAATGGCATTTCAAAATATAACTCTTCGAGCGGTCATTATTTTGTAACAACCAAAACTTTTCGTGAAATCTCCGAAAACAGTTTTTTATCTGAAAAAGTTTTATATTTTGTTAATGCAATCAAACAGTCCATTAATTCCAATTATATGTGACAATAGCAAGATCCATCAATCGTTTTGTTAAAAATTTGACATTGTTTGTAATAAGTTGTAGATGACTAAAATGGCTTGTACTGACCTTTTGATAATGTCCACCTTGCAAATATTCTGAGTAATTAAGATTACTGAACTTACTTTTGAATTACAGTTTTATTCTGAAGGTAAAAAAGTGACAGTAAAATGGGAAATTGTAAAAAATCTTTTTCAGTATCAAAAAATCTCAATTTGTTAACGTCTCAAAACTAATTGATGTAGCAGTTTACCTAAAACCTGTTTAACGACAAAATGTTTCCCATTGTTTAAAAGTTTTTGTAATCAAACTGTTTCTACCATTAAAACACAACCATTATTAAATGAAGGCATACTGCAGAAAGAGTTAATCTCATTCATAAAGTTAAAATTTTGAAAAATTGTCTGCATCAAAGAAATTTATGGTGATACTAAGAAAAATGACCAACTGAAAAAGGTGGGAAAATATTTAGATCATAAACATGTGTTATTTTCTTTCTAATTCTGAATTAGTGACAAAGAATGAGAAGAAATCAAGGAAAAAGAATGAAGTCATTAACAAGGAGAGACTAATTTAACCATTGAATATACAATGAGTAAATTAATGTTTGTAGATGTTTGTCAAGTAGTGGGTTTAGTTTTGTTATATTTGATAAATTTACCACAGACTATTTTGAAAATAGATGTTGAAAATTAGAACAAAGTTCGGGAGGTGCATAATTTATAGCAGTTAAAAATATTATTGAAAAATTTAAATGTTGAAAAACTAAAATTCATCCTTAAATTCAATATTGAAGGTAAAAAAATACAACTTACGACCATAATCGTTCAAAATATGAACATTTACTGGATGAAATGGAATGACAAACATTTGATAACTTACCAGACCTTGAAACTAGAATCTCTAAAAATATTAAAACGTCGCTTTTTTTAAAAACAGGTTATGTTGCAAGTAAATATTGTCTCACAGAAAAAGAAATATCTTATAATATTACTTTTTATTTTCAAGAATATGGACTTTTTTTTAAAGAAATAGATTGTTGTAATTTTAAAATTACAGTGGATACTACAGAGGCACTACATATATATTTTTTAAATTTTCGATTTTCCCTCTTTTTAAAACTATTTACTTGGTTAATTCCCCAAATTATTCTGTTAATTAATTTTATGTTCTTGGTAATCTTAATTGATTTTAATTTTTTGAAAATGTACTGGTAATATCTATTATTGCTTTATAACAAAACAACCATTTTCTTCATTTTCTTCATTTTCTTCAAAGCAAATTGTGCATGTAACAAAAGTTACAATAAATTTTATAAAGGTTATCACAATTATTGTTTTTCTTAAATGCACATTTTTTGTTAAGTATTTTCAAACTTTGTTAATACATGGTTTTGTAAAATGCTGAAATTGATTTTTGATTATATTATTCAATTATATTTCCTGTAATCAATTAGCATAGACAAATTAACTCATTATTTTGCAATATGAGCTAAAAATGTCCAGTTTCATGAAAATCAGCATTCTTACCTGAGTCTGAATAATAACCACTGGTATTTGTGGAAAGTACACAAATGTCACAGTAATATTTGTTTTTTTTTTCTTTTAGCATATCTCGTCTAAAAGATTTTAGACATGAGGCAAACATTACAAGTAAAGCATTAACCGATTTAATAGCAATTGAATTTCGGCTGGTGGTATATCAGATTACTTCAATCATGAAACTCGAACTCACTATATTAACAGAGACCTTTTATATATTTTATATTTAATTTGTTTGTTTGAACATTATTTTTAATAGAGACTCGTATTTGAGTGGCTACTCATTTTTTAAAATTAAACAGTATATATATATATATATATATATATATATATATATATATATATATATATATATATATACTCTTTAATTAAAATATGAGTAGCCACTCATATATATATATATATATATATATACACCAGTCTGAATATTTTTGAGAAATTTTGTTAGAAAGATATCTGCCATTTGGCAGGATTTGAACCTGCGACCTCTAATAGCACAGAGGAAGCCGTCAATTGATCTGACGCGTCTTAGACCGCTCAACCACGAGTGATTTTACATATTTTGGCCTATCCATTATTCAGATGTATTCCGTAATGAAATCCAGATGATTGACAGTAAGAAAATTGATAGATGCATCAGATATTGATATGTGCATAAATCCGACTATTACGCGTTTTAAATATGTGATTTTTTGGCTGAACGAAGCGAACGTTAGCATAGCATGGAATCGCTTGGATACACTCATAACTTCAGAAACGGATTAAACCTTTTTTTCTGTATTAATGAGCATTTTCTGTCTTATTTTCTTTTTCCTGGAATGGATAATATTCCTTTTTTAATACATCTGATTATAACTGAAAATTGTAAAGTTTTTGTATGAAGTTTTTAAATTCGTTTCATTGTTATTTATCGATTAAATCTTGAAACAAAAACGGCATTGCAGGTAATTGCTAGAATGAGCGGATTAAGAGATATGGTCATTTTTGTTCAAATAAACAGGTTTTAAGTTTTAACTTTTGAAGTCAATAAACATTAATACAAGTTTATCTCCCGAACACTATTCACCAAATTGTCTTTATGTTAGTAAAGGACTTAACAGATTAATATTTTCTCCACAAGTTAAAAAAATCCGGTTACAATCTGCCTACATTGAAAATCAGCCTAAATTACTACCTGGGTTCAAATCACTAATCAATTTCACCGATGTAAAGTATGCAACAATTTCAACCAAGAAATATGATAAAGAATCTGATGCCTGTTAGGTTCTACCCAAAGTTCGAGGAATTTGAACCTCAAACCAAAAATGAATGGTGGATGGATTATTGTTTCCTAGCAATACATGGAATATTGAAGATATTTTCTGTTTCCGCTAATTACGAAGGAGACCACTTCAAAGAAGATGGTGAAAACTAGATATATGGATAATTTTTCAAATCTCCAGACATTTAGAGTACAAAGCTTAGTTTTATACAAAAATCTAGAGAGAGAGAGATGATTTCTAATTTGAAAATCAGCATTTAAAATCCTAGCTTTTACTTGGTGCAGACCATCAATCATGAGTTATGATAGGAAATACGCAACTATCCCAACTGCCTGTTAGGCCCAAGTACATTTCTTTGTCTCAAAGAAAATAAGTTGTGTAAAATACTTTTTTTTCGTATGGACACGGATGCGCACATTGACACAAACCAATGAATAAATATGAGACAAAGAGTAACTGATATATTTTGAAGAAAACGATTCTTTTATAAAAGAACCGGACTAAAACTTTAGTTCTTTATATATATATATATATATATATATATATATATATATAATTTTATATTTTATATAAGAACCAGACTAAAACTTTAGTCCTATATATATATTCTTTTAGTGAAAGCGAAATTATTTTAATTGAAAAAGGAAGCGAGAAAATGAACATGTCATATAAAATAAAAAAACGGAATCATAATTGCAATAACCAATAGAACACTCCTGTTTATATCCTCTTATATGCATATGAAAAGAATGTGTGTTTATATATATATACATATATATATATATATATGTGTGTGTGTGTGTGTGTGTGTGTGTTTAAAAAGTAATGCTGAGAATTTTCTTTCTGTCTTTTTCATTTTATGCTGATAAACTAGCCTTAATGTTTTCTAGTCAGACTATCAGCCTACATCATAAGCACCGAAGTGGGATTTGCCTCCGACATTCTTTTGTTGTTAGCAACTCCCCGAATAAATAGCAAGCGAGATGAGACGACCAACCAACCGTTTTACCATCAAACCATCCAACCAAGTACATCGGTTATCGTTTCCCTTTCTTGTCAACTTCCAATCACAGCTTTTAGCCACCGTTTTCCCCTGCTCGTCGCCTTAATTGCTTCAGGCGGGCTCTTCTGTTGACACAATGGATCCTCTCTTTTATGGTCTGAAGATTCATAACCATGTCAGTTATTAAGAATACGAAATAGTACCTGTCTGTCCAATCATCTTGTTCTCGTTCGCTGGTGGCAACATTTGAAAGACACTGCAGGTTTGGGGAATTGGCTGCGTTTCCGCCGACACAGATAAGTACCTTCTTCGTCAAAATATTGCTATGAGTTTGAAATACTGGCCGACTATCATTTAAGCTAAAGAAACGACAACATCAAACGCAGAGAAGTCATTGGTCGATTGTTGAAAATATATTTTAGGGGTTTTCTCTGCTTTTATGGGCACACTTGCATGTGGAACAAGAGGTTGCAGATACCAGTGTGGGTTTATGTATCGTTTAAGTATGTATTTGAAATTATATCAAAACGTACTTTTCAGACATTAAACAACAAATCTGAAGAAATACTTCCTTTTCAAAATTTATTTTTTTTATCAATAAAAATACCTTTCTTGTTCTTTATGATATAAATGTATTTCTTGTCCTTTCATTCATGTTTGACTTTCAATGTCTCTTTCAATATATATTCTATAAAATGATAGACAGGATACGATGATACATAGAGCATTTTCTTTTATTTTAATGATAACCAACATTTAAAAGACGATAAAATTATGTATATTAGTCATCCACATACAAGCTTGTTTCGCTGTATCACAGCTCATCAGTGTGGCTAGGCACATCCACTTGCTTCTGGCCAGGAACGAAACTGGACCGATTTGGCGTCAGTCGGAGTCGGAGTCGGAGTCACTACCCCCTCCCTAAGCCATTGGCACATGGATTAGAAGAAGGAAATTTTAACGTGTTGTATCTAAGCAGTGTATACACACGCCAGTCACCTAAAGAACCCAATTCATTCTTGAAGAGTAACGCATATATTGCAGAAGTGGAAACAGTTTTCAAAATGTTCTTCTCTAGAGAGCTCAATCGTAATGAGAGCATATATATATAATACATATATATATAGTCATCTACAGACAGATCTGTTTCACTGTATCACAGCTCATCAGTACGGTTAGACATCCGATTGCTTTTAAACAGGATTGAAACCCGACCGAATTGGCGTCAGTCGGCGATTCTACTCCTGAGCTATGGGCGCTTGGTAGAAGGAGGCAGACTTTTAGCGTATGTTGTATCATACACTAGTGGCCAGAGTGCTGTAATTCATTACTGAATGAGTGATACTTTTTGCCTCCTTAATAATGAGAGTGAAGCTGACTTATTTCTCACATCATTAAACTCTGTCCATTCTTTCCCTAAGTTTACCGTAAAAAAGGAGTCTGGCTGTTGCCATTCCTTTTGGATGTTTTTGTCCATGGGAACTTTCTCTGGAGGATGTGCGTTGTGGTTCAGTGGATATCGACACAGAACGACAAATCGGGGAGACGAGTTCGAATTCCAGTTGAATTCCTTGCATTCACTTACGTGCAAATACCCATGGGAAAGCTATTAATACGCACTTTCCTTCAGTTATGGGTTAAATGACAGGACAGATTGGTTTCTATAGCCTTGGTTGGCAACTTTACCGCGCAAAGCAACCTACTGCGGGTTAATCTTCTGTCCAGTTAGTCCTGTCTCTTTCGAGACATCGCCTAAGCGGGTATCACGTATGGGACTTAACTGACTGACTTTCTCTGGACTATATACACGTTGGGACTCTTTTTGTCCCCGACAACGTAAAATTAATTTAACTATGACTTACAGAGCTCTTAAGATCTGTTCCAATTCCTTCCTCTGCGGTGAAACGGATTTTATTAAGATGCCATTTTCCACGAATGGATATCCTTTGTACGTTTTGGATTCTATTATTTGTGATGTCATCAATAATTTTTTCAGGGTTAAGCCGCATATTAAAAAATGTTCAGTTTATTTGCGTCTTTCCTTTATTGGTT
Organism: Ascarosepion bandense; assembly: GCA_037127315.1. Classification (NCBI taxonomy): domain Eukaryota; kingdom Metazoa; phylum Mollusca; class Cephalopoda; order Sepiida; family Sepiidae; genus Ascarosepion; species Ascarosepion bandense. The sequence goes on along the minus strand of JBBBDQ010000789.1, from coordinate 2,842,002 downwards.
CAGAGTGTGAGATTTTAGTTAGACTGATTTCGCTATTTATTAGCAAATGTTATTTTTCTGCTAATGTCCGAGTAATATTTGGAACTCAACCAATTCTTTCTTCCATCCGTAAGGATGCTCTCCCTCTCATCATGGTAATTCTGCAATTTACAAATTTGAATGTAGTTGTGGACACGACTACATAGGGAGGACGTCTCAACGGTTGGATTTTAGAATTAAAGAGCATATACCTCCTAGAATTTTGAATCCTGTTGCTAGTAGTAGCCAACTTGTTAATACATCCGGGTCGTCCATTACACAACAAGTTATAAATAGCAGGAATCGTGTATGTGAATTTTGTGTGGACCGTTTCACTATTCTATCACGGTCCCACTCTTTAAGGTGCTAGAGTCTCTGTACATCAAATCCCGCAAACCTCCCTGGAAACAGAGATTGCTTGATTGGTTTGAATGTCATTGGACTCTAGTTCTCTTTTCATTTTTCTCGCACCCCCATTATCATCTTTTAATATACATGCTTACCATTCCCAGAATAAAGACATGATAAGCCCTGGGACGAAACCGGTTGTTTTTTTTTATTATTTTACTTTTTAGTAAGAAATGTCATGTAAATTAAGGTTATTCCTAGCTAACACACACACACACACACACACACACACACACACACACACACACACACACACACACACATATATATATATATATATATATATATATATATCTAACTAATGTGGAAAAGGCCATGGGATTGATACCTAGTATTATGTGGTATTTGATTTATCCTAGGGAAGTACATCAATTCGATATGTCATCGATTCCACGAGTGGCCGAAAGATCTGGAGAGATGTTGTGCAATGCGGTTTTTATAGCTGATCACAAATTCTTGATACTTTTAGGTGCGAATAAATCTCCTTACCACGTTACATAAATGTCCAAAAAGAGCTCATGTTCATTCCTTGGAAGTCTTCAGAATTTCAGGGATCATTTAGCAGCACCACGTGACCAGATGAGGAGCTGTTCGGTATCGTAGAATTAACAGAAGAGTACTATTGTGAATCTCCTATTCATTATTGTTTGGCATTATTGTTTGTCAATTCATATTTCTAAAGAATCAAATTGAATTAATGTATAAATTTTCAATAGAACGACTTATCTTGAAAATAATGCTTTATTTCTGAAGGAAGTAAAGTTTGAGGACAGAATCAAATGAGCAAGAAAAATATATACAATCTTCAATTATAAACAATCAAATCAAGTCAGGATACATATATATATACTATGTTATTATGATTATTATTATTTTCACTTTTATTAAGAGTAGTTATATATTAAATTTAATGAAATATAAGTACATATATATTATATCTTATTTTTTAAATTTGGTTCTATATTATAAATAATTATTATTATTTTATATTCTCTTATCAACCTATGTCCTTCATAATTACCATTTTTAGTATTTTTATTTTTATATTTATCTTTATTATTATTATTATTATTATTATTATTGTTATAAATCTATTTCTGCTATGGTCGCACTACCTACCAAGCCTGCAGGAAGACCTAAGGCAGGTAGTGGTGTGTTTTTATGACTCCATTTTATGTTTTTTCATATCTCGCTAACATCCCTAGCGTTACATAGACAAAGTTCGCCTTAGTGTGTGGGCTGTACTTAACAAAACAATTTTTTGTATATCTCTTAAGCTGGGGTTTCCAGGGATTCTTTCAATGTGTTTTTTGTTCCATTTTTTTTATCATTCCAAGTGCACCCACTATCACTGCTACGATACTTGTTTTCAATTTCCACATTTTTTCTATTTCAATTTCCAGGTTTTTATATTTTGACAGTTTTTCGAATTCCTTGGTTGCTATGTTACAATCCGCTGAACAAACCATATCAATTAATAGACAAATTTATTCCTTTTGGTTTTTAACAATAATGTCCCGCCGTTTTGCTTCAATTTTTCTGTCTGTATAGATGGTGTAATCCCATATTATTATTATTATTATTATTATTATTATTATTATTATTATTATTAATTTTTTTATTGTCGTTTACATATTTTTATTTATTTATTTACTCATGAATTTTATTATTATTATTTTTTAATTATTTTTAATTATTATTTTTTTAACTTTTTCAATTTTTTAATTTCTTTTAATTTTTTCATTTGTTAATTATTATTAATTTTAGGTTTCTAGATTTTAAGTTCTTACCACGTTATTATTACTACAAATATAATAATATAATACTAGTAATATTATTACGATTAAAATTAACTCGAAAAAATAACAATTAATTCTTCGAGCATAAATTCAACCCTTAATTTTAAAATTTTAAAATTCAATGTCAGACATCTAAAACAGACAACTGGCAACTCAGGCCAAAGTTCATTTTTTTTCACTAACGGACGTCTTTTGTGAATCTAGGTCAAAGACGCTGCGCGAAGCTAAGATCTAATACGTTAAGTTAAACCCCCTTTCCTCTTATTCTTCTCTTCTTCTTTTCTTTCTATTTTCTCTTCTTTTTAATGTTTATTTTTTTCTTTTTCTTTTTATATTTCACTTGACTTCGTCTGGATAAATTTGAAAAATTCATTGATGTATGAATTTGGTCTGATGACTGGCGGAACCAGCCGCGAAATATATTATTACCAATGGATTTGTAAAAATATCTAACTTTTGTTTCCTGATTATAATACTGTGTTAAATTTAACAATAAATTTTAACATTGAGTTCTTTTCGGAGCTTATCTCTATTGGATTTGTAAGAAAGTGACAAAACACGTAGATTTTAAACCCACTGTTCAAGCATTTACTTTTATAAAGAGTGCTCGATACAAATTAGAGCTTTATATTGTAATAGTTGTTACAATGGTTTATAAAAGCATATGCTTCTATAAATCATTATTATATTACATTATATATATATATATATATATATATATATATATATATATATATATAAACGAAAAGTCTAAGCATAGCACTATTTTATCCACTTACGTATGGACCATTAAACAGGAAATTAATAGAAACCCGATTTTGAAATGGGAGATACTGAAGAGATGCGCTAAATATAAAACTGGCCAGCAACTTTGTAGGCTATGTAGAGAGGAAAAACTAGCTATAGCTTTGTATAAACAACCGAATAATTTATTGAATTCCAAGACGGAAATATTGAATAAATGTAGGCATAGGAAGACCTGGCTGTTGGATTAGGTTCTTTTATCGTGGGATAGTATTCTTTTGTTTTTGTTTTTGCCTTTCACCCCTCTATATAAAAATAAAAAGAATTAAAAATTAAAATTTTTTTTGTAATGATGTTGTTAACTTCCCCTCCTTGTGCTTGCTATCTCCTTTCTTGGTCACGTGGGTTGTCTTAATTTCCTTCTTATATGTCGTTTTTTCGTCTCCTATTTAGCCAGCTTTCCCTGACGATCCGTTTGGGTGAAACTTAGGTAGGTTCGTCTGGCTCATTATGTGGTATCTATTTATTTCGCTCTACTTCTGTATTGAGCGCTTTCTGTTAGATGATTACTCGTATCAGGGTTTTTTCTTTGGGTTTCATGCTGTTCTCTGTCCGAACACTTTTGACTGTACTAAGCTCTTTCTTTTTTTTTTAAAGCATTTTTTCCTTCCGCCGAAAGTTTTCAAGGAAGGTTTTTGACACGAGTATAATTATAATCTCGTTTATATATATATATATATATATATATATATATATATATATATATATATATATATATATATAGTTAGTTAGTTCTTGGTCATAATTAGTTAGTTCTTGGTCATACAATTGTGTACTGGTCTAATGACCAGTACAGAGTTGTATTAAAAGGTGTTCAATACAATTATATTGTAGAGCTTTTGAATATTTTTCATTTGGAAATGAGTTATTCTTCCGCAACTATGGTTTGAACCTTTCAGACGATTTACAAAATCGGAAAACACTGTTTAACTTAGCAGATGAAGAAATTGATTTCGTTATTCAAATAACTCGAAATATTAAGTAGCATCTATCTATCTATCTATCTATCTATCTATCTATCTATCTATCTATCTATCTATCTCTTTTCTCTTTTTGGTGACATTTTCTTACTCTATTTTGCTTTTATTTTTAATTACTTTTCTTTCATTTTTCTTCTCATTAATTCTTTCTTTCTTTCTTTCTTTCTTTCCAACCACAGACATCCGAATATTTATTCTCCAACTGCTCTTTTCATAACTCCAATCCCAGAACGAACCTTCAGAAACTAATCCTAGACTCATGACGCCCCCATGACGGCTCCAAACATCCACTCCCCTCGTCTCTCTCTTTCTCTCTCTTTAACTCAGTCTCTTCATATCTATCTATCTATCTATCTATCTATCTATCTATCTATCTATCTATCTATCTATCTATCTAATCACATAAATCTTTTGTGCATTTATTTGTTTTCCAAAATGGCAAATAACAGTTCATGTTTGGCCTTGTAAGACGTTGTTGCTTCATTCGTCGTTGTAGCAGTGATCGCCGTAAGTGCATCAAGTATAATATAGAAATGTCTGTGTAATGATGTGTGACTTATGATACTTTCAGTATTTACTACGTCTTGCCTTTGTTTGAATAAAGTTGCTTGCTGGGTAATGTCCCAGCCGATAGGAAGAGGACAAATGGTGCAATTATTTCCATTATGTCTTTCTCCAAATCATTGTTCAGTGAATTTAGTGAAGGAGAGGTTGAGAGAGAGAGAGAGAGAGAGAGAGAGAGAGAGAGAGAGAGAGAGAGAGAGAGAGAAGGGGGGAGTGATGTGGCTAGTGGAGGCTTGGGGGGTCATGAGTGTAGGATTGGTTCCTGAAAGTTCGTTCTGGGATCGGAGGTATGAAAAGAGCAGTTCGGGAGTAAATATTCGGATGCGTGTGGTTGGAAAGAAAGAAAGAAAGAAAGAAAGAAAGAAAGAAAGAAAGAAAGAAAGAATGAATGAATAAGAAGAAAAGTGAAAGAAAAGTAATTAAAAAGAAAAGCAACATAGAGAAAGAGAAACAAAAGAAAAATAAAGTAAAAAGGGAGGAAAAAACGAAAAAAAAAAGCAAGAAAGGCGCAAGCAAAAAATGAAAGTAAAACAGTAAGAAAAAGTCACTACTAAGAAGAGGAGAGAGAGAGAGAGAGAGAGAGAGAGAGAGAGAGAGAGAGAGAGAGAGAGAGAGATGCAATTAAAAAAAATAATAAGGAATTTTTCCCGAAAAGCCTAAAAGAAAGACGAGAAATAAAAGAAAAACGCCATAAAAATGCGAAAATCGGAAATTAATTCAAGTTTCTTTTTTTTTTATTTATTGAATATATTTTTTAAGAGTTCCAACGTTTATGATTTGTTTGACTTCCGCTAAGACGTTCATCCACACACAGAGTTCATGATAAAAAATATTTATGCAGAAAGACAATTCACTGCTTAGTTCGGTACATGGTCAAATAAGAGATAAAAGTATTATGACTAGGACCTGCTTGCCTTGACAATCAGCATATGAAAATCTGTGTTCGAACACTTATCGATGTGGGAGACTACATAAACCCTGAAACATTCATAAGAAATCATGATCATAAATTCCGTAGCTACAGGGACAGCATCTTTATTGCTGCTTTAACAGTGGATATATCGAAGGCAAGATAACCTGACGGTGCTTATCCCTCTTTTAGCTGGTTTTGCACGTCTTCAATCTCCTAGACTAGCTGACAGCTAAGAAAAGAGAGCTACATTAGTCTTGCTACTTAACCCATCACTGGAGGAAGATGGATCCAAGAGCATTAGCGCGAAGTGAATAAAATAATCAATCAGTCAGTTAAGTGCCAAATGTGATACACGCTTGGGCGATCATGTCTCGACTTGGCAGAAAATTTTTCCATTACATTATGCGGTAGAATGGTTGCCAACCAAGGATATAGAACCCAAACTGTCCTGCTATTTAACCCATAGCAGGAGGGAAGAGACGGATTAATACCTTTCCCAAAGGTATTTCCGCGTAAGTGAATGCAACGAATATAACAGAAATTCGAACTGTACCGATTTTTTGTTCCGAGTCGATATTCACTGCCCTTTAGCTCATATCTCAGTAAACTCGGTCGAAATTTAATCTTGACACCCAGATTTTATTTTCAGTGTTTATAACCTTCACGTCACCCTTCTACATCATATTTTTTTTATGTTAGAATAAATTTCAAAGTTTAGTTTAACCAAAACCACTACAGTGAGGCTTCTTATGAGCATCAATCTTTTTCTTCTCTCCAGGACTCCATTGTTCTTTAATATTTGTAAAATCTCTATTGTATGGTAAACTCCTTTATTATAGGATTTTAAAAGCAAGTAGTAGTTATATCTTTACAAACAAATGAAGAGGCATTTTCATTGACTTTTCTTAGGAGGAAGTTAAGAAAATAGTAAAGGGTATTGATTTAGTAAGCTTAGCTTAAATGTGGCACAAAGCTGACTGTGTAGATCACCCAGTGAGGGACGGACTCACTACTGAGTTATAAATGATCTGACAAAACTTGCTCATTAACCATTACATCATGCCTAAGTACACAGGAAATAGAAAAGTAATAGGGAAATAAAAATGTAGAACCGTTGTAGGGTTTGTGAATTTATTCCAAATAAGGAAGTGGCTGCAGAAGGGATATGTATTTAGGGGCATCAGAAATGACCATATTTATAAAATAGGAGAAATTGTCTAATTTGTGTGTAAATACGGAGATCTGATTGAGAAACTGGAAATTGAACGTAAAGAATAACCAAATGATTCTATATAATAAGAAAAAGCTAATGTTAAAACCATAATCAGAACAATTCGCTCAAGTTATACTATTTAGGAAATAAAGTCACTTGACAGTGGAACACTCGTCACCTGGTTCTGTCGTTTCAACCCAATTTTGGAGAGCGAAACTCACAGAAATTTCGACCACTTCTTGTCACTTTTTATTACCTAAACAAGTGCCAAGAGTAAAGAAAAAGAAAATAACATTTGTATTTAGCAGAATAAATGTCAGTTAATATTGTTTCTCTTTCTTTTGTTAACCATTAATATGAACGGGAATCGAACAGAGGAGATCAGACGGACTGATCGAATACAATCACTTTCTGAGACTTATTCATCTAAATTAGTCAAAGTAAGTTTTCGCAATTGGAAAAGAGTATCACTCCGCGTCATCTCATTACGAAGAAAATCGTGGCTAATGGGACACGCAGTTGACGTAATGGTAAACATGACAGGTTCCTAATTGCCATAATTCTTCTTGGGAAAGATGGTGAATTTGTTTTCCATTGATTTTGCAAAGAAAATGTACAAATTTTGCACTTTTAATTTCAGAGTTGACCTTTTCTTAGATTGGTTGTCAGTCAAGGCTAGACTGTGCTTCTGTCTAATTCGTAGGTGGGAATCGAGGGAAAAGAGATTGATTGGCACCCCGCATCATTTTTTTATGGTACACAACAAGAGGCTTGTAAAGATCGAACACATGGCAGTTTTGAACACAATGAACAGGTCTATGGAAAGAGATTACAAATAATTGTGCCACGGTAGACACCCAGCAACTTTTACTATATATACTTACTCAGTTTAGCTTGATGTGCTCTGGAACTAAATATGGAGATGGGGATTTTGTCACACCAAAGAGAGAGTTTCCAATTCTTGAAATTTTTTCAATTCTTGAAAACCATTATTCAAAATCCTAGATTTTGCGATTTTGGTTGGTATCGAATAATTTTAACTTTGATGGATTCTGATGGAAAATCACAACTATCAATATTTAACAGTCTGTGTTGCGGAGCTGAAAAGTCAATTTGCTTTTGTAACGGAAGTGGGCAACAGGATGGCCAGAACACTTCTGACCATTCCGTTACTCTAATAGTTTCAACAAAGGAAATAACATATAATTATTGATTCTCTTTGAGACAAGTGGGTCTCGAAGCAAAAAAATTTAAAAAGCGAATAACCAATTCAGCCTACAAAACGAACATATTTAACGAATTTAAGCATATTAATAATTAGACGAAATTGTTGGTCATATTGTGGTTAAAAGCTTTTCTGGTGTTTTCCCGTCACTAAAGGTTATTTACTAAACGTAGATTTGTTTGATAGGACACTTCGCAGTCACTGTTTTACATTCGCACGTTTAATTAGTTTCGGGAAGAGGCATAGAGAGACGTCGAAGCAGCACGCACAGTGGTGTCAATTAAAAAAAACAATGGGATTTTTTATTATAATTTTCTTCAAAATAGACTCTTGAGGCTTATTTGTTTTCTACAGTTATATATATATATATATATATATATATTCACAAAAATTAAATTATTCTGGCACAAAGTACTTAGTGAATATATAAAGTACTAGAATAGACATGCACAGAAGAGGTCACTTGCTGCTCATTGCTCCACTAAATGACACCCTTTCTATCAAAATGTACTATCAAAATGTGCTAGTCTGGCACACGGTATGGAGTACACAGTTAATATCAACCTCACAAATTTATCAAATAATCTTCAAGAATATTATTTAAATCGTTTGTCAACTTCATGTACACCTATGCGCGTACACACGTTAACACGTATTCACATAGAAATACCACACCTTATGTAAATTTACATTGTTGAAATAAATCCTGATTTATAACCGTCTATGTGTTGAGCTTTCCTCTCTCTCTCTCTCTCTCTCTCTTTCTCTCTCTCTCTCTCTCTATATATATATATATATATATATATAATTCCAGGTGAAGAGGACTCAAGTTTTTTTTTAATTTTGAGTGCTCTGGCATTTATTTTATTATGAACAGTGCTCAATATAATGAGTATTATAGAGCTTAATATAATTATATAGTCATGAATTAATTGTATATTGCGACAGGTATCGCAATGTACAGTTAACTGTACTGCATGCAACTGGACGAATTAAAGGCACTAATGTAAGAAAAACGCTCAGAATTGGAGAACAAGAAAGGTATTCTTTTCGATCCTTATAATGCCAGACCTCACGTTGTTTTGGCAACCGGCAAAAATTGTTGCAACATATGTTTGTATGTATGTATGTGTGATATATATATTTCATAAGAAATACATTTGAATATTACATTTCGGTACAAAAATGTATGCATTTTTTGCAGATCGGAATGTTTAATGCAAATGTCACTTTTATCCGTCACGATAGAAAGATGATCAATTGCATTTTCTTGTGAAAACATACCAAGTTAACTATATTTTATTCGCAGCACACAGCGAATAGATTGACTGCAAAAACAAAATGTATGTATGTTTGTATGTATGTATGTGTGTATCATCTGGTGATATTTATGCATCAGTAAAAATTAGTGCCTATTCGTGTTTATTTCTGTCGCGCTACGTAACTCTGTTAGCGCAACTACAAACAACAGCATAAATAACCCTTTATGGAATTAATTGTTGTTTTGTTAAGAGTAGAGATCGATGAAAAGCCAAATCGAATGGATAGAACAGTAATTAATGAACTGTAAAACGCATACACACGTACAGGCACAAAAATACCTACATAATGTGTGTGCATATCAGCACTAATAGTATTAACCGTTTCCCTTATAAGTTTCCTTATATATTTCCTTATAACAACCACAACAATAATAATAGTAAATTGAGTATTGAAGAGCATTGTCGTTACACTTTCTCATTCTCTATCTACTAATTGCGCCTTAGATAAAAAAGAAAAAAATAATGAAAATACAAGGACAGTGAAGCGGAATTCTAAAAAGAAGTAAAAATGTGGCACATGAAGGCATCAATGAAGGCATCAATGAAGGCATCAATGAAGGCATCAATAATCTAGTTGTGGTTGATGTCCTGAGTTTGATTGAAAAAGGTTCTGATAGACTCATTGAAAGGATCCCTGTTAGCTCATGCCTTAAGGAAATGCTGAAAAATTGTTCTTATCGGTACAGCTCACACCTGACAAAAGATTTTATCTATGCAAAATGTGTGTTATCTTAAGTTGTTTTATTTTTATTTATTTTTATAAAAATGGTCCGTGGAAAATGTCATGAAGTCATTTCTGACATTAGTTCTCTGGTTGGGACCCCGTAGGAAATGAGTATACAACAGAAATCAAAGGAAAATAGCTACTACTACTACTGCTACTACTACTACTACTAATAATAATAATAAATGACCTGACTCATATAGCTCCTGATCTCAATTGATTGAAGATGACATATACATGATTATTCCGTTCATTAAACATAGCCAGTTGATCATGACCCCCAAGGATCGACACGCTCTGCATACCTGTTCATGAGCAGGATTAGTCGAGGTTTTTTTTTTAATTTTTAAAGATGATGCAGCCAACGTGGAAGTCAAATCTAGATACGTGGTAACACCCTCAATCGGAGAACTCTAACCAAATTGTGTTATCCAACCTGAAGGTATTTCTAACTGAGCGCAACCTGCGTTAATCAAAACCTATCACCATATCGTACACAACTGGCTGTGATGTATGTACCTGATATGTACTTATAAGTACTTATCAGTATATTTTTACCCCAGCGTCATTTTGTTAGCGTATTGCTTTCTCACAGATTAATAATGACGATATATGAAGTTGATTTCTCGCTATATCGAAAAAAAGATTATTATATTAATAATTATTATCTCGCATATGAGTCGAATTTGATTAATTACTAAATTTAGAAAACAAAGTTTCAGATGTTATGGCATAAAATACATTTCAGGAAGTTGTCTCACAAAATCTACCAAACATTGTTGTTTGGGTGTGTAATGAACTGAACGTCATTGAAAGTAAAAGGCTTACTATACATTATAACACCACATCACGTTTAAATATAAGAGGTCTTATTAAAAAAAATGGGTCGACTCGTGATTACCCTAAAAAGACCTGCCGTTTTTTGAGGCTAATCACGAGTCGACCCATTTTTGGCATCTTCATAAGAATGAAAGTTCTGCTCAGCGAGGCCATGTACCATCGATCAGAGCAAATGATAATCTGACGGAACAATGTCGGATGGATATGGCGGGTGCGGTAAGACTTCCCATTTAAGCATTTCCAAGTAGATTTTCACCCGTTTTGCAACATGTGGCCTAGCGTTGTCATGTTGTAAAATCACTTTGTCTCTGCTCGTATAACGACTGTTTTTTCTTCAGTGCTCGTCTTAAACGCATCAGTTGTAGTCGACAACGATCTTCCGTGATGGTTTTGGTCGGTTTGATCGACTCATAATAAACTACACCAATCTGATTCTACCAAATGCAGAGCAGAAGCTTCAAACCATGGATACTCGGCTTTGCTACCGATGTTGATGCATGTCCGGACTTGCCTTACAATCTTCTACGCTTAGGGTTATCGTAGTGTATAATTTTTTATCACCAGTCAATATACGTTGGAAAAAAATTTTTTTCTGCCTTTAAAGCAGCTGTTCACGCGTGACAAAACGCTGTTCGACGTCTCTCGGTTTCAACTCGTGCAGCACTTAATGTTCTTGCTTTTGAATCATTCTTAATGCCTTCAAACGTTTTGAATATGTTGTGTAATCAACGTTTAATGATTCTGCAGTTTCAACTTGCGCCTAACATGAATGTTCATCAAGTAATGCCTCCAATTCTTCATCTTCAAATTTTTTCGGTGTGCCAGAACATTTCTTATCTTTAACATCAAAATCATGATTTTTGAAGCGTCTAACCCAATCTCTGCATGTTGTTTCCGATAGAGCATGATCGCCGTAAGTCTCAACAACAATTCTGTGTGCTTCAACTGAAGATTTCTTTTGAATAAAGTAGTGCAGTAAAATTCTCCGCAAAAAACACTTTCTTTGGCACGAAAACCGATATATTTAACGTTATGAAAAAAACAAAGTTGTTTACACTTTGGCAAAATGACATACACTGAACTTCAAGCTTGCGTATATTACTTCCGTATAGTTACGTTAGCATCTGAAATCACACGCACGCATTTCTGGGAACGCCATCTGTTGGAAAACTGCGAGAACTTATTCAAGGTCCTAAAACTTTTCTAAAAATTTATTTGGGGAATATTAGCTGATTTAAAGTTTAATAACTCTGATTTGAAACAACTTTTAGTTTAAAATATCGCAGAAATGCACTTTTTAACACAACAGAAGGGGTTTCGATTAGGTGTTGACAGCTCTGTTGACAACTTGACAGCCAGACGTTTACGGAATAAGACTTCGGGTAAACCTATGTTAAAAAATGTAAACGCTAATAAATGATTTTATCGTTCACTTCAGATGACGCCTGAACTTGTAACGAAAAAATCATATTGAGACGTGTCATCCAATAAAATAGCACGAGATTCAGCTTTGGAGTGAAGTGAGGACGTCACTAAATTTGCGACTTTCCAAAGATTGTTACACGCTTGAGTGACGATTTTTGGCAAACTGAATCTAAAGGCCGTCGAGCGCAGAGTGTTTACAAATAGGACACGAGGTAAAAGAAAGACATGGAATATTTAAGACCCCGAAATGAAACTTTATTGAGGGCGGTAAGAATGATAAAAAGGTAATAGAGTGGAAGGCGGTATCGGTGGGATGGTAGGAACTACTGTGAACGAGAGAAGAGAGATGATTAATATGCTGTGGCTTCAAAAGAGAGAACAGCAGTAAAAAAAAAAAAAAAAAAAATGGCAAACTCTTCTTTTCAAGGTTTTTTTTTCTCTCTCTCTGACTTCGCTATTGCTTCGAGTTTCTTCTTTCTTAACCGTAATTATCTTCCATCGAAATCCCTGAAGCATCTCTAGTGTTGACTGTTGGTCGTTTTGGTTTGTTGAATTATTTTCCATTCCTCACCACCAACTGACATTTGTTCCGGATTATCTGACAGGCTGGGACAGGGACAGAGGAGGAGCTATGAATCTATGAAGCTTCTTTATTCAACCTTTTGAAATTCCTCTTTCTTTCTTTCTTTCTTTCTTTCTTTCTTTCTTTCTTTCTCTCACCCCCCCCCCCCCCCACAGATCTCCCAAAAATTAAAACAAAAAACACATGTAATAGGTACATTAAATTTTAAACTGAATTTTGAAAAATAAAAAAGTTTACTTGGAAACTTGTATTTTAGTTTTAATTAAAAGCTAAATGATTAAATGTACTATTTTCAGTAAATGTACTATTTTCTAGTGTATTTCAAATAGAAATTATATTGATTGGAATCTAAAGTTTTTCTATTTACTTTCATATATTATCTTTCAATTTTTCGGTCATTAATGAGCGATGGATAGATTTGTAAACAAAAGTTAATTCTCGGTTTTAAAAATCTTACAAAAATAAAAGATACATCCATGACACATGATTTTTGAGAAACTAGCAAATTTAATGTTAAATTAATCTGATTTACACATGTATTACTTATTTATAGCATGAAATTTAGACTTAAACTTTTTCTTCAATACGGCGTCCAACTTTCTGACCTTTTCTTCCGTGTGTTGACAGATTCGAGATAAGTTAAAAATAAATGTATGCCGATCACAAGTGACATAATTGTACAATTTTCCCTGTAAGGGGAAGAAACTCAGAAACACATGATCTTTTAATTTACACATAGAAATTACCATACAAAAAAAGAAAAAAAAAACAACAAAACTTCAAATATACAAAAAAAAAACAAACTAAAAATCATTTTAAAAATAGGAATCTACGACGATTTGTATTAAACTTTTAATTTTCGATTAGTAAGTATAATCTTCGCTTAATAAGTTTTAAACTACTCACAACAAATCTTTGAAGTATTTTAAAAATATTTTTGAAACTTTATCAGTTATCATAATTAAAATAATGAAAACAATTTTTGTAAAATTTTATTATTAATCGTAAAAAAAGGTTTCCTTCAGACTATAATCTCCTTAATTTATATTATTTATTCAAGCAATTAAAAGCTTATCAAATTAAATAATGACATAATATTGCATTTTTTATTTTATTGAGAGCAGGTTTTCGGAAATAAAGGCTAAAATGTTTCAAAAAAATAATAGATGATTTACATTCTTCAATGAGTTTTGCGTTTAACTAATAAATCCAATTTTCCAAACAAAATTTAATTTCTTAAAATTTCATGAATTTATGTGGAGGTGGGGAAAAATGATGTAAAAAATATTTTTAGCAGTATTTTTTAAAAATAATAAGTTCAAAAATAATTTCATTTACCTGTGAATAAGTCCCGAAAGTTTAATTAAAATCTGACAATTATTTTTTCAAGAATTTCCAAAATTTGTCACCGAAAAAACTGAGTTACGTAATATTACGTTTTCCATTGTAAACTCTCGTAATGATTTGGCTCCTCGCTAACTAAAATCAATACAAGATCTTTTACCAAAATTTCGAACGTATTAGAAGGGATAAAAAAAAAAATTAAAAAATAACTCAAAAATATTTTTTTGATTTTTCCTCTTAATATAATAACATAAACATTTTTATAGAAAAGGTTCGTTTTTATTGAATTTGAGGCTTTTTTAATTCATATTATGCTGTTTTTTTAGCGATTTAGTGGAGGTAGCAAGTATATTGCATATGAAAGTAGCAAATATTCACATGCTTGAATTGTGACATTAAAAATTCCAGTATGTAGCTAAGTAAATTTTTGTCTGCGATACTGAGAGCATCTAGTTCTTGATAATAGTCGATAGTGTCGAAGGCACTTGAATAAAAAACAAAAGCATGAACTTTGAACAGTTTATCCACAATTTTGATCCAGATGTGGAACAACTTATTCAAAAAAGGGAAAACTACAATACAATAAAATTAACAGACCTTGTCTGTTGAATTTAAAAATAACTTGATTTCACACACACACACACACACACACACACACACACACACACACACACACACACACACATATATATATATTTTTTTCATTTTTAAACGAGTTATTTCGCTACCTTGGTTTCTACCATGAGTGGTGTCTTCAGGCGATTTTTAATAACTTTATTAAAAATCGACTGAAGACACCACTCATGGTAGAAACCAAGGTAGCGAAATAACTCGTTTAAAAATGAAAAATATTCAAAAGTTCTACAATATAATTACATAGAACACTTTTTAATACAAATGTGTACTGGTCTAACCCTATTAGGAATGAAAAAGTAAGTATTAAACAATCAATATATATATGTGTGTGTGTGTGTGTGTGTGTGTGTGTGTGTGTGTGTGTGTATAAAACATACTTTTAAGTTATGCTATATGTATGGATAAAGTGCTCTGTATCCGGAATAGAGAATATATAAGTATAAGAAATGCGAACACAAAGTTCAACATCAAATAGCGATAGCCTGTGTTTGCGCTGCTGATATATATATATATATATATATATATAGAGAGAGAGAGAGAGAGAGAGATAGAGAGAGAGAGATAAATAGATAGATAGATATCAGCTCACCAGCATGATAATTTGTAATCAGGTGCAATGCCAGGTGTATAGCTGTACCAATTTCTACAGGTTTACAAAGAGGCATGAGTTTTGGAGTTGTCCTGATGGAAAGCAACAGTCTTTTAATTGGACAATACCTGACGCTTTTGACTGAGTACTGTTTTTAATCGATTCAACTTAGAAGAGTATTTTTCTAAAATCAATGATGGAAAAGAGCTTATAATACACAATGTTCTTCTAATTCCATACAGTATCGCCTTCTTCGGATTCAAACTGGCTTTTAGAATGCTTAACGGTGGCTCAGTTCCCTTTCCCCAGGATCATTTTCGCTCCACACAAATAACTCATTTTCACTGCCAGTGAAATTTTCTTTAAAAAATCGTTTTACTGCGTTTAACAGAATGGTAGATGGAAATGCAGACAATTATGTTTTTTCCGTTAAATCGTGAGAGATGCAAGCCTCCTAGTAAATAACGTATACAAACTTTTTTTAAATGCCTTAAAACGCTCATATGAGATACGTGAAGTATATCTGCGATTCCCCGTGTCGCGTAACCTAGATTATTCTTAATTAGCGTTTCGATTTGATGATAATCATTGACCTTCTGTCATCTCCTCGTTCTTCCAATTCAAATGTTTTCCCTTTTGAACCTAGTGAACCACTTATGAAGTGGACCCTCAGCTCTGGTATCATTGTCCATAAGCAGTAGATGTATTTTTAGTTTTCTCTGAAAATAAAAGAGCCCCAAATGACGAAAATGCTTCTCATTTTCCTCCACTTTCTCTCTGTAAACGTAAAAACATATACAATTTATGAGCCATACACAAATCATATAGAAAGACACGCTGAAATATCACCTTTCTGAATAAGTATATATGCCATAAATTTCAGTCACGTGTGAAACGAAATCAAATTTACGAACTTTTGTTCTAAGTCGTGCTTTAGAACCAACGAAAGCCTATTGCCTGTCCAACCATTTCAAAATTCATGTTCGTAAAACAGTGTCAAAATAAGAATAAAATGATTTTATACTGTTTAAAGAAACCGGTCTAAATACATTTTCCTTATGTTCAAAGAGAAATAAACATTTGAAGAACACAAAAGAGGTAAGTCATAATTCATTCCATTTAAGTTTGTTATTGCCACTTTTCTTTATGATTCGCTATCGCTTTTGGCTGCAGCACTTGACGCGTTGCCAAGCTGCGCATAAAAGTGACTGACTTCCACTGCGTAGCCATGGCTTCCTTCCACTTGAAGAGATCTTGGAGACGAGGGAGCGATTTGTCGTTGATTGTATTTTTCTTCTTATCACATAGAGAAGGGTGGGAAATCTTCATTAGGAGATTATTCTTGAGAACTTGATGAGAAATCGTTTTTTTCCCTTACCGGAAGATCGTTTGAGCTCAATTTCACTAAACGTTTATTGCGTTCACTTTCACACTATTGCCTCCCCCTGAAAATACATGAATATATTTCTTATCTTTCAGCTATGGATTAAATAAATTTCGATCTCTAGGCTGGTAGATATATATTTAGGTACCTCGACGAATTCGCTGAAAAACAACATAATATGAAGAAAAAAAGGCCCCAAACTAATGATTTAAAAATTTGTTTTTAATTCTTTCTAACACTTTCGAAATTTTAGTATAAAACCTTGTTTTTCGCTCATCTATGAATGAGAGTAAACATAATATTACGCAAGTCACTTTTTTCCGGTGAAAAACACATTAATTTGAAAATTCTTTCAAACATCAAATAATGGTCGGATTTTGATGAAAGTTTCAAAACTTATTCATAAATGACTGAAATCTTTATGAAATGATTATTTCAGAAAATCTTGATAATTTTTTTTTTACATATGTTACTTCTTTAAACAATTGATTTCCTGAAATGTTTAAAAATTTGCGAGAGTTCGCTCATCTAATATTTATTAAATTCAGAAGTCATTGAGAATGCTAATCAACTGACTTCTTCTATTTTTCCTCTTTCAAAATTTCCTCCTTTATCGTTCACGCTAGGTTGTTAAGTTGATACGTGAAGACTATATTTACTAATCGAAAATTGAAAAGTTTCATACAAATAATCGAGCCATTTGATTTTTAAAATAAAGCATTTTAATTGCGTGCGTACTGATGACCCGTATTTTCTTTTTACGGGTGGCCGTACGTGACATATATCATTAAAAGATCACGTGTTTCAAACGTTGAGCTCTTTACAGGAAAAAAAAAAAAAAACAAACTATATAAACATTTTTAGCAGGGTACAATTCTTTCTTCTTGTTTCCGTGTTTCCTATGCCCCACGTTTCAACTTTTAACGGACTCTGCAAATCATCCCTTCAAAATTTAAAGCAAGTTTTATATTTTAATTCCTAGTTTTCTAATTTTATCAAAAGAAATTGTGAAATTCACAATTTGTGGAGATACCTAAAAAGAATATGTAAAATAGATATTAAAAATAAAAATTAATAAATGCCATAACATTTCACAAATTATGGAACCTGTCATGTCATATAATTTCGTTCTCTGTTATTCAATTGTAAAATTATTTTAAAAGAAAATTTTATATTATTTTAATTTTTATTTCAAACATCTTTAAACTTCAGGTTATAAAGCTAAACTAACTAAAATTCTCTGAAATATTAGATAATTGCTAAAAATATTGTGTTAAATTTTAATTCTACTTTGATTAGCGTAAAAACATCTTTCAATTGCCAAGAGTATTTGGAGAGAGAATTTGAGTTACTATACATTTTATTAATGAAGTAGAAGTGTTGTTAGTAATTCCGATATAATATTTGACAATATTTAGATTTTCTGTAGTGGAAATGATATACTATAGAATTTGTAAGGCATCTATTTTCCAGAGAGATACGTTCGGCTTATGACAATTGCAACTATCATTGTTGATAAGTTTATTATGATTTTTTATTTTGTTACATTGTTTTAGGATTTTATTTTTGTGTTTTTTTTATTATCAAATCAAGATTATCAGTGCAGCTACAGCTAAGTTTCAGTGTATTTTTATTAAAAATTTTGTTATTATTTGGGGAGTGTTTCTGAAATAAAGTTAAAGAATTTATTGCCTAACTTAGTACTAAACATTTGGTTAAATGGTAACGTGTACTAAATTATTTTACTATTCTTTGTTATTTTAAATTCCCTTATTAATATGATCAAGTAAATTAGCCACATAGTGTAAATTACACTACCTGATGAGGTATATTGAACACCGAACCGTAATAGCTTTTGAGTTGGAGTATGCTATAATAATAATAATAATAATAATAATAATAATAATAATAATAACTATATATCTATGCTCTACTTTTGTATTGAGCACTTTTTAAATATATCAAACTGTGGAATATATATCTATTAGTTTAAACCACTTATTATTATTATGTGTGTGTCTAGATCTCAGCCCTTCATTCATAGAACAATAAACAAAAAATTAAAAAAAATGTTTTGTTATTTATTTTATTTTCCTTTTTCCTCTCGTTCACTAATATGAGTAGATAGGTTCGCCTATAGTCAGGTTCACACTCCTCCCCGGTCTTTCGAACATGAGTAGAAATTTATCCCTTACTTCTTGCTTAGAATTGAGTTTCCACTTCCTTCTAAAATCTGCTTCAGCTATGTATTCCTAATGCTTATCCTTTCTTACGCTAATCTTACGCAACTCCACACAGTAAATTATTTGTTCTTGATCAAAAAGTAGAGAAAATGTGCCTCAGTCAAACAGAAATAATTTCAAATTTTACAAAAGTTCGTCAACGAAGCCTAAAAATACTTCAAGAAAAAAAAGAAAAAAAAGAAAGAAGAATGAAACATTGATGATTTTGAAAATAATCGAAAGTTGTTTTTGTTGTATCTCGTTTGCACAAAAGTAAAAGCCTTTTTCACTACTCTTGCTTTCGGTGAAGGACTTCAAACTGGACATTGATGATGTATCTTTGAACTGTATTTTTTTTCAAAAAGCAAATTTTGAATAGTCAAATAGAAAATGTCTTTAATAAACGACAGATGTTTGCTGATCAGAGTCTTGTCTCTTGTGAAAGAAACCATGGCATGTATGAACTAATTTAAATTCATTACACATTTTAAATTTTGTATTTAAAATCAAAACACAAAGAAGACAGTTTTTAAAAAGTATATAATTATTATTTTACATTTCAGTTCAACGCACGATAAAAATTCGTTATAATTCGTGGCTTTTGATCCCTTCCCGATGTTCACGGATTTTTGACAACAAGACCCAACACGTTAAAATGTCCCAAATTTGTAGGATGTCAATTTTATCGTAATAATTTTAGTGTTATTAATAAAAAATAATGGTTGTAGAAATTATCGTATAAAAATCATTAATAATATATGAACTTGTTGAAATTGACCCAGTTTTTCACTCACAACAAGCGCGATAGTCTGAGGTGTTAAACTACCAGAGGAGTCAACAGCTTTGATTCGGACAGTTAATTCCGGTATGCCCCGTACAATTACTTTACACCTTGCTCATAAATCTATAATGTATATATAGATATATAATTTGAATGAAACTCTTGTCTGATTATATTTTCACTTGGAATTATATCTGAGCAAATTTCTAAATTATAATTCGTTCACGTTATCTACATTGTCTTTGATTCTAAAACACTAAATTTGAATGAAACACTTTTAAAATGATAAAATCTTTTATACTCGCTTTTTTCAGGATTGTGATTATGGCTGGAATTAGAATAAACTGTTCTCATTTTAGATGGTAGAAGGCGTCTGGACCCTGGAATTCCAATCCTGCAGCAACACATATGTCCACCATAGCAAGACCACATCATAAAGTAGATGAGTGGTTTATGCCTAACCGCAAATCGATGAAGCATTTTATCTGTAAAGTTGTTGAATGTTCCTTACTAGGACAACAGTAAACATTTAAATACCAAACAGGATTCATACCGTTAGTTGTCGACAGAGGGCGCTAACGGATATCTGTTTATAAAGTACTCCTACTGCGTAACATTGGAGTAGATAGACTAAATTATCGCCCGGTTCACACTCCACCCACGTCTATTGAACAGGTGAAGAGGCTCATCCCTTGTTCCCTGTTTAGGATGTGGTTTCCGGTTTTCTCTTTCCCAATCTTTTCATTTTTCTTTTTTTTTTTTTTCAATTGGAGTAGATAGACTAAACTATCACCCGGTTCACACTCCACCCATCTCTATTGAACAGGTGTAGAGGCTCATCTCTTGTTCCCTGTTTAGGATGTGGTTTCCGGCTTTCTCTTTTCCAATCTTTTCATTCTTACGTAACCCCCTGCATATCAGTGGCGTTACCGCCTTGCTCGGGGTGATATGATTAAAAAAAAAAATTAAATACAATTTGGAAGATAGTCTTCCGCGATTTATGAAATTTGTTTTTCATTTATTGTATTATCTAAGTTGCTAATGTCATTGTAGGCTTTTATTTGAATACGTCAATTTTCGATGAGGGAGAAATCTAGAGGCATAGAAGAGGGGAAAATCACGAGGAGAGAGAGAGAGAGAGAGAGAGAGAGAGAGAGAGAGAGAAAAGAATTAAACGAAATAATAACTTATGAGGACCTAACAATTCAATTGTCAGAACAGAACTGCTCGACTATCAAAACAATATGATTTAATGATAGAAGTGAAAACTTTTTCGAACCCACCAGCCTTTAACAGAGAAAGACAGAGAAGTGTGCCATGATGTCTCCAAAAAGCCCTTCTCTAACTGGAATTTAGAGATTTCTTTGCTAACCAAGGTTAGAACACCCACTTTGCGCTGCTATTTAGCACATAGCTGAACGAGGGGGGGGGGAGAGAGTAAAAAGATGAATATTTTTCTAAAGGTTATTAGCCCAATTTTATTCGTTTGATTTCTAGTTATTGGCAATAGCTTTCTTCTCGATTTTCAATGTAATTCTATAGCAAGAAAAGGGGATTTTGGTGTAA
The DNA here is from genome assembly GCA_037127315.1 of Ascarosepion bandense. Taxonomy (NCBI): domain Eukaryota; kingdom Metazoa; phylum Mollusca; class Cephalopoda; order Sepiida; family Sepiidae; genus Ascarosepion; species Ascarosepion bandense. The sequence goes on along the minus strand of JBBBDQ010000789.1, from coordinate 2,820,662 downwards.
AATTAATGGGTACGGATATGAAAAACTGAAGATTATCATAATAATCGTGATTATTATTTTTTCTTCTAGTACTGAAATTTGTTATTTTACAGCATATATATATATATATATATATATATATATATATATATATATATCCGAGTGAGTATACAATGAGGAGAGAAAAAAGAAAACTCTTTTCCGTCCAAAACATTAATTTAAAACAGTGCTCGATATATGATGTATAGAGCTGTGAACATTTATTATAAATTATGTTTTAGAACATGTACATAATTTCTTCTATATATGTCCTGTTCTCTACAATCATATGGCTGTTTCAGTGTTTGGACTCAAACACTTCATCGGGAGAAATAAAGGTTTGGAATCATTCTCTGTTTATATTTGGTTCGTTGTTGTCGTGGGGGTTGGTTGGGGTTATTGGTAATTAAGTGAATGTGTTTCTCGTTTTGACTTTTAGACTTTTGAAGAATCTGGTGTGTAAGTGTGAAATTGTTGATTAATGGTATTATCTGTTGGAATGTACGTTTTATCGGTCGGGTATATCTTTTGGTTAGAATTTCTAAGAGGGCGGCGTGTTGATTAGTCATTTTTATGGTTGGCTATCGTTTAATTGATTGATGTCTGCTGTTACTGGACCTAATTCATGTATTTACTTTGATCCTGTGTCTAGGTTTTCACTTTGGGGTTTCTTAGATAGACGTGATAGGGGTGGGGTGTTTTTTCTTTCCAATTTTGATGTTTTCGGTATGGAATATTTTTTTATTTTATATTCAAGTTGGGAGTATTATTGTATTTAGGCAAAGTTATTTCAAGAAATCTAAATTTGTATTTTTTAGGAAGTAAATGCAAATTAGCGTTTTATCAGTTTTTTGTATAAAGTGGTATGTTTAATCTTAATTTTAAGTTTAGAGGGTCGGTTTTTTCTTTTAATTTTTTTATATTCTTTTTTCAATAAATTATCGTTTGGAATCCTATTTATTTCTTTTAATTTTTTATATATTTTATTTATTTAGATATTTTTGCGGGCATTAGATCTTACTATAAGGATTTATTACATCGATTTTTTTCTATAGCATTTTTTATCTTTTAAAATAATAAACATATCTATTCAAATTTCCAGTACTTTTTAGTGTGATTGTAGGGTTAGATCTTACGTGTGCTTACAGTTTATTTTTGTGTATGATATAATTATTCTGAAGTAATATATTTAATCTTGCTTTTGAATATATGAATTTTGATTCTTTTTCAAGTTTGGGAGCCATTTGTTTAATTTTGATTTTTCTAGTATGGAATATTTTTGTATTTAAGTAAGGTTATTGTGTTAAGTAAGGTTATTGGTGTAGGCTTTAGTGATAGACCTTCCTTTAAGGATTTATTGGATCGGTTTTTTCTATAGCATTTTTTATCTTTTATAATGAGAATATCTAATCAAACTCTTAGTATTTCTTAGCATGATTGTAGGGTTAGGTCCCTAGGTTGGATCTTTCTCCTTGCATTTGGAATGAAGAGGACATGAGTACTGTAAATAAATTAATAAATAAAAAGATAGATAGATAGATAGATAGATAGACAGACAGAGAGAGTGAGAGATAGAGATAGAGAGAGAATAAGAGAGAGAGAGAGAGAGAGAGAAGAGATAAATATTTTTTATTCTATTCAACGAACGAAGCCATAGTTTCAAAAATACAGACAAAAAAATGAACCTTTATTCTCTTTAAATATTTAGGTGGAAATAATTTTAACCTGCGGACAACACAAATAAACATTAAATAATCAATGAAACGCCATCATGAAAGAGAAAAAAAGCAATTAATTAAACTTCCCTGCTTTTCTGTCCTCGCTTTTATTTTTGTCTTAAGTTAGGTGTCAGAGATCAGTTGACGCTTTCCTTACAGGCTTGAACTGTCAGTAAATTACTTTATTGTGGGTGGAGTAAGACATTTCGTCGGTGTCGAAGCTAACGCTTTCCGATTGGACGGTTACTTTGAAGGTGTGGCTTACCGAGAGGCGTATCTAAAAACAGTGTTTTTCTTACAGTTCGTAGTAAGTAATTTATTATACTTTTAGCTTAGTTTGACACAAGGCCACAAGTATGGACACTCTGTGGAGATCGAACGCACTATTCAGTATTAGTGATCAATCTTGCTCGATAAGAACCAGAGAGCCCTCAATCCGTTGTTGTTGAAAGCAGTGAATGATGTTGTTGTATGTTCTCGTGTACAAGTCGATTTTTTAAGAGCGAATATTTTAGATATTAATTTTGTGAGGGCGAAATTTATTGACGATAAAAAAAAAATTGGTAATAATTCTTAGCTTTAAACACGGAAGATATTTATAACTGTTTTTGGTATATTTCAAATGATTTAATTGAATGGAAATAAATATTTTCATGTTTCACAACCATCAGTAATACCTTATTCTCAGGCACTCAGTCACTATACATAGCACTTTATAGAGGTAAGGTTTTTTTTATTTGGCATTTTAGGAAATGTACCAATTTTAAGAATGAGAAGTTGTGTAGTCCCTTCAGCAGAGGAAATCTCACAACTTACAAATTTGGCAGGCTGTGTTCATTAAGTGTCTAAAAAAGCTTTAATAAAAACTTTGAGAAAATTACAAGCATTTTGTTATTTTCTCATTTTAATGTGTATTAAAGTAAATATTGTTGGTTAAAAAGATATTTAGTAGCTTTAATGAAATGTGTTTTATATGACATTAAAATAAATCTATCTATCTATCTATCTATCTATCTATCTATCTATCTATCTATCTATCTATCTATCTATAAAGCTTTTCATCCCATGTGCAATAAAGGATTTTTTAATGTTTTGAGAGAATTTCTGTAGTTAGAAGAGTGGGGGTATTAACCTCACGCTTCTCACTCCTCTCACACATTTGTTGTGTGATTATACCGAAAAGAAAAAAAATCGGCCGACCTATATATAAGGTTGGTATATCGATTATTGATTTTAGGAATATAATCTATCACTGTCATAAATGTTCATATTTTTATAGTTCTGTCGAACGATAACGGATAAAAAATATTATGCGTAAAATTAAAATGTATTACAGACTCTTATAGGTACCTCCACTTATTTTCAATATCTAATTTTTAAATAAAATTTATAAAAATAAAAAAAAGTTTTTTGAAACATTTATATTAATATAATTGAAAGCTAAATGATTAAATCTACTATTTCCCATAAACAAAATACTCGGGTGTATTTCAAATAGACATTATACTGATTGGAATCTAAAATTTTAAGATTTTCTAAAAATAATTTTTGAGTGATCGACACATTTGTAAACAAAAATTAATTCTCGGTTTTAAAATTCTTGCAAAATAAAATATATCTCTGTGACAGGATTTCTTTTTGAAAGTTAACAAATTTAAAGTTAAATTAATCTGATTTACACAAGTATTACTTATTTATGGTGTAAAATTTATAATAAAACTATTTCTGTGTTGATCTTTCTGACATTTTCCTCGTATATTTGACATGTAATGATAACTAGGCAGATATGATAAGTGTATGGCGACCGGAATTGACAAAATCATGCAATTTTTTTCTTGCAGAAGGAAGAAACCGTGAAACACATTTTAATGCACACACGGAAATTACGATACAAAAAATAAGTTCGAATACACAACAAAATAAACAAATTTCTTCAACAAAATTTAATTTTTAAAAATTTCATGAATTTACGTGGAGTGGGGTTACAAATGTCAGTCAGTTAAGTGTCATACGTGATACACGTTTGGGCAATCATGTCTCGAAAGAGACATGGCTGACTGGGCAGAAGATTATCCCGCAGTAGGTTGCCATTGATTTCTGCAGTAGACTGGTTGCCGACCAAGGCTATAGAACTCAATCTGTCCTGTTATTTAACCCATAACTGGAAGGAATAGACGGATTAATACCTTTCCCAAGGGTATTTGCGCGTAAGTAAATGCAATGAATTCAAGTGGAATTCGAACTCGGCTCCCCGATTTCTCGTTCCGAGCCGATATCCACTGCATCACAACGCATATCCTACAAATGTAAAAAAAGAAAAAAAAATACTACCGAGAGTTTTTAAAAATAATAATTTAATTCATTTTTGAATAAGTCCTGAAAGTTTCATTAAAATAATTATTTGATTTTTGCACGATTATTATTATTGTTTATACATGTCATTTTTATTGGGAAGGTGACAAGTCAATCTTCACTCGAGAAATGTACTGCAACTAATATATGTTGATGTTTTCTTATTTCATTATTGACAGAGAGAGTCAATTGATATACAATACTGGTCTTTTGCGAAGTGTTTTTCTTAGAAAAAGCAACAAAATTATAATCCATATATTCTAAAGATAGTAAAAATCTGCTAAGATGTATCATGTACATGCAGTTCTTTACTAAAGGCCAAGTCACAGTGCAATTCTCGTCCAAAACTGGCGGTGTAGCTAAAAATCTCATCGTTCCACTTGAAGCGATTTTTTTTACTTTCTATTTAGGTTTGCGGTGTTACGCTGCTATTCTTGGCTTAAAATAGTTTTGCTTCTTATATTTGTAAGTAAATTTAGTTTATTTAATTGAGGTGTAAGATTTATTTATTCTTCATCTATAACTGCTATATTATTTTTTGTTTCCATTGCAAATAAGACATCTTTGTGTGTAATTCACTAAAATGAAAATGTAATTTAGGAAATTTGGCCTTGATACATAGAAGTTAATTTAACATTTTTCACTTAAAGTTAATTTAATATTCTTCTCTAATGATTTTTTATTTATAAAACCAAATACACTAATGACTAACTTTATTCATTTTTGATAAATTTGTATTTCTGTTACTAATAAATGAAAAATGTTTGTTTTTTACCAGGTTTCTTACACCTTAATGTAATATTCTTATTTTACTTGATTTAAATGAATAAATTATTAATCCTATTGTTTCTAGTCTTTCATGTTACAAATGTTACAAAATCTCTCTCAAGAAAGTTAATTTTAATTATGCTTTATGTTTAATTTTTAACATTTTTCTCACAAAGACTTTTTTCGATTTTGTTTTCACAATGCGAAATCTGTTTAAAGATTATATTATTTGTTACATAAAGTTAATTTAATATTTTTATCTATGATATTGTTATTCATAATAGCAAATACATTGATGACACAATTTTACTTTTTAATGAGCATTTTTTTTCGAAAAGGTATTTAAAAATTATGTTTAATTTTAGCTTATTTTACTATTAAACTACATAAAATAAGGGCAGACATGATACCTTATACGGTAAAATTAATGAAAAATCATTTATTACAAAATTTACAGATAGTTAATAGCATAACAGATTTCTCGTATAGTTTGACCGGTAGATAAAATAAATGAAAATACTGTTTAATAAATAAACAGAGCGTCTACTCAAATATGAGTATCCACTAAAAATAACGTTTAAGTTATAAAAATCTGTCTAATTAATGAATAAAAACACACCGATTTGTTTATATATATATATATATATATATATATATATATATATATATATATATATATTTTAACAAAAAGCACCTGATGATTGCATAGTACATGAAACTCCGTGGTATATGTTTATTTATTACTATATACTAGCTCTGTTATATTACATTGAGCACTATTTTATTAACATCAGGAAAATATTTATATATGAGCACGTACTTGCGTGTATATCTATCTATCTATCTATCTATCTATCTATCTATCTATCTATCTATTTATCTAAACGCACAGGGCGTGATGGATAAATTATAGTCTAAATTGCGCAAAAATAGAAATCTACACTGATATCTCATTTTAACAGATATATTTACCAAAATTACACAAAGATATTTTGAAATAATAAAGAGAAATTTATTCAAGAAAATCCCCATTTGCTTCAATCGTGGCTTCCGGGCGACTTCACGATCTCCTGCAACTCTTCCGAATGGTCTCCTTGTTTAAATTTTGTTGGTCTCTTGCTCAACTGCACCCCACACATACTAATCAAGAGGGTTGCAATCTGGGTAGTTTGTTGACCAAATGAAAGAGGTGATATGGTCGCAGAAATTGTCTTACAGCCATGACTGGGTTCTCCTACTTGTATGGCACAGTGCAGAGTTCTGTTTCCTGCATAGGGACTTTCAGTAGCCACCCTCTTGACACAGGGCAGCATTAAATCTCTGCTTATGGACATGACTGACTTGGAGGGATCGTTTTCAATCATAGCCTGAATCTCACCAACAAATTCGGGAGTTCTTATTCTATCAGAATGATTAGATTGAATTACCGTACCTTCGTAATTGCTCATCCAACTCTTTCCGAATCCTCTGCACTGTCCTCAGATTGATACCCAAACTCTCTGAATTGTATTGAAGCTTCGTGTACCAATACCAAGCAGTTCAGTATGCCATTTACAAATTTCTGGCGGAGTGAATTGCGTCAAAATTTTTTTGATAGATGGTTCCCAAATGACCCTACTATACTTTGCATTTGACAAAATCATAAACAAACAACGCACTTGCACGAAGTTAAAAATATAAAATGGCGACAATTTACCCATCGCTCCTCATATATATATATATATATATATATATATATATATATATATATATATAAGCTGATGTTATAGACAAGATTTATCTTCTCCATGAAACGCTTAAATAAAATTGTTCATAAAATTGAATAGTTAATATTTATTAGAAATACTCAACTTTTCCGCTATTGCGTTTTCTAGAAAAGGTTTCCTCAGGCAGACCGAGGTAGCAGAAAAGATTAGTATTTCTAATATATATAATAGTATTTCTAATATATATATATATATATATATATATATATATATATATATATATATATATATTTCCAAATTTCCAAATATATATATATATAAGACACGGGATTATTGAAAAGTTCTTAACCTAACGAAGAAGCTCACACACCTAAAATAAGATATTTAGTTACATTTTTGCAAATGAATTAGCATGAACAAACCTTTTTAACAGTTCTTGTGTAGACACACACACACACACACACACACACACACACACACCCACACACACCCACACACACACAGACACACATATGTATATATATATATATATTGTTTTCCAAAAATGTACTCACTATTTTAATGATAATACACGCAGTATTTATAATTATGTTACAAAGAAGATTAATATTTTTCATTAAATAAATATTAAATTAAATTAAATTGAGCTCTCCAGAGAAGAAAATTTTAAAAACAGTTTTCAGTTGAGCGATATAAGCATTACTTTTCAGAAATGAATAAAGCTCTTTCGGTGACTGGCGTGTGTATACACTGCTTATATACAACACGTTAAAATTTCCTTTCTTTACGCCATGCGCCTATGGATTAGCGGGTAGCGGCTCCGGCTGACACCAAATCGATCGAGTTTCGATCCCGGCCAGAAACAAATGAATGTGTCTAGCCACACTAATGAGCTGTGATATATCGAAACAGGCTTGTATGTGGATGACTAATATACATATATATATTAGTACCTTGAATACGTTTTCGTTGTTGTCAAACAATACGTTCCCAGAAGTGCGTGCGTGTAGGTTTCAGAGAGTAACGCATCAATAAGGAAGTAATATAACTAGGCATGCTTGAAATTCAGTATATGTCATTTCGTAGTGGTGCAAACAACGTTGTTTTTCATAGCGTTAAAGATGTCGAATTTCCTGCCAAAGAACTTGTATTTGCAGAGAATTTTACTGCACGACTTCATTCAAAGGAAATCGCAGCTGAAGCAATCAAAACTCTTGTTGAGACTTACGGCGGCAACGTTCTGTCAAAAACAACATTCCAAGATTGGTTTAGAAATAATGATTTTGATGATGAAGACAAAGAAAGCTCTGGCTCACTGAAAAAGTTTGAAGACAAAGAATTGGAAACATTAGTTCATGAAAACTCATGTCAGGCGCAAGCTGAACTTACAGAATTTTGATCACAAAACAGTTTCGAAACGTTTGAATGCATTAGGAATTATTCAAAATCAAAGACATCGGGTGCCGTACGCGTTGAAATCGAGAGACGTCGAACGGCGTCTTGTCACGTGTGAACAGCTGCTTCATCGGTAGAAAATTAAAGGTTTTTTATCGTATCATGACCGGCGATGAAAAGTGGTTACACTACGATAAGCCTAAGCATAGATGATCGTTTATTATGAGCTGCTCAAACTGACTGAAACCATCACGGAAGATTGCTATCGACTACAATTGATGCATTTCAACCAAGCATTGAAATAATAATAATAAAAAAAACGGCCGCTATACAAGCAGAGACACGACAAAGTAATTTTGCAACATGACAACGCTAGGCCACATGTTGCAAAACGGGTGAAAATCTACTTGGAAACGCTTAAATGAGAATCCACCTGCCGTATTCATCAAACATTGTCCCGTCCAATTATCATGTGTTCTGATGAAAATTTTCTTCTTATGAAGATGCTAAAAGATTGTCGATTTGGAGTTAGCCTCAAAAAACGTGTTGTTTTTCCGACGTGGAATTTGAATGCTACCAGAAAGAGAGGGAAAAGTAGTGGCTAACGATGAACAATGCTTTCAGTGACATCTTTCTTACTAATGTTTGTAAATAAAAGTTTACTTTTCTTTAAAAATCAGCACGAACTTATTCAAGGTCCTAATATATGCCTGTTACGCGAGCGTTTGAAAAACGGTAAAACAGTTATTGTAAATCGACTGAAGACACCGAAAGGTGGAAACCTAGGCCACAAAATAACTCCTTTCCAAATGAAAAATATTCAAAATTTCTACAATATAATTATATTGAAGACTTTTTCGTACAACTGTGTATTGGTCTAATTTATTTATGAAGAAAAACTAACTAATTAACTAATTATATATATATATATATATATATATATATATATTCACTGTGTTTCAAAATCATAATTGGATGCGAGTAGTTCAGTATTATTTATTTGTTTAGCTTCTTTACAAATTGGGTATCTCATCTCAAATGTTGTTTACATATTTATTTACAAGGAAAGAAATGCTTACTGAAAGGTAAAGATTAATGGTTTGGCAATTAACAGAAGCGTGAATTCTTCAATTATATTGTTGTCTATTTGACGAGTAACCTCCCTCTAATGCAAGTTTCATTAAAAATTACTGTCAAGTTACATCTGTTAAGTTATTGTATTGTGCATTTCGTGTGTGCAAAGAAGAGGTTTCTTGTAGTCAAACCAGTAGCGACATGTTTCGTCTATAGAAGCAATTACCCTAATGGAAAAAGGAACGCAGGTTTGATTCTTGTCGGCAGGCCCAATTTTACTTTAGTAGGTTTAATCAGTGGAAAATGCTAGCCCGAGAAGATGCAATGAGTCATTGTCCTGAAGGTTAGCATCAGCCATGCTGATGGAAGGTTAAAAAAACAATAAAAAACGATTCTCTAAGATGATTCTACGTCAATTTTACGGATAGCTTTGCAATATGCCTGTGTAGCAAATGCTTTTCTATCCCTGTCATCAATAACTTATTAACATCAGATGCTGCAAAATATGGCTAACCGCTTCAGTCATATTTCTTTCTTGTTATATTTTGTCCTGGTCCTTTTTCTCTTTGACATCAATTTCCTTTCAAAATATTCTTTTTTCCTTTTCCAATTCCAAGGCTGTCAACATTCTGTTTCCTAAACTGCACTTTCGTTTTCCACGTTCCGTTTTCAGTTCCCGTCTGCCAAATTCTCCACCTCCTTCTCCGCTCTTTCGAATTGTCTCGGTGCCTGAGTCATTTTTATCCTGTCATGGCCCGTCCGCTTGATCTCTTACTGCATACAGTCAGTGAAAATGGCAGTATTTAAAAGACATTAATTTCACAAAGCTCATTTACGATTTTTCAATCCACACGCTTTTCGTCTGGTGCGAAACAGCAGAGCGCCGTTAATACTCTTCTGTAAAGAAGGTGAAGAAAGCATTGATAGGAAAAGCTAGTTTTGGACCAGTGACGTTCTATTCAAAGTTTCCGAAAAGAAGAGACGTCACTGACTAAGTGAGATTAATAGAGTCAAAATCGAAAGAAAGAGAAGCTAAGGCGAAATATCTTAAAAGATAATTGCTTACGTTCATAGGTGGGAGCACGGATAGAGAATGACAGGCGAGAAAGAGGAAGATTTATAGAGAAAAACGATTGAAAAAACGTTCGAGAGAAAAAAAGGGAGAGATCGAGAATTAGGAGAAATAAATAAAATGAACGCCAGTGAAATGAGTAAGAGTAAGAAATTGATGGGTAGCAGACGGCGAGTTTTCAGGAGAGGCATCTTTATATAAATAAATAATGGCGCTAAGTGGCTACGTTTGGAAAGAAATGGGGATGGAGACAGCATAATTACTGGATGCGCTTGATTGCGTGTGGCTATGTTGGTAGGTAGGTAAGAAGATTAGTTTACGTGGAGAGGCGGCAAGATTTTGTGAAAAGGTTTTTAAGCGACATAACTTGTTCTATTTTTTTTGTTTTGCTCATTTTTTACATTTTTTTCTGTATTTCATTCTTTATTTCCTTTTCAGTCTGTCCATATCTATCTATCTATCTATCTATCTATCTATCTATCTATCTATCTATCTATCTATCTCCGTCTGTTCATCTCTCTCTCTCTCTCTCTCTATATATATATATATATATATATATATATATATATCAGTCTGTTCATATCTATCTATATATCAGTCTCTACATTTTATAATATTAAATACATTCAAGTGCTTTTTTTTTCTGACATTTTATGTGAAAGTAAATTTAGATTTAAATAGTATAATATAATTCAAATCTTTCTTTGGATAAATACAAAATCTTTCGCATGATCGTATTATATAATAATATTGTTGAGGAGAGGGTACAAAAGACAAGACAAACATACCAGAGAGAATTGTAACGCCCGAGTGTAGACACCATATTGAATCATGACTACCATAATAATTATTATCTTGACTTCTTCAATTGATAAGACTGAGCGAAGGCGAAAAATGTGATCTTTTTGGAGGCGGTTTCAAGTGGCAATATCATCTCCATTATTTAAAAAACGCCAGTGACATTTTTCCTCTAACCGTAAGAATTTTTGGTTTTATCAAATTCATTTTTAGAGATTATTAGAACGAGTAAAATTTATCTTGGAAGAAAGATGAGAAAAACAAAGATAATGAAGTCACATTTACGACGACATTTCAAAAAAGAAATTAGAAGGAAAATTAAAGTGCGATGAGAATAGAATTAAGAAGGAGAGAGAGAGAGAGAGAGAGAGAGAGAGAGAGAGAGAGAGAGAGTAATAATAATAAGACGGCGTGGAAGAAGAAATGGTTCTCGTGGCTTCTGATCCTAATTGATTAAATGTTTTGTCTTGATAAAAACTCGCTACAGCAAATATCCTGTTTGTAAATATCAGTTTGCTTGTCATTTGGCTGACCTTACCCAGGCTCTAGCACATGAGCGGGCGTAGTGAGGGAACACCATGGTGTCAGTAGTGTTGCTTTTTTAAGTTTGAAGGATAAGGCAGTCAAGGCAACTTAGGATTCACATCTAAATACTTGGAAACACCCTAATCTGAGACCGGACCCTACCTGAAAGTATTTCTGACTAGTCCCTGCCACTATATCGCGCACATTTGGATAGAATGCACGTGCTTGGTGTATCCTTATCGGACTAGGTGACATGATGGGTACTTTTTGTTTCATATACTTGCATCCCTGTGCCACTTTGATGGGTTGCTGCTCTCTCACCAAACAATGAATGAATAAATGACACATTGGTGATGAAAAAGTGGGGTGATGAAGATAAAAAGGGATTATTCGAAAATGGCAAAGATACAGAGGTTAAGTGAATAAGTGAGTGAGTGAGTGAGTAAGTGAGTGAGTGAGTGTGCGTGTGTGAGAAAGAGAGAGCGAAAGCGAGAGAGAAAGTTTGAAAGAGAGAGTGTGAATATCGCACTTAAAAAGAGATGTGTAACAACAACATTTTTTATTGATTGATTTGATTTTGACGGCTTATTAATGTTATTTAAAGTCGAAATATATTTTGGGATTATTAGATTTTTTGGGAGATAATAATAATTTTCTTATATAAATTTTACTGTTTAACCCATAGCTGAGAGGAGGGGAAGAGGTGGATTATTTTCCAAAAGAATGTATTCGTAAATGGATGTAACGAACCCGACTGGAATTCAAACTAAGTTTTCCGATTTCTTCCTCCAAACCATTACACTACCCACACATCCATTATCTATTATATCACCCGTACATCCAAGCTTACCGCACCTGGTATTCTCGAACAATCACGTATCTAGGTACTGACCAATTCAACGTTGATTAATAATAACAGTAAATCTTTTGATACTGGAGATAATTAATTTTTTCTCTTGTCAGAGGTTCGAGCTCTGGTAAAAAGTCAAGATTTTGAATATATTGTTTATTGCGAAAAAGATTAACTTACTTGCATCATAATCTTCTTTTTCATTTAGCAGTATGCGGAACTATATCAAGTATCAATAATAATGATTGCCTTACATTGTGGCTGAAGCAGTTGCGTCTCAGTTGACGCTAGTAGTCGGTGTTCGACTATTGTCACCAGATACAGGTCATAATATCGAATACTGATGTTAAAGGCACATTTTCAATGCTCATCTGTGTCGCGAATAAGTCAAACCTAGACAATATCTATAGGTAGACGTGTACCTGATATATCGGAACAACGAAAGAAGTATTTGGGACGGTTTTGAAAAGTCGAAGGGAAACTGAAATAAATGTGTAGTACTTTGAAAAAGATTAAGACGCAATTGTCCTAGGTAGGCAGTATAATTTCTGGACATGCCTCGCACGTGCTGGTGAAAATGAATAAATGATTTGCTATCTATCTATCTATCTATCTATCTATCTATCTATCTATCTATCTATCTATCTATCTATCTATCTATCTATCATTTTTCTCTTGTTTTTTCTTTCACTTTCCCACAAAAGAAAAACAAAAGGCAAAAAAGAAAAAAAAAAAGAAAAACAAATTGAATAAGGTGATGAATGAATTGTCGATAGGAATCAACACAATATTGGGAGAGGGGGTGGACGAGGCTGAGTTAATTCGGAATTACGATAACTGAAACACAAGTTGAGCGGCGATATGAATACGTAATGCTTTTTCGAGAATTAGAAGAATTTGTGGAGGTGGGTGAAGAACGATGTCGGGAGAAATTCAAGGATAAGAAATGGGAATAAATGACGAGAAAAGAAACAGATAAAGTTAATGAAAAGAAAGAAGAAATAGAAATTATATAAGAGAGAGAGAGTGAGAGCCGATTAAAGCAAAGGAAGGAAAGTGAGTGAGGGGGAGGAGAAACGAAGCAGCAATGTGAATTGATTGAAGGAAGGGTAGAGGAGAGAGAGAGAGAGAAGAATAGGAAGAACCACAGAGGGAAAGAGAAACTGGGAAAGAGAGCCAGAGTGTATGATGGCTATTGATTATGGCATGTAAAATAAAAATGATGAGAAAGAAAGGAAAAAACAAAAAGAAAAGAAAGGATAGTGCAAACATAAAAAAGAAAAGTAAAAGAGACAAAAGATGGAATAAGAAAAACAAACTTTAAAAAGAAAGCAAGAACGAAAGAAAAATGAAAGGAAAAAGGCGGGATACATAAGGGGGAAAAAAAAGAAAGAAAAATGCAAGTAAATGAAGAACCAAATTGAGAAATAAGGAAAAAGTGAAATAAGTAAAAAAAAAAGAAAAAAAGAAAGAAAGAAAAAAGCCAAGAAAAAAACATCAACAAAGTATGCAATCTAAATAAAGAAAGAAAGAAACAAAACAAAACAAAAAATATTTCTTTAACTCAGTTTCGTTTTGTTTTTTGTTTTTAATTCATGCGTTATTCAGTGTAGTATTACATCAGGTCACCAGAAGAGTGTTCTGTGTAAGATTCCATGAAGATTAATGAATGTGACACATACCCGAAGAAGGTCGGAAAGTATATCGGTTGAAATGTTATAATAAAAGTAATAAAGATGCAGATGCAGATGAAAGTCTAAAACAATTATAGAATAATAACAAGAGAAATAGTTTTCCTATAAGGGACAAAAAATGTGTGTGTACCTGTGTGTGAAAGTGAGATTAGATAAAAAAAAAAAAAATTCGTAAAAAGAAGGGAAGAGAAAACTGTACAAAAGGGAAGAAAATAGCTTCTATAAAAAGGAGAACGCAAGAAAGGTGGAAGAGGGAAGAATAAAAAGAGAGAAATACGTGAAAAGGAGGGGGTAGACAATTTGTAAAAGCAAGAAGGAGAAACAATATAGGAAAAGGAGAAAGAAAGAATGAAATTGATATGAGAGAAAGAGAGAGAGAGAGAGAGAGAGAGAGAGAGAGAGAGCTATAAAGATTAGAGACTATTGCAAAGAAAAGTATATTTAAAGTGTGGCAGAGGCAGTAATGAAAACGTAGTTTGTGGTTCTGGGAAGGATGAAGGGCAGATAGCAAATTGATTAATTCGTGCAAACACCATTTTGTATTTGTCATGTAAAGCAGAAAATTTATTTTCTTCTTGGTTTTGTTCGAAAGATGCAAATGAATCTCATTTGCGCTTTTGGCAAATTTAGTGATAAGAGAGGCTGGAGATTTGATATTAATCGAAGGAACCGATTTACAAAGAACACGCAGACATAACCACATAGACGACGGACCGCTCTCACATACTCGCTCACACATACATGCAAATCTATACACATATATACGAAAACGTCCACCAGATATAGGCAAACATATAGAAAGAGGTTTAGATACATACACCAATGCCTACACAAAGAGGAGAGGTAATGAGAAAAGAGAAAACATTCGCCTACATATGTATACCGTGACAAAGTACTCTGTGTAGAGTGATGATTAACAACCATTGCAGGTAATAAGTTTGATCCTCATTGGGCACTCCAATATTTTGTTTTTATGCGAAATCTGTAAACACTTGTTGAAGAGTAACGGTTAACAAGTCTTGAATCATGCAACTACATTAAGCAACAGAGTCACTAGATTGAGCTAACAAGTACCAAATTGGTTTGGTTAGTTCTATGGCATATCAACCTTTCTCGGGTTATGTAGGGCCGAATTTTGTCATTTTTGATAAACAATATACAGGTAAACATAGGTTTGGTTTACACGAGAGTCAAAAAGTACAGTAAAGAAGTAGCCCTTTTTTTTTGTGAGATAGATTACTCCTTCGCATGGAAATGCAGATGGCGTATTCTTCACACCAACCTACAAGTCGAGAAGCGAACTGGGCTACATTTTAAAGCTGAGTGCTAGTAAAGTAACATTTTTCTCATTCAGTCAGTTAAGTGCCATGCACGATACACGCTTGGACGATCATGTCTCGAAAGAGACATGACTGACTGGGCAGAAGATTTTCTCGCAGTAAGATGCTATTATTTTCTGGTGTAGACTGATCGCCAAATAAGGCTATAGAACCAATTCTGTCCTGCTGTTTAACCCATAGCTGGAGGGAGAAGCGACGGATTAATACCTTTTCCAAGTGTATTTGCGCGTAAGTGAATGTAATGACTTCAACTAGAATTCGAACTCGGCTCTCAGATTTTTCGTTCCGAGCCGATATCCACTGTACCACAACGCCTATCCTTAATTATTTTAACAGTCCCCGCCACACACACACACACACACACACACACACACACACACACACACACACACACACACACACACAAAAAAAAAAATGCCGTAAATATCAGAATTCAAAATTTAGTAGCACTGGACTTTTGAAAGTACCGAAATCTGGTACCCAATTCTGCATTATTTTGATTTTGTGCTACTGTGACGAAAGAAATCATTAAAAAGTCAGTTTTTGAAACCGTTTCAGTAAGTTCAGTCGTCACTAAATGTCTGATTGTTATGAATGTATGCATTTGAGCCGGGAAAAATGTCAAGCCTTGAAAGTAGTTAAAACTTTTCTCGATTGTTCAGGGATTAGCAATATTCAAGCATACGAAAGGACTTTGTATATATTTTCTGATATTTTGTTTGATTTCAAGTTAAAATGTGAAATATCTGAACAAAAAATCAATCAGAAAAAGGGAAAAGCTCTAAGACCTGTTTGCTGAATGCTAGTGTCATTACGTGCCATTAAAATTCGAAGGAAAACTGAAATAAAAGTTTCGCATCATTATTGTGTTATCATCATTTATTTTATTTTGTAACAAATAAGAGAGCAATAAAACTAAGGAATTCACTTTTACAAAACATTGGTGTTTTTTATTTTTAAATTCTGTTATCTGTTATGACATAAAAGTAAAAAAAAAAAAGAATAATAATGAAAAGCTTCCAGACCCAAATCACAGATTATATAAAAGATTGGAAAAGAGAGAACCGGAAGCCACATCCTAAACAGGGAACAGGGGATGAGCCTCTTCACCTGTTCAATAGATGTGGGTGGAGTGTGAACCGGGCGATAGTTTAGTCTATTTAATTCAATTGAAAAAAAAAGTGAGAAGATTGGAAAAGAGAAAACCAGAAACCGCATCCTAAACAGGAAACAAAGGATGAGCCTCTTCACCTGTTCAATAGATGTGGGTGGAGTGTGAACCGGGTGATAGTTTAGTCTATCTACTCCAATATATATATATATATATATATATATATATATATATATATATATATATATATTGCTTAATTAATTTTGTAATTTCAACAACAACAAAGAAAACAAAAAAAGATGATAGAAAGTGAAAAACTGAGTTGCAAAATATTGTCCACTAAGATTTCTTGATCTTTTTTTTATTTCACTGATGATATATTTCGAAAGAAATAGTTTAATACAAAATATGAAAAATAATATTCTTAAGAGTCAAATGTTTTATTTCTGAGGGCAGAAGTAAATTACCAAGCAGACAATGTTTAAATATAAGTAAAAGCTATAAGTTTGAGTGCTTTTTTCTTGGCAAACATTTCTCATTTAAAAAACTAGTGCAAAAGAATTTTTCTACCAATTACTTATTCTACATCTGTTATTGGCTTTTTAAAATTTGAAACAATAACTTTTGAAAATACATTATTGGGAAGTATATTTTTAATCACATTTTGAAGATTAGCTATATCTTGCAATTCCATAAAAAAATTTGCGTCTTTTATTACATTCTATCATAATATTTTACAGTCAAATTTGTTAAATTTACTGTGTTAGCTTCAAATTCATATCAGTTTAATTTAATGATCCCAAATTTAATTATCTTTATTTGCAAAAGGGAGCAATAAAAATAATGAGGATAATAGTGAAAAGATTTTTGTGAAAAAATAATTTAAGTTATTTGGTTGTTTTTCAAAAGTTAAATTAATTTTATCATTATTAAATTGTTAAACAATATGCTTCTGAAAATATCATAGATCAGTTATTTTCAAGTTACCTTTTCCAAATACAAAATTTGTTTCTTTGTCTTTTGCTAACAAATTTAATTATTTATACAGAAATTGCTATTTTATGTTGTTGAAAATTTATAATTTACCTGATCATTTAGAATTATCAATTTCTTTTTATTTTCAATAAATTGAATTATCAATTTCTTGTAGATTCTTTTGTTCACTTTATTTCAGTAATGCACATATCAATATTTTTGAGAAAATTCTTTGAATTTCCTAAAGACAAATTTGGGAAAATTTCAAATCATTGAAATACATTTAAAAAGAAAGTAATAAACATTTATTTTCACAGTTTAGATTATAACCATGCATAATATTGCATTATTTAAAAAATATCACTGGTATTTTATCAACACATGTATTTAGTTTGGGCCTCACACTTTCTAAGCAACATCTGAAATGAATGAGTGCCCTATCACATGTTTTTTTAAAATTTTATCTCTCAATATTCAAAGTCATGATTCCTCAAAAAAGTCCATTCCTTTTAAGGATAGAATTTTTGTGGTAACGTGTAGTTTGCTCCCTGGTTAGCAAATATGACTCATGTGTGCAGTCGATTGTGGTGAAAGTTTCAGATAACATAGCTACTTGTAAGAATTCATGAAGACCAAGTTTAAAAAATGCGTTTGTTGCGTTCCCAACGTCCTATGACCTTTTGGAAAGTCACGAATCCAGCTCTGTCCGCTTTAGTTATATATAAATAGAATTGACTGATTAGGCCCTATAAAACCAGTCTTTGAGAAGGGAAACTCAGAATTAAATCACAGTGTGGCAGGGTAAGAGCCATTACTACATCTGACAGTTTGAATGTCCGAGTCGACAACTAACACACACACAGAGAGAGAGAGAGAGAGAGAGAGAGAGAGAGAGAGAGAGAGAGAGAGAGAGAGAGCACCAAAACTCTCACACTTAGTCTAACTCTCTGTCTTCGGGCGGAGAGGAACCCAGACGAAGGCCAGTCTTGCCTGGGTGAAAGCAGACAAGCGCCCGAACGTGGCTTATGCAAGGTCTAAGATAAATTTTTGCCCAGGCTTAAGGGTCCGGAATTCCCACGTTAAAACCGACATTGTGTCAATTCTGGTCTCTGTGGGGAGGTTTCTGATAAATGCACCCCTCTGCGTTTCACGTTATTAGCCACTTCATAATTAATCAATCTATAAAAGAAATATTTTGAAGACGTGGCCGATCATAGCTTTACACAACTGTTTATCCCTTGCAGTCATGTCCTCCCATCGATTTACGGATGGTATGTTAAGTATGTTATTTGCTGTGTCCCACTACCCTTCAATATATTCTGTATGAGTAAAAATCTCAATCCATTTTCCATTTGCACCATTAATTTTAACGGCTGCTTTCTAATTTTGAGTCTCCCTTTTTGCTTCAATTTTTCTTAAAAATTCCTTATTGCTCACATATTCCGTCCATGGTATTCTTAGCGCCTTTCTGAAGAACTACATCTCTGAGCTCAAGTCTCATTTTCATCAATGAGGATGTTGCCCAGAATTCATTGTAACAAAAACGAATTGATATTACATAATAAGTCAGCTCTCTCTCTCTCTGTGTGACTTGTTAACATTTTCGAAAAAAGCTTTCGTTATTTCAATGCGTCTTTGGATTTTGGTGTCAAATTTTCTATCTTCTTTTAAAAATCTTCCTAGATAGCTACATTTATCTGATTATTTGATAGGGAAGTCTCCAATTTGGAGCTCGCATATTGAGCTGTCACTCTTGTTAATAACTATACATCCTGTCTTCTTAGTGTTTTTATTTTATTTTAATTTATTCAAACATCTGCTTTGTAAACTGTGTACATTTTGTTAAATTATAATTTTTAATAAAATCATAATATTTATTGGAGTTTCAGTAACCAGACTAATAACGGGAAATTTGAAAACCCGGTAAAGTTCAAAAATCGTAAGAATGATATGCAATCTACTAAAATTTATACTTTGTCATAATATTTAATAATGCAAATGTTTCGGTGAATATATTAAGACATGGAATGGAGTACAGGGAACTACACAAGGAAATAAGAAGAAAATAGAGACAGGCTAAAGAGGAATGACTCAATGACAAGTGTGCCGAAGTAGAGAGATTGAGCAGGACTAATAAAGCAGACATGCATAAAGAAATAAAAGAACTGACAGGACAAAAAACCTGCTCTTCAACAGGATCCAAGGATGGAACAATCATATTAGAGAAAGAGGAAATACTGCAACGATGGGAAATATATATAGAGGATCTTTTCCACGACAAGAGAGAGCAACAATTAATAATAAAAGATGAGGACGGACCAGAAATATTAAAGTGTGAAATGGAATCTGCAATAGACAAACTGAATAGAAACAAAGCAGCTGGTCCAGATGGCATAGTCATAGAGCTGCTGATAGCCCTGGAAGAATTTGGTATAGAGAAAATTACAGAAATAATAAATGAAATTTATAATAGTGATGTAATACCAAATGACCTCAGCAAGTCGATCTTCATAGCACTACCTAAGTAGCCAGAAGCAAACGAGTGCGAACTCCACAGAACCATTAGTTTAATGAGCCATATAACAAAACTGATCGTCCGAATCCTGATGAACCTGATACTAACAGGCCAGATATATGGAAAAAGAGACAGGGGAACGCAACGGATAACGTATTTGAAAGACCTAATCGGGTGGATGATGGAACGAGGGTTGCATGGTGAAACAGGAGAAGGCGTGCGGAGAGCCACCAAGGATAGGGAGATGTGGAAATCCATGGTCGCCTACGTCCTGAAGGGACGGGGCACATAGAAGAAGAAGAAAATTTAGAAAATTTAAGGTGGTTAATTAAACATTGAAAAATTTTAGTTGCAAGTTGAATATATTTTTGGTTTTATCTGCTTTTACCATTGATCTATCAACTTTTTGATACTGTGCGGTTATTCTCTACAAAAAAATAAGAAGAAGAAAGAAAGAAAAAACAACAAAGAGACAAACCAAAATTATCAATATTTATTGTACATCTACAGAATTTATGATGTACAATATCGGGAGGAACATTTACTTTCCATCTTTACGTAGACCGGTTAATGTTAATTAAAATGTTTAAAAAACAACTTGTGTACCAACTAAATATAACGTTAATGATTATAATAATATTAATACATACATACATACATACATATTTTTATTACTTCATATTTGATAACCCGTATTTGAACGTCCCCCTTTTTAAACAATGCTTATTTCTAATTCCACTATTTACATTGTTTGGACTGTTGTACTCATCTTTATTGTCATAATCACGGCGTTTCGACAGTTGTACGCTTCTTCAAGTAAATTACGTTGGAATTCTGAAACGAGTCCTTTATTTCACCCACTGGGATTGTTCTATTTCCACGTACCGTGCCTTTTCTGAATCTACTCAAGTGGACAAGATAAAGAGTCCAGTTCAAAATTCTAGCGTATATCACCTAAAGAAAATCGGAGCGTACAACTGTCGAAACGTCTTGAATATGACAATAAAGATGATGACAACAGTTCGAACAATGTAAACAGTGTAAATAATTAATCTCAGAAATATACACAAGTGTTGATTTCGTCTACCGACCTGCGCATTCGAGAAAAAATTAATGTATTTACAATGAATCAATGAATTTCTTATTTTTTTCTTCTTGTTCTGAGAGAGAGAGAGAGAGAGAGAGAGAGAGAGAGAGAGAGAGAGAGAGAGAGGCTCAGCCGTGGTGTATTTTCAAGAAAAGAAAACTTTGATATCAAATAAGTTTCATGATTTTCGTACTGAATTTATTCCGTGATGACTTGACGAATCCAGTAACAAACCGGAAAAAATGTCAAATAAGACGGAGTCTGTTGAAACTATTCGAAATTTTGGGTTTCACTTTATATATATATATATAATTTTTCTAATAATTATAACAAATTTTAAACTATATACTATGTGTGCGTTTGTGGAGGAAAAATAGAGATTATAAAGAGAGAGTGAACGAGAAGTGAGAGGTTAGAGAAAGAGAGCGAATGAGATTAGAGAGACAAATTAAGGAGAGATTAAAGAAAGAGCCAGAGAGCAAGAGGGATTAGAGAGAGATCAGAGAGAGATTAGAGAGAGAGAGAGAGAGAGAGAGAGAAATTTAAGAAAGAGAGATAAATAAAGAAAGAGATTAAAGAGAATGAAATTAAGCGAAAAAAGCAAAACTAACGGAAATCTGCCAGAATCATCTTTAGGTAAAGAATTTCGTCCGTACGAGATTCTTTTGCGAATAGCCAACCCGCCATCTTTAATTTAAAAAATGTATCCTCTACACAAAAATTTAGATATATTTTACATTTTTATAAATTCAATTGCATCAGATTTCCGCGTTTACTTTCGTTTTTATCGCTTAAATTGACATCTGACATCACCTTTTTCATGTCTCCTGTTCAACTTCTCCGCTTGCTACTTCCTCGCCTTCTTGTTGAAGTGAATAAACATGGAAAACAAATCATTACAAGCAGCAACCTTTTCATAAACATCTTGGCGTTTAGAGTTCTTTGCTGTGTCTCTCTTTGAGAGGAGTCTTTTGGTTTTCATTTTTACAACGATTCGTCATTCTGAATTTTATAAATCAATTTACATCTATCGCAAAATATTAATTTAATATTTTACTTTCATCCATATTCATTTCTGTAATTCTCTTTATGCTCGGATGGATGGATATATATATATATATATATATATATATATAAATCTGCATATATATATGCGGATGCCGCTCGTTTTAACATTTTCAAACAGACATCTTTTCTCTTTCTAGTGAAGTTTGACTCTAAAATAACTAGAGGTTTTCAGTGGAGATCAAGTGATAGCAAACTTTCGCATTATTTTAGTATATTTAACTTTATTCTAGCTATTATGAGTAATGCTGTCTTCTGTATGGCTTCAAGAGTTAATGTTTTTTTACAAATCTCTTCAGGATTATTCTAAGATATCCAAGAAATGTCCTCGTTCATATTTTTCAATATTTTCAGTTCTCTTGGCGGGAATATTTGTCTAATTTTTCAATTTTACTTTGCTGCCTTCTGTAACAAGCAAATTTGCTAGCCTTTCTTTCCTTTTTTATCTTCTATCTTGGAGAGGGTGATTCATTTAGAGTCCTGGAGAATATATTCATATTTGTTATTTTCATTGGCAGTTTTTTGTTTGAATTTTGAACCTTTTATTTTAATGACTAAACCTCTGGAGAGTACCCAGTAGATTATACACATACCTCCTCCCCCCTTTCTCCTTCTTCTTCGTCTTACTGTTGTTGTTGTTCTGCTGTTTATTTTTTTTATCCTTTCCTTCTTGTTGTTGTTGTTGTTCTTGTTGTTGTTGTTGTTCTTGTTGTTGTTGTTGTTGTTGTTGTTGTTGTTCTTCTTCTTCTTCTTCTTCTTCTTCTTCTTATTATTATTATTATTATTATTATATTGTCATTTTTAATCATATTTCGATTTCTGCTATGGTCGCACTTTTCTATCTTCCCTAACATCCATAGCGTTACATAGACAAAGTTCTCCTTAGTGTGCGGACTATACTTAACAAGACAAGTTTTTGTATATCTCTTTAGCTGGGGTTTCCAGGGATTCTTTCAATGTGTTGTTTTGTTCCATTTTTTATCATTCCAAGTGCACCTACTATCAATGGCACGATTCTTGTTTTCAATTTTCACATTTTTTCTATTTCAATTTCCAGGTTTTTATATTTTGACAATTTTTCAAATTCCTTGGTTGCTATGTTACAATCCGCTGGACAAGACATATCAATTAATAGACAAGTTTTTTCTTTCTGGTTTTTAACAATAATGTCCGGCCTATTTGCTTCAATTTTTCTGTCTGTGTAGATGGTGTAATCCCATAGAATGGTGACATCTTCTAGTTCTGTAATCGGTGCTGTTCATACCAGTGTTTGTTTACAGATTGTCCATAGTGTTTGCACATTGTCCAATGTAAATGTTGCCCCACTCTATCGTGACGATTTTTATATTCATTTGGGACAAGTACAGAACATCCTGCGATTAGATGGCTTATTGTTTCTTGGTATTTACCAAAGAACCTGCATTTTGGATCCACATTATTATGTATAATCTTTGCCTGAAAGTTTGTAGTGAAAAGACTTTGGTCTTACGCTGCAAGTTGTAACCATCGATGAGTGTTAACTTTATCAACATTGGATTTATTAGCACGTTCTGGATATTAGCCATGCAGAGGTTTGTCTTGCCAGCGTTGTTTCATCTGTTCAAGTTATTATTAATTATAATTATTAATCATATTCTTATTCTTATTATTGTTTTTATTCTTCTCATTCTTTGTGTTATTTATGTTTTCACACCAGATTGTCCAACGGTTAAATCACGCTGAAAACACCAATTCCCGTTCAGTCACTGAAGTTAAGCAGAGTCTCGACCGGTCAGTGTCGACGACCGCTACGGGATACAGGATACTGTAAGCAACCACCTCCGTGAGAAGTCGTAAAAACAAGTCAATCAATCAATCACGTTAAATGAATCTGGTTGCTCTATATAAGACATCAAGTGACAGTAAATTTCTTCATTAATCCAACACTTTTTTCAGTATTCTTTATGTTTCAATTCTGATTTCCAATTCCCCCAAATTGCTTCAATAATGACGGGCACGATTTTTTATTTTCTAAGGTCTAGGTCGAGTCAGGTTGTCCGTGTGTGTGTTTCTGTTTTTGTTTATAATATTATTGCCGAAGTGAGTAACATCAATTCTCTTCAAACAACTTTCTCAGTCAGTAACTTTGCATTCCTCTGTATTGCCGTAAGCTGGACAATCTTGATTCTTTGGATGCTCTGTTTATTATAATTATCACCATAACCTTCATGTTTAACAGTTTTTTATTCCCTGTTTGCAGTACTGCTATTGTTTCAATTCTTCTTCTTCTTCTTCTTCATTATTATTATTATTATTATGTCATTTTTCATCATATTTCGATTTCTGCTTTGGTCTCACTACCAACCAAGTCTGCGGGGAGACCTAAGGCAGGTAGTGGCGTGTTGTTATGACTCCATTTCATGTTTTTCTATCTTCCCTATCATCCCCAGCATTACATAGATAACGTTTTCCTTAGTGTGTGGGCTGTACTTAATAAGACAATTTTTTGTATATCTCTTAAGCTGGGGTTTCCAGGGATTCTTTCAATGTGTTGTTTTGTTCCATTTTTTATCATTCCAAGTGCACCTACTATCAATGGCACAACTCTTGTTTTCAATTTCCACATTTTTCCTATTTCAATTTCCAGGTCTTTATATTTTGACAGTTTTTCAAATTCCTTGATTGCTATGTTACAATCCGCTGGACAAGCCATATCAATTAATAGACAAGTTTTCTCCTTCTGGTTTTTAACAATAATGTCTGGCCTGTTTGCTTCAATTTTTCTGTCTGTGTAGATGGTGTAATCCCATAGAATGGTTACATCTTCTATTTCTGTAACCGGTGCTGGATGATGTTCATACCAGTGTTTGTTTACAGCTTTTCCATAATGTTTGCACATTGCCCAATGTAAATATTGCCCAACTCTATCGTGGCGATTTTTATATTCGTTTGGGGCAAGCACAGAACAGCCTGAGATTAGGTGGTTTATTGTTTCTTGGTGTTTATCACAAAACCTGCATTTTGGATCCATATTATTATGCATAATATTTGCCTGAAAGTTTCTCGTGAAAAGACTTTGGTCTTGTGCTGCAAGTATAAATCCTTCAGTTTCAGACTTTAATCCAGATGCACGTAACCATCGATGAGTATTAACTTTGTCAACATTGGATTTATTGGCACGTACTGGATATTGGCCATGCAGAGGTTTGTCTTGCCAGCGCTATTTCATCTTTTCAAGAGCTTTATCTTTGGCTTTCATTTTCATATTTTTTGCCGCAATAGTTGGTTCTTGGCTTCTGTTTTGCTTTTCTACAGAATCTACTAACTGTAAATCTTGTTTGTATTTACTGCCTTCTTTTATTATTGAATATTTTTTCTTTCTTTCTTCATGTTGCCTTACTAATTGTATCATCCAATCCTTTGTTGTTTCTATGTATGTTAGTAAGCCAATAGTTGTTGTCTTGTATGACAATTCCAGCTGAATAAGACCCCTTCCACCTTCTTTACGGGGTATGTATAGACGGTCTACATCAGCCTTTGGATGATGCATCTTATGCTTAGAAAGAAGCTTTCTTGTTTTAGCATCCATTCGCCTGATGTCGTTTAGAGTCCAGTTTAAGATGTTGAAGCTATATTGGACAACTGGGATTGCAAGGCTATTAATGGCCATAACTCTATTCTGTGAATTTAATTCAGTTTTTAATATCATTCGTAGCC
Organism: Ascarosepion bandense; assembly: GCA_037127315.1. NCBI lineage: Eukaryota > Metazoa > Mollusca > Cephalopoda > Sepiida > Sepiidae > Ascarosepion > Ascarosepion bandense. The sequence continues at coordinate 2,794,903 of JBBBDQ010000789.1, read as the reverse complement.
TTCTATAGTACTCTTTACGCACTATTTCTTTCATTTTTTTATGGTGAATGTTTTCGCTCTCATTTACACCTAGGTATTTATAAGCTTCTTCTGGTTTCAATTCTTTTATTGTTACAGCAGGGTCTAGGCTAATTGAGGATGTTTCTTGTATTGATCCACGTAAAAATGTAGCTTTAGCACATTTATTCAAATTAAATTTCATTCCAATGTCTTCGCTGAAGCATTTTACAGTTTGCAGAAGACCTTCCAGCTCATTATCATTCTTAGCATATAACTTTAAGTCATCCATGTAAAATAGATGGCTTATTTTCTTTTGGCCTATTTTATAACCACATTCTGTCTTATTAAGTTGACTGGTTAGTGCTATTAATGATATGCAGAATAGTAAGGGAGATAAAGAATCACCTTGAAATATACCTCTTTTGATGTTTATTTCATCAGACTTATAGGTTCCATTTATATGATTGAGGTAAAGGGTTGTTTTCCATATAGACATGCACTGTTTGATGAAATTGATGATGACGGGCGATATCTTGTATATATTTAAAGTCTTTAAAATCCAGGAATGTGGCACACTATCGAATGCCTTTCGGTAGTCTATCCCGGCAGTACTAAGATTTTTCTTTGTATTGTAGCAGTTTTCCAGGATCATTTTGTTAATTAGCAATTGGTCTTTACAATCATAACAGCCACGTTTGCACCCTTTTTGTTCAAGCGGTATTATGTCATTTCTTTCTAGGAATAAATATGTTTGTTTTGTTAAAATAGATGTTTAGGTTAAGCCCATATTTTTTCCCAGAACTGTGTGACTTCTTCCATTCTGGGGGGTACTGTCACTTCAATTCTTTTTTTACCTATTTCCCTGTAAAATCTCTTTATATCAGTCTGAAAAATCTTGTTTTCTATTATTATTATTATTATTATTATTATTATTATTAATTTGTTATTATTATTTTTACACATAACGCATTATAAAAATCAAACCTAGATTTAAGTATATTTTGATTTTGCTAAAATTGCCTCTTTTAATTTACATTTTCTCTTTATCTTCGACTTACTTTTCTTTCTTTTCTCTTTTTCTCTTTCTTTTTTTACCCATGTCCTCCTTGTTTGGTCCTCTTTTTTCTTTTATTTATTCATTTTTTTTTTCAATCCTTCCGATTTTTATTAATTTGTTTTCGTATAATTCCTTCCTTTACATCGATTTCTTTCCACTTATCCAACACCCAATTAAGATCGAACTGTGTACCATACTGAAACAAGTTTGCTAAACGTGGCTCGACTGATTAATTTTTAAGCTTAATATAAATATATATAATAGTGTCTGGCGTAGAACGACGATTAATCCTATTGAGTATATTGAGTTGGGCCTTGTGCCAGACTAAATTAAGCTTATTTATTGTCTATCAAAACGCTTGACGTAGATCGATTCAGCAAAGTAGTATTGCTGAAAACTGTTCAGGTAGAGAGGGCGATATTTAGGGTGCCACTCAATTTTAGCCTCGTGCCAGATTAAACTCATCTTACTAAATGTGTAAAGGATTCTAATTTTTTTTCCAAAAGCATCTTGTCATTTATTACAATTGTTTACACAGCGATTTGTTTACATTTTATATTTCCAAAAATTCGTCATCCTTTGATACCTTTGCTTTTTCTTTTGTACTAAACTTTTGAGATGGTCTTTACATAAGGTTTATTGTAACTGTTGTTGAGTGGCGACGGAAAAAGGCAGTTATTCAAAAAATCCCGTCACGATTCAAACATGTCATTATTTCTTTGGGTTTACGATTTTGTTTCTTTTTCACGGAAATCCTGTCTTTCCCCGTTTCACCAGTCAAGATTGCAGCGTTAAGGAGTTGTTTCATACTCTGTGAATTGTTTTTTTTAATCAATTACAGTCACTTTCAATTGATGGCACTCGACAGATGAGTCGGCGTTCGACACTAAAATTTCTACGGTGTCTTGATTCGTCCAAGACGGAAAAACAACGAAGGCATTATTAGGTTTTAGCTTGTCAAAATTTTGGTTTTGTTATTAATTTATATATATATATATATATATATATATATATATATATATATATATATATATATAATTGTTTTGTTATTAATATATATATATATATATATATATATATATATATACGTATGTATATGGTTTTATTGAATTTAACGGACAAGGCCTGTCTATTCAATTTATCATTATATTTTTACTGTCCAGGAATGAATAGTCATCCATCCAAATCAATTAAAAAAAGAAAAAAAGACTGTCTAAATTTCAAGAATTTTTATTTAAGTATTTTCGACCATTGCTAGTCATTATAAATAACATTAATACTATCAAAAATATAACCAAAACATACGAATCTACTTTGGAATCTCTTTTGGACTAGGAAATGAACTTTATTCACCCAATCGTATCTATCTATCTATCTATCTATCTATCTATCTATCTATCTATCTATCTATCTATCTATCTATCATTAAAATCTAACAATTATTATATTTTTACCAGAATTTTCAAATCAATGTATTTCACTGAGGGGGGGGGGGGAGGAAACAAAAAAAAAAGCAGAAAAAACTGTGTACGTATCATTACATTATCCATTGTAAACTCTGGTAACAATTTGGTTACCCGCTGATGAAAAACAGAACAAGATTTTTACCAAGAGTTCGAATGTGTTAGAAATAATTAAAAAAATTTGAAAAATAATTAAAAATACTTTGATCATTCTTTTTAATAACAAACATTTTGGTGGAAAAAGTTCGTCTTTATTAAGTTTGGGACCTTGTTTTTTATGCTCTGGTGTTTTTTTTAGCAAATTAGTGGGGTACCTACATTAAAGACAACAGACATGGTACTACGATTAAGCTTCCGACTGACACCAAATCGGTCGAGTTTCGATCCCGACCAGAAGTAAGTGGATGTGTCTAGCCACACTGATGAGCTGTGATACAGCGAAACAGGCTTGTATGTGGATGACTAATATATATATATATATATATATATATTTTCTAGACATATGCTATTAAATATAAGAGACAATGAATGTCTATTATGTTTAATCATGAGCCGTTCTAAACGTCGTATTTTTGCTTTAATTTCAGTTGAAAATAAAGACAAAAATTCTCCAACATTTGGATAATTATTTATTGGTTTTCTTCTAAGCTTTCGGCTCACATGAGCCATCTTCAGAGAGGTTGTTTAAACTGAAATATTATAAAATCCACCATCACCGACGATTTTATTTTGTGTTGACATAAAACTCCGCTTGGCAACGGCAATAGTTACCAAAAATAATAAACGCAGTTCTTAAGTTTGCGATGCGGTTTTATGACGTCACACCGCGAGATAGCGCGAAATGACAACAAAACCATGTAGTCAAATGCAATGTAATATGTTATTTTCTGTTTTGAAGTTGATTTTATTGAGCGTTGGTTGTTTTGATTTGATGTACATGGCCTCCAATATCTGCAGGTTCCTCTTACTGTGTGTATGAGTAAGGATCACCGTATTGTTGACCAAAATCTGTCTGATATTACCTACGTGTTTATGTTTTTCAGAGAAATGTTGTTTAATAGTACTCTGATCAGAAAGATGACATGTAAGTCTACGGGAGAGCGTGGTTGTGGTAAAACCAATATATGTACTAGGTTTTTGATTAGTATCAGAGATGCAATCTCTGAATGGGCATGTAAATTGGTACACTACATTGGTTTTTTGTAAAGAATTTAGTTTGGTGCTTGTTTATACACAAATAGATGGTATTGCGATGGGATCTCCTTTAGGTCCCCTCTTTTCTAATTATTATATGGCAAATCTAGAAAATAAAATAATTAATGACAACAATAAACCCTCTATATATGTAAGATATATAGATGACATCTTTGTTTTAGCTAAATTAAATATCTTAAAAACAAATTTGAAAGTCACTCCGTCCTCAAATTTACATTAGAACTTAATATTAATAACAAACTCCCATTCCTTGATGTATTCATTGATTCTAGCACACATAAATTTACTACTTCTCTATATAGGAAACCAACTAGCATAAATTCGTGTCTTCTTAATTATAATAGTGAATGCCCCCAACGATATAAGGTTAGCTGTTATAAAAAACTTACTCCAACGCACACAAATGATATCTTCTTCCAAATCTATATTTTATAAAGAATTACACAACATTAAGCAAACACTAGTCAATAATGGATTTCCTAACTCCGTTATTGATCAACAAATTAAAATGTATCTCAACAAACTTAACAATAGCTCTAACAATAATGATAATATTAATAATAATGGTTTACATCAAAATAAACATAACACTATTAACTTATACTATTGCAACCAAATACATAATAATTATAAACCAGATGAAAAAACTCTCAAAAACATAATACGTAGAAATGTTAAACCAGTCGAAAGTAATAATCAAATTAAACTCATTATATATTATAAAAAGTTTAAAACAATTGACCTTATAGTCTATAATAACCCAACAAGCACCAAACTAAATTCTTTACAAAAAACCAATGTAGTGTACCAATTTACATGCCCATTCAGAGATTGCATCTCTGATACTAATCAAAAACCTAGTACATATATTGGTTTTACCACAACCACGCTCTCCCGTAGACTTACATGTCATCTTTCTGATCAGAGTACTATTAAACAACATTTCTCTGAAAAACATAAACACGTAGGTAATATCAGACAGATTTTGGTCAACAATACGGTGATCCTTACTCATACACACAGTAAGAGGAACCTGCAGATATTGGAGGCCATGTACATCAAATCAAAACAACCAACGCTCAATAAAATCAACTTCAAAACAGAAAATAACATATTACATTGCATTTGACTACATGGTTTTGTTGTCATTTCGCGCTATCTCGCGGTGTGACGTCATAAAACCGCATCGCAAACTTAAGAACTGCGTTTATTATTTTTGGTAACTATTGCCGTTGCCAAGCGGAGTTTTATGTCAACACAAAATAAAATCGTCGGTGATGGTGGATTTTATAATATTTCAGTTTAAACAACCTCTCTGAAGATGGCTCATGTGAGCCGAAAGCTTAGAAGAAAACCAATAAATAATTATCCAAATGTTGGAGAATTTTTGTCTTTATTTTCAACTGAAATTAAAGCAAAAATACGACGTTTAGAACGGCTCATGATTAAACATAATAGACATTCATCGTCTCTTATATTTAATAGCATATGTCTAGAAAATATATATATATATATATATATATATATATATATATATATATATATATATATGTGTGTGTGTGTGTGTGTGTGTGAATGTGTATGTGTCTGTGGATGGTGTGTTTAGTCAGTAAAGATTCATTTAAATCAATTTTTTAAAAGTCAATACATTCATCGATGTAAAATAGCTGTGATAAAAAATTAATTAATAAAGTCAAATTAGATTTTTCTTCGTTCCGCGTAGAAAATCGTTATGAAACAATTTTCCACACGGAACGAAGTAATGTTAAACAAATACTCATCAGTAATAGTTTTCCTGAAGATATTATCAACGAAGAAATAATGTTTTATTTATAGAAGATTAGTAACTCTTATAAAAGTGCCAAAAGAAGTAGAAACAATAACACCATTAATTTATTCTTTTGGAATTATATTCATTCAAAGTCGAAGCAAGTTTAAATAGCTATGACAGATATAAACCTCAGATAAATACTAAATCAATAATAGCAATAGACATCTACGATTCATTATTTATTTAAAACCTATTAATAATTCCGTATTAAAATTTAATCATCTATGTGAGAACATTTTTGTTTATATATTGACTTGATCTATTGGAGATCGTATTTCTGAAAATTGTAATAAAAAATCCATTATAGGAACTACAACCATAATTCTCTTGTTGGCTTACGTGTCATACTCTGCCCAAACTACTCTGCGATAACGTATGGTACAGACATGAAAATTATCATAATTTAAGACAATTTATTGTGAATAAAAATACTCTAAGCAAAATAAATTTTAAAAAAAGTTTAAAAATATTGCAAATTTTAGAATCTTTTCGAATTAATTCAAAACAACCAACAATCAACAAAATTATTTATGATTCTGGAACAGGCATTCTACAAAGTACTTACATTTTCAGAATCGACGTCACATTACGGTCACAATACACCACAGAATTTAAAATTCAAGACATAACATCACGATCACGTGACGACATAAACATTAAAAAACAAAATCATTCAGAAATGGAAACTACAACACGGACTATCTATCTATCTATCTATCTATCTATCTATCTATCTATACTATGAAAAGTGCTGAAAACTTCGCTCCCACAAAGATAAAAATACTTGATGTCTTGTCCTTTGATGAGATTTTGGAAAGTAGGTAAGTTCAAGAACATCGTATGTCACTAGTATGAAGGAAGTTTTATCCGAATAGTTTATTGACATGAACAACTACTTTGTTGAACAGACTCCTGAGAGGACACTTTCTCGATCACTATAAGTTTATCGAGTCTAGGATTAACCGTTATCTACATGCAACTACTTCTTTCAGTAACCATCTACCTTGAGAGACTCTTGGGCTTTGTATTACGCGAAAATTTAGTAAATTTAAAAGTGATTCAGGCATTTGATACTTGCGTACTTACGGATTTGATATCTAGTTGTGTCATGTTTATCTCTTTGTTTTTCGACCGCATGTCTGAGTGGGGTGGATTTAAGACATAGCTTCTTCTATGTGCCGTGTCTCTTCAGGACGTGTTTTCAAATATTTGTAAATATGCACACACACACACATATATGAATGCATATATTTACATTATAACTATTCGAACTTTCTTTGGATGTTATCATGCGCATAAAAATGAGACATCGTAATATTTGTTAAAACTGCTCAAATGTTATAAGTTAGAGAATGAAGTGATTTCTGTTCTATACGAATAATTTTAATTAATTATGCATAAATAATAAAGAAAATGTTTGTCTATAGAAGATAACTCAGTATCTGTTAACTGCTAATTACATAGTCTTTATGAGTCCTCATGGCTCAATAAGGACGCATTTAAACACAAAGATAATTTCCAAACTACATCAGCAACAGAGTTTTAGAAAAATAGCCTTATTCAAATAACTGGAGCGCTAATAAGAAAAACAATGCACTAAATAATAATAATAATAAAAAAACAACACTCAATAACATCAACTACGAATACGCCACAATGTGCTGGCCACATTTGAAAAATGAAGAAAAAACATTCACGTCACTCTATAAACATATATAAAAAATCTACGCATTCAGTTAAAAAAAAAAATCATATTTGATGATGGCTAATAGAATAGCCGAAAACGCTCAGATATATAGAATATTTCGACACTTTTTACGCACTTTATGCCCAGAAAAGAAAACATTTACACGAACACAAGAAAAATAGAACAAAAAGCTTAATCGCAGTACCTTGTTAACCGTCTTTAGTGAAACTTGTGTGTATATATATATATATATATATATAATGGTCTCCTACAAAGGCAAAAACATTTATATATATATTATTTGTTTCTCATCGTGATGTAGATATAAAAGGTATTAGATTGTATAGAGATGATGCTCTCATGATTATCCATAACTCAAAAGTAGATAGAATCCGTAAACACATTCATAGAATACTGAAGAACTTTAATCTTAAAGTAATAGTAAATACCAACCTCAAAAAGTTGACTTTCTAGAAGTTAACGCTACACTTGACTCAATTAATAATACTTACTCACCATCTGTAAAACATAATGCCAATCATATCTACATACATCCTAAATCAAACCATCCACCATTCATTATTGAACATATACCACATTCAGTTGAACACAAAGTTGATAATCATTCCTCTACTAAGGAACTTTCTATCAGCATTGTCATTACTATAATACTGCCCTAAAAACAGCGGCTATAATTGCAAGTATATTAAATATCATAAACAAATTAATCATAAAGGCAAACGTAATAGAAATAGGAAAATAATTTGGTACACACCACAATTTAACCAAATGGTTAGTACCAAGTTAGGCAATAAATTCCTTAATCTAGTTCAAAAGTATTTCCCAGCTAATAGTCCCCTTAGCAAAATTTTAATAAAAATACACTGAATCTTAGTTAAAGCTGCATTGATAATCTTTATAAGATAATAAAAAAACACAATATTAACATCCTAAAACAACATTATGGTATTAATTATAACCAACTCACCATAAATAATGATAACAACACTAGTTCAGGCAATTGTCATAATCCTAACGTATGTCCTTCGCAAAAGAAACGCCTTACAGATTCCATTGTAGTATGCTATAATAATAATAGTAATAAAAATTACCATATATATATATATATATATATATATATATATATATATATATATATTGTTATTGGGCCTCCCCTTTTTACATGATGATGGACTCGACTTGAGTATACATATACTTCGGACATAGTGAGATACGAGAGTTACCGTAAGATCTGAGAGAGTTACCGCACAGATACCGAGATTTCACGGCGTCAGTAGTTCATAGTAGCTCTGAGCTCCACTCAAACAGAAGATTATTACGCAGCACTCGTCAGCTTCCGACGTGAACATACTAATTCTACTACGGATTCACTTCAGAGACTTGTATATATATTTCTTACTAATCGTATTCCTAGATTACTAACCTGCGTTCAAGATTGTATCTTTTCGTTTAACTTTTCTTTATTTTTCTATCTTAAATATCTAGTTTGTTATTCATTATTTTATGTGGTTTCTCTTCCCGGAATCTACAACATAGATATAGTTTGCTATATACAAGCCTGTTTCTTTTTTTCACAGATATTTAGTGTGGCCAAACATATGATTGTTTCCAGCCAGGATGGAAACCCGGCTGATTTGGCTTCAGTCAGAGATTCTACCACTAAGCTATCAGTGCACGGCTGAGAGAGGAGGGTGGAAATTTTAATATGGTATATATACGCGGTGTATACACACGCCATATATATATATATATATATATATATAGCTGGAAGCAATCGGATGTCTGGCCACACCAAGTATCTGTGAAACAACGAAACAGTCTTGTATGTGGCAGACTATATATATAAGGACCTTGAATAAGTTCTCGCTGATTTATGAAAAGTAATCATTTATTTACAAAAATTCGTAAGAAATATGTCATTGTAATTATTGTCCATTGTTAGCCGCTACTTTCTCTCATCTTTTTGGCAGTATTCGAATTCCATGTCGAAAAAAAGAAATTTTTTGAGGCCAACAAATCAACTCATTTTTGGCATATTCATAAGAATGAAAGTACTACTCAGCCAGGCCATGTGCTATGGATCGGGGCAAAGTCTGGTGAATACAATGGGTAGGGTAGGACTTCCCACTTAAGCGTTTCCAAGTATGTTTTCACACGTTTTGCAACACGTGACCTAGCATTGTCGTGTTGCAAAATCACTTTGTTTAGTCCCTGCTCGTATAGTGGCCATTTTTACTTCAATGCACGGCTCAAACGCATCAATTGTAGTCGACAACAACCTTCCGTGATGATTTCAGTCAGTTTGAGCAGCTCATAATAAGCTAAACCCAGCTGATTCCACCAAATGCAAAGCAGAAGCTTCGAACTATGGATACTTGGTTCTTGCCGATGTTGATGCATGGCAAGGCTTACCCGACGATCTTCTATGCTTCATTGCCGGTCAGGATACAATGTAAGAAACTTTTCCCTTTTTGCAATTGAAGCAGCTGTTCATACGTGTCAAGACGTTGTTCGACGTCTCTCGGCTTCAACTCCTACGGTACCTAATGTCCTTGCTTTATGATTCACATTCTTAATACTTTCAAACGTTTTGAAGCTGTTGTGTGATCAACTTTTAATGATTTTGTAATTTCTGCTTGCGCCTGTCATGAGTTTTCATGAAGTAATTCCTCCAATTTTTAGTCTTCAAATTTTTTTAGTGCACCTAAGTGTGTGTGTGTGTGTGTTTTTTTTTTTTATCTAAACCTCTCTGCATATTGTTTCCGACAGAGAATGGTCACCGTAAATCTCAACCAGAATTCTGTGTGCTTCAGCTTCAGATTTCTTTTGCATGAAGTAGTGCAGTAAAATTCCCCGCAAATACACTTTCTTTGGTACGAAACCCTACATGTTTAACGCTATGAAAAATAAAGTTGTTCACACCTCGGTAAAATGACACCGAATTTCAAGCTTGCTTGTAGTACTTCTTCCTTATAGATACGTTACCCTCTGAAACTACACGCATGCAGTTCTGGGAACGGCATCTCTTGAACAACAGCGAGAACTTGTGTGTGTGTGTGTGTTCCGGTTTCGAAATTCATGCTTGACCCATCATTTCTTGTGTTATTTAAGTGAACATAATAACACAAGAAATGAGAGGCCAAGCACGAAATTCGAAACCGGATTGAAATATTATCAATCTTCTCACAGTGCATTTTCCTAACTTGGAATTTTTCCTTGGGAGTATTAGGTGGAGAATCGACCATGAATCAGCAAACGACATTGGCAAACTCAATTAGTTGAATAATAAGATTTATTTTTCGTTAAAAAATATGCAAGATTCAAAATTGCTACTGTCAGTTTACAATGAACAGACATATATTATTTATTCCAGTCTTCTATATTCTCATCTATCTAGAAGTAGACATGAACAGTTTGAGATCCACGTGACTGAGATATACAATTAGATATGAACAGATTATGATTGATGTGAACAGACGGAGAAGTCGATAAATAGATGGTTAGATATGAAGGGAGATGTAGAGGTAGATACGATATATATATATATATATATATATATATATATAGAGAGAGAGAGAGAGAGAGATGTATGTATGTATGTAAGAAGATTAAGATAAACAGGTTTGAATTGACTTATATATAAACAGGATAAAATGAACAGAAGATCAATAAGAAATTCTTATTTGATCAGATTTTAGGAAATGTGTTACATCAATAACTCCCTTTCATAAAACCCAGTATGAAAAAAAATGTTTGTTTGATTTTCCGATACATTAGTCTTGGGTGGGGTTATTTTATTTTAATGTCAAATTTCGCTTGGTGCACAAGGTAAGATTCGAACGCGCTTACTCGGTAGTAATGGTCAGGCTGACGCGACTCATTAACTATTGCTTCAGGCCGAAGCGTTTCTTTCATAAGAAATAGAAAAGAGTTTTCTTTCTTTTTTAAACAGAAAATAAAATCTATATATATATTTCGAATGGATTTTTTAATGCGGCATTATTTCTTATTAATATAAACGTTATTATCTGGCATTATTTCACATTAATATAAACGTTATTTTTAGTGAACACAGGAGTTTGAGTTGCTATTTTCTTAAACAGTAAAATTATTAAAAAAACAGCTTAGATTGATAAACAAAAAGAGCGTGGCTTCAACAGAAACCGAACCTGAACATTTTTTTTATCAGAGAAACCATTTTCGTTTTTGCCAAACCTGTTTGGTCAGGATCAGCCTAACAGAGCATCGTTTGAATTTCCTATTTAAAGAAAAGACGTTTCTCGTCGGGACTCCCATGCATCTATATCTGCTAGCTTCAGTTTCGTATCCGAATATTATTAAAATAAAAAACAGGGATAACAACTGAAATACGTACACCCACTAAAAATAACATTTATAGCAATAAGAAATAATGTTGATTAAAAAATTCTTTTAAAATATTATTGCTATTTACATTCCAGGTTTGAAACTGAAGCTAACAAATATAGATTCACAAAAATCGAGAAATGTGTTTTCATTAAATAGAGCATTTAAAACTTGCCCTGTCAGTCTGAACTAGTAGAGGCACAGTTTGTCTCAAAAAGAAGAAAATGATGGAAAAATGCAAGTTCAATTCCTGTTGGAGGCACAATTTTTATTTAGTAAGGCTACTTAATTTAGGCCAGTTGTTATTAATTTTACTGTTTGATAAAATAAAAATCAGGGATAGCGACTGAAACACGTGGACTCACTAAAAATAACGTTTATAGTAATAAGAAATAATGTCTATTCAAAAATTGCTCTTGTTTAAATTTCGGATACGAAACTGAAGTTAGCAGATATTGATTAAATAAAATAAGTAATTCAAAATAGATGATTCAAATGTTGTTCTGTTAGGCTCGTCTACATGACACAGACTGGCAGGGGGCATGATTTGGCTAAAATAAAAGGCATTTTACCTTATTAAAAAAGAAGCTGGTTCTATTCGTGTTGGAGGAACACTTCATTTAGTACGTTGTTATTAATTTAATTGTTTAAAAATACACAAACAAACAAACAAACAAACAAACAAACAAACAAGCAAGCAAGCAAGCAAAAAAAAAAAAAGAAAAAATAGAACAGAGGCAGCAACTCAAACACACTAAAGTAACGTTTATAATTTATCTATCTATTTTTCATAATCCTTTTATTCCAGTAAAGCAGGACCGCCACTGGTGCGTAAGGACTTACACGGAGAGAAAAAAACAATATACAGGAAGAGATATCGAAGAAAGAATAAGAAAGTTATGGGAATCAAAGATATAGAAGATTGCAATTGATATTGTATTTAAACTTTTGGAGAAGTAGGAGAAAAGAAACTGTTAGGGTAGAAGAGACATTTAACTATTTCGACGGTAAAAAGTGGGATCTTGATGCCAGTCTAGTAGTACGCGTAAATACATTTGGTCGCGCACCGGAAAAAGAAGCTCGTTAGCCCAGTAGCCAAACTGATTACATCAGGAACATCATTGATGATCAGAAAAGGCGTAGGACATAGAATAGAGCTTTGTGGGACTTCCGCGTTGGTATTAAAGGATCTAGAAGCTTATCCGTTCAAAACGGCCTTCATTTCAATATTTGACAGGAACGATTTGATTAAATCAATCAATCGTCCAGAAATACCGTAACTCTGGAGTTGGCACAAAAGATGCAAAGCCCTGTCAATAGTTCGAGCTTCGCCATTCTTATCAAGAGCCTTCATTGATGGTCGTTAGCATTTCAGCGGTAGATCTGGCGAAGTGGAAGCCATATTGTTTGTCAGAGAAAAGGTTGTGAGATGTGAGGCAAGAACGCCACTGGTGCACAGGGTTTACAGTGAGAAAAAAGAAAAAAGTACAGGGGATTTTGAAGAAAGGATAAGAGAAAGATGGGATTCAGAATGAGAAAGTATCACACACACACACACACACACACACACACACACACACACACACACGTTGACAACTTGTAACTTTCATTTTTTAACCTTTTAGACTCGGTATAGAATGTAGGCTATATAGCTAGAGTCGCTATGTTATGATTGAAAGAATTTGCTTTAATCGGTTTTGTAAAGATTAAAAAAGGCTAAACGGGGAATTCATTTTCTATCTTTCAAGAGATATAATCGACTAATATTACAATATATATGCATATTGTTACCTGATTATCAATAAATTAGGTACCTCCGTTCATTTTCGATACCTAAATTTAAATTTAAATTTAAAAAATAAATAAGTTATCTTCAAGCTTTAATTGAAAGCCAAGAAATTAAATTTTAATTCCAGAAAGAAAAATACACTGGTGTATTTTAAACCGAAATTATATTGATTTTAATCTAATTTTTTTCTGATTCGGAAAAATTAAATTTAAATTTCCCACCATTTTTTATTGATCGACACATTACGTAAACAGTAGCCAAATTTCTGTTTTAAAAATCTTGCAAAAATAAAATATACCTCGCTGACACGTCATTTAAGTCAATTTTAAAAATTGAAACCTACGTTTATCTGATTTCAATCAAGTAATAATTCCTTACTGCCAGAAATTTATAATAAAACAAAACATTTTAACTATGGTCATCACCTCGATTACAGGATGGAGGTGTCGAAAGATTTATGAGAACTGGAAGTTGTCAAGACAGAAAGTACTGCAACCATACGGGCAAAAAAAAACATAAAATTTTAATTTCTTTTTTTTTGGTTTTTAACTAAATAGTAAAATTAAAAATTTAATTTAATAATTTCAGCAATTACATAATATTTAATAGAATTTTAGTTTAGATTTATCGCCAGATATTTGAATATGCTTTCTGAATAAATAAAAATTTAAAAATTTAAATTTCTTTTAAAATAATTTTAATTTAATAAGAAAGAATGAAATTAAAATAACCAAACAAAGTTATTTTATGTTATTTATTAATATTTGTATTATGTATTTTTCATATTATTAAGTTATCACTAAGTTTAAGGCATGGTAAAAATATCTAATTTATTTTTTATAGTACTACAGATGTTATAATTATCTAAACATGTTATGACTCCTATAGAACATCGTACTTACTCAAAATGGAACGTAAATGAACATATTTATACACAAAATTTTTTTTTATTTAATTAATTTAAAATATTTTGGTTAAACGATTTTTATTAAACTTTTCAATTTTAAGTCTACTCGCAATCAGTTCTTTGGAGATTTTAAAAATATTTTTTTAAATTTTATATATTATTAAATTATTTAATAATAATAAAAATTAAAAAATGAAAACAATTCTTTTAAAATTTTATTATTAATCGAAAAAGTTTTTTCTTCAGAGTATAATGTCCTCAATAGTTATTATTAATTTTAGTAACTAAAAGATTATCAGATTAAATTATATCAGAGGTTTATTGTATTTTTTATTTTACTCTTCGGAGAAGGTTTTCGGATTGTGATTGCAAACTTAAGATAAAAAAAAATAGGTGATTTATATTTCCCAATGAGTCCTGTGTTGAACTAATAAAACAAAAGTTAGCCATCAGCGTAAAATTTCATAGAAGGGGGTGGGTAACAGAGGTAAAATAAAATATATTTTTATCAAAATTTTAAAAAAATAATAATAATTTAAAAAGTAATTTCATTCATTTGTAAATGAATACTGAAAGTTTCATAAAAATCCGACAAATATTCGATTTTTGCGAGAATTTCCAAATTCATGTGTTTCTAACCTAAAAAAAGTGGCAAATGCAACCATAGGTTTCCATTATAAAACAGCCGTAACGTTTCTTTAGCCGCTAACTCAACTCAAAACAAAACTTTCTGACAAAATTTCGAAAATGTTAGAAGGGATTAAAAATTTTTAAAAAACTTATTAAAATTTATTTTGACCTTTCCTCTTAATAATAATATAAACATTTTGAAGGAAAAAGTTGGTTTTATTAAATTTGGGACCTTTTTTATTCATACTATGCTGTTTTGTTATCAATCCGACTGGAGGTACCTACAATAAATAAAGAATAAGAATTATATAGGATCATCTGCGCGATAATTTGAAAAATTTGAAAGACTGTTTTGAAACATTTTGAACTCTGAATAAAATATTAACATTGAATGTTGTGTCAGACTTTATTTTAACTGTTTTTGTACATTAAGAAAGTTTGCATAGTTTAACTGATAAACCATATTTTAAACATAAAAAATTAAAAAATTTTAATTTTATCACACAATTATTACAAGTGATAAATTATTTTATATTCATGCAAACGAAGCAGTTATGCTTGCCCTGGATTGACCTATTCATAATATTTACATCTTACAAATCTAAATGCACGTCTAAACAATAAAACCAAATTAACGAAAAGTGCCGACAAAAGTTACATAATCCTAGAATGTTATATAGACTACAGAAAAAACTAAAATATCTCCCATTTTGTAAATAGATAATAAGATTTTATTCTTACGTACATTGTAAATTCAAGTTCCATTCAATAGAATCGCCACTGCTTCAGAATATCCTGCAATTCTTCTGGACGGTCTCCTTGTTTAAGTTAATGAATACTGCTATAATCTTTGCCTTCAGTTCATCTTTGGTGCTACAAGGAGTTTTGTGGGGTCTCTTGCTCAACTGCACCCCACACATAATAATCAAGGGGGACGCAGTCTGGGGAGTTAGGTGGCCAAATGTGAGGGGTGATGTGGTCGCAGAAATTGTCTGACCGTTATGAATGATTTCTCCTGCTTGCGTGGTATGGTGCAGTGTCCTGTTGCTAGACATAGAATCTTCCAGCAGCCACCCACTTGACCAAGGAAAGCACTACTTCGCCAAGGCACTTGAAGTAGGCCTCCGTGTTGAGTCTGAGGCTCACGTCAACAAATTCGGGAGAATTTTTCTTATCAGAACAACCAGGAGTGAGTTTTCCGAGCTGACATAATTCGTAATCATCATTAGACTCATTTAACTCTTTCCGAATTCTCTGCACTGTCGAACACTTTGAAATGCTGCACTCTACTGCTTGGCATTTGTTCTGGAAACTTTCATACGAACCTACTCTATGTGTGTGTGTGTGTGTGTGTGTAGACCAGTTGTGAAGTCTGAGTTAGGTCTTCCAGCAAGAATGTCAAGCAGTACAGTATGTCGTTTCCAAAGTTTTGGCGGAGAGAATTGCGTCATGTTGCTTATTTTATTCGTATTTTATTCGTATAGTCCCTTCTATACCGTCCAATCGACAAAATAAAAAACAAACCACGACCATGTGCGAAATTAATAAATAAATAAAATGGCGACAATCTATCTATCTATCTATCTATCTATCTATCTATCTATCTATCTATCTATCTATCTATCTATCTATCTATGTATTTTTTGTGCGTGCGTATAAAAAAAAAGAGAGTGGGCGTTGGATGAAAAAGTTTCTGTAGAAATATATTTGGCTTTACGAAATATGTTTTTGTGCATATATAAATATTAAATCTACTTTTTCTCTTAATAAGATCTGACACAGACGCAGCTTGAAGCATAGTCTTTATTCTTTTGATGTCAACTTTCGGATTTGTCAAAAAATAAACCAATCAATAAAAACGTTAAAAGATTAATATCAAAATTTGTAATTTCTATCTATCTATCTATCTATCTATCTATCTATCTATCTATCTATCTATCTATCTGGGGATGTGACATAGGGCAACCAGTATGGTGTTAGATTATCTAAATTACTTATATATAGCGCTATCCTTCAGATAGGTGAATTCAGGCTTCTTGACTTGAATGCCTGCTGGGTCTAATGTTTACCTCCGACTTCAAATGGAACACGTATATCCTCGCCATCGCAAAATATTCTGAAAGAATGGTCACTTCCTTGTAATGTTCCAGAAAATACTTAACACTTGATGCTGTCTTCTATCTTTACAAGAGTCAGGTTAAACTTTGTGTGGAATCTCGCTGTCAAATCTGGGTTGGTGTTGCCTATTCCACACTGTCCAACCATAACATAATCCAAAAACAATTACTCGGACTTGCGGGTGATGAGTTATCCCCCCCCCCGAAACCTCTGCTAGCCTCTCACTACTCTATCGCTATTAGTACGGCAGATGATTAGACGAGTTACATTTTTTAGTTTTACCAGTTCAGACCTTCACAGCTAGGACCGGACATGCCATATTTACGGTTAGCAAATCGTTCTCATTTCCTTCGTGTTTCTTTGATAGGAGTAAGTTTCGCTCAGTTTCTTGTCTGAAACTGTTACTTTGTGTAACAAACTCCGGAGAGGATGCTTTCATGAAACCTACAATCTTGGTCTCTTTTTGTTCAAAGTCAATCGGTATATGTTCTACACGTTCTCAGGATGTTAACTTTTTAATCTCTCAATCTCCCTCTCTTACAACAATCTCTTTCAGCAACTCTCTATCTTGAGAATCCCTTAGACCCTGTATTGAGTGAGTTAACAGCATTAAAAACATGCTGTACCTCACCCGTATATATTTCATACTTGGGGCTGCACTTTTTTTCTTACAGCTCATAGTACTTTTTCCTTGATCTCCAAATTCTATGAGCGTTTAATACAAAATCAGCTTATGTATATAACTTCTCAAAATACCACACAGTGGAAATGAAAAAGTAAAAATCTCTAAAACTTTAGAACCTTGCGAGAGAACCGAAAATGGTTTGACATAGTTTAGTTTGGTTAACGCGATATGAACACTTTTCTTGCTATTAATGTTGAATTTAATATTTTGAAAAACAATGCAAAGGTATATATATATATATATATATATATATATATATATATATATCCGCTTTATCAAAGAGTCGAAAAGGTGGACTTTGCACATGCAAGTCTAAAAAGTAGACATATCTTTGGTATGCACGAGAATAAAAAAAGGTAAACGTAGAAAAAGTTTACACGAGAGTAAAAAAATGTAGACATAAATACAGTAATCAGGTGGGCCTTTCTTTGGAGTAGGGGGTTACCCATCTGCATGGGGGTGCAGTCTGCGTATTCTGTATTCAAACAGGCAAGGTTTGAACTAAAAAGAAATTGTGCATTTTGCAAAGTTGCCAACTGTATCCATGACATATTTGAAATACTCCCAAAAACTTTGTAAATACTTAGTAAAATTAAAACAAGGAATGAAAAGAAACAATTATAATAATAATAATATTTAACAAAATAATCGAATACTGAAGAGAGTCCTGGAGTTCTGAGAAAACTTAATGTTGTTTGAAACACAACAGTGAGTTAAAATCCAAGAGGAGAAATAATCATTTACTAAGGAGTCTTCGAATATTGATACTTTGCTGTCACCTGTTTTTCAGTGGAAATCACAATATGCCACAAGAGTAATAAGTCAATGAATACAAACAAAACCGCCAGTTGCTACTGAGGTAGAAACTCAAGAATACAAGCGTCGGTACTGAGGAAAATTGCTGTCACCTGATCTTGGTTGAAAGCCACTAGTTGATATTGCGGTGAAAGCTCATCAAGTACATAATAATAATAATAATAATAATAATAAAAATAATAATAATAATAATGAATGGAGTTGGTGGAGAATAAAATAGTGGGACTTCTTACAAGAATACAAAAGATTGCAACATAATCGAAGCATAGCTACAAGAATTTAGAATGAACAATAGATTCGAAATATATCAATAACAGTTCGGAGGTTTTTATGGTTTTATTTCAATTTCGTTCGCCTCAGAAAGGTTAGTTTTTGTCTGAGAAAAATATATAATAAATAACATGGTCAGTGAAAACCTCGAGTCATTGTTGGGCCGTTCTCAACTGATTCTTCTCCTTTTCGGGATGAACAATGAAGCGCCATCGTGGGTGGCCATGGCTTGGAAATGAAGCGGGAGGTAATTGTCGGCTGGCGGGAAACAAGGCTTAATCTGAGGTCACACGACTAGTGACCTTTATTATACGCTTCGCAGCCTATGACTACGTTGAAAAACAAGGTAAAGAGTAGTTAATAAGTCAGAAGATAATGACGGGATAATGTGTGTGTGTATATATATATGTATATATATATATATATATATATATATATATATATATGTATGTATGTATGTGTGTGTGTGTATGTGTGTGTGGCGCGTGTGTGTGTATGTGTGTGTGGCGCGTGTGTGTGGCTATTGTTTAAAATTTAACTTGATCTGAAGATCGCACTGAGGCGTGAGTATTGATTTTTATGTCTCTACACTATCAGCTGGTCTGTCTGTCTGTCTGTCTGTATTTCTCTCTCCATATATATATATATATATATATATATAGTAACAGGCTGTTCGTTTTTAAGTATATTCGTTTGCAAGATTGACTAGCTTAACCCTGTTACAGACGCCTGCTCAGACACATCTGCATTTCTTTAGCACTCACAAAGTTGACATGTGCTTTATACCGCAACTATATTGAGTTGAACGTAGTTATAGTTTTAGGGGAGAGAGAGAGAGAGAGAGAGAGAGAGAGAGAGAGAGAGAGAGAGAGAGAGAGAGCATAGGGTAGCCAATGTAGCCAATAAGCTCAAACCTTCTATTACACTGATTTGTGACAATACTAGCACAGACATAGACCGCTTCCGAATTTACGAATTAAATAATTCACTTAAATATGAATTCAAAGTTGAATTTCATGGATACATTTACTTGCAATATTCAGTGTATTTTTTACGAATTCTATAGTTTTTATATTTTAGTGATATGCATATATATATATATATATATATATATATATATATATATATATATATTGTTTTTCCGAAGTAGATTAATATTTTTACAAACGTAGTCAATGCTAATTCAAACCAAATTCAGATTTCGACAATTTTGTTTTTCGTATAAGAAACGGTCATAATTATGCACTATCTATCTATCTATCTATCTATCTATCTATCTATCTATCTATCTATCTATCTTTCTTTCTCTCTCTCCCTCTCTTTCTCTCTCTCTCTCTCTGTATATATATATATATATATATATATATATATATATTCTAAGATGTAATGGCATATTTTTTTCAAATAGACGTTCGGAATTTAGTTTTTTTCTTGAACTCTAATTCCAATCAGCCGAAATAAGGAACTAACTCAGTCTTTACAACTTGTCCACACACACACACACACACACACACACACACACACACACACACACACACACACACACACATCTTTATATTTATGAAAGAACGTATGCATAATTAAATATACTCAGACCCCGGTTAAAGCACTCATGTGGAAAATGACAAGGACGCAGGCAGATTAGAAGTCAGTATCATTTTAAAAGACCAAGAGTGACTGGGTTAAAGTATATATATATATATATATATATATATATATATATATATATATATATATATATATATTAGAAAGCAAGGGAGAGATAAATTGAAAGAAGTAGGTGAAACCCGTCTGCAAGAAGATATATTAAAATCCGACTCTAATTTGTATCGCTAATCCAATCAAGAGACGCTAATCACTATGTTTTCATGAAGGTCATTGTAATCTCATATTATTCAAATAAGACTCTTTCAATTTTTTTTCGGGTGGGGAGTGACAGCAGTAATAGTCCTGACACACTCATGACCATACTTAGACTAGTATACTTTTTCTATCTATGTACGTGTGCCTCTTTGTGTGCTTATTCCTAGGATGTGCGTTGTGTGCAGTGGATATCGGCTTGGAACGAGAAATCGGAGAACCGAGTTCGAATTCCAGTTGAATTCCTTGCATTCACTTTCGCGCAAATACCCTTGAGAAAGTTATTAATCCGTCTCTTCCCTCCAGCTATAGGTTAAATAACAGGACAAATTGGGTTCTATAGCCTTGGTCGGCAGCCAGTCTACCTCAGAAAGCAATGGCACCCTACTGCAGGATAATCATTTACCCAGTCAGTCATGTCTCTTTCGAGGCATGATCGCCCAAACGTTTATCACGTATGGCACTTAACTGACTGACGTGTGCCTCTTTGTGTGCTTATTCCTATGAGCGTACATATATCTACCTATTATAAAGCATACATTCATTTACATATATATATATGTGTGTGTGTGTGTGTGTGTGTGTGTGTATTGGGGAACATGTATGACGAAGTGGAAAAGGATTTTGTGTGACGTATTTCGTCTCTTAGGACTTTGTCGAACTAAATTTATATTGGTGCAATTGCGCATGCACACGAAGGAGGGATTTTGGGAAATTTTTTTTCAATCTAGTCGCTTTCATTTAGATTCTTTTTATTTTCATCACTTTTGTTGTTAGACATCCCACACTATGACAAACATTTGTCTCAGGAATGATGAAATGTTGTAAGAACCACGGCATACATTTACTGTGGATGATTTTGCGATGAAGACACCCTCTAAATATTTTCGTCCTAGTGAATTGTTTTTTCCTATGTTTTTCCACTTTGTCATACATTTTTCCCAATATTGTTCTTGATATAATATGAATGGGACAAAGAGATAGTAATCCAGGAGTAGTATATTTCCTTTTCCTGCACTACCAGATTCTTAACCATTTCTCTATGATAGGTATCATTGTAGATATATGCAAATCTGGCAGAAAGCCATAATAATTGGAATGCCTCATGTATATCTCATATATATTTCTTCATTAGTTTGCGGATAACATCCATATTTTATGTGTACCGCAGAATCTGTATATGTGCTGGAAATTTGACCATGAAATATTTTCGTGAATTTCTAATTGTTAGATGGTGCGCATTTGGTACTAAGTCTACTTTGTTGGTTAATAAAGTTAAAGAATCGAGCTGTATGCATTTAGGCAGCATTGCTGGTTTGCTTTTTAACTTCCCGCTATAACTCCCTGTCCTGTGTCATGAGGGGGACTCCAGCAACTTTATCGTCGTCGTCCCTTCGTCATGGGTCAGTAGTCGCTCTCTGGAGACCCTGAGACGATAATGCGCCTTAGCATAATTCCAGTGGTTCTGAACAAAGCGGATTAGATATTGTCGGAGCGTTCGCTTTGTTTTCAAACATTCACACTGATTGCCTTTGTACTCTGACATTTGCACGGGTGTTTGTGGGACGAAGAAACTTGGTCTCAATGCCAGGTTCATCGGAACGCCCATTTACTAAGGGTGTAGATCCTTGCTCACTTGATAATGACTGCAAGTTTTTCTTTTTAAAGTGAATTTAACATTGTAAGTAGGCGTTCAATTTAGTCTGTTTTTATATGCTGTTAATCTTCAGAACATTGAGGATCATGACTCTCATGTCTTACTCTAAGTAACTTTTAACTATTTCTTATCTTTATTTTGCAATTTAATTGTTTATCTTCATTTGCCTTTTTAACTGTTTCCTATCTTAATTTTGCCTTTTAACTGTTTCTGATCTTTATTGGCTCATCTGTTTTTTTTACTTTATTTTCCCTTTTTATCCATTTACAATAGTTTTTTTTTAAGTATGTTACTCGTTGTTTTCTCCTGCTTCACTTGATATATACGTTCAGTGTTAAACTCTCTAAGCACTCTTTCATCATTATATGTCAACTGTCTTTTTTCTGATTATAAGCGTAATTTCCTTTTTTTTTCCCTTAAAATTTCTTCATTTCTCATATGTTAATTCCATGGTATTCCCTACATCCGCCAGTAGAACGACATCTTCATCGCTTCAATTCTTTTCTTCATCTATAAAGAGATTATCCATTATTCTGATATAAAACTAATGGCTTAAAGAAAAAAAAAAGAAAAGAAAGAAAAACATTGTGATTAATTCTTTTTGATAGTGACTCTAATAAAAGCTAAAATATTATGGACAAAAGAGCATGTCTAAAATGACACTGTTTGTAGGGCGTAGACAACAATACTTATTAATACAAGACTTGCTCGCCAAGTAGGAGCCATCAGAAAAACAGATTTTTTCTTATTAATATGAAGAAAGCAGTCCTTATGATATATAAATAGCTGTATATTAGTCAAAGTACCGAGGCTAATCAATGTCCATCTGCGAAAGCACCTTTAATACATAACGCAGGTTTTCGAATTGGACGTTCAATCAATCGAAAAATGTTTCTTTTTCACGTTGAGAATGTCTTTCTTCTGAATAACGAGAACAGCAATTTACATATGCGTCGTCATTAGGATGTATTGTGATAGTAAGGCCAGTATGTGCTTGTAAAACAATAATTCCTGTCATTCATGTCGAAAGTATTTTATCTCGTGGCACCTATTGAATAGCATTGAAGGCCCAGAACAGCTCTTAGTCTTCTAGGATGTCAGTGAAAATGTTCAGCAGGACAATGTATGTGATACGGGAATGATTTCAGGAACATGAACATGGCATCACTGTATTGCCCTAACTCTTCAGATCTAAATCCCATAGAATGTGCTAGACCAACAAGTTTACTCTGCAAAACATTTATCACGTAAATTGAGACAAAGGACCTGCTGTAAACATCCTAGCACCAGATCCCAGAGAAAACCTTCAGAAGCCTTGACTGAGTAAGTGCTGACTGAATAAGTTCTGTTTTGCGGGGCATAGATGACCAACACCTTATTAGGCTGATGGTCATAATATTTCGTCTGACCAAGATTAACTTATATTGCTTCAATATAAGCGCACACGAAGAAGATAGTAATCATCTTTTCTATTAATATTTTTTCCACTTTTATTCTTTTGATAATTTGCAATGAAAAACCAACGGACATTATTTAATAGTCTTTCATTGCAAATTCTCAGAGAATTAATCTCCGGATATTATTAAACAACACCGGTCAGAAATAAGTTTCAGGCAAGATTCGAACTTGCAACGCTTTTACCTCGGTAATCCTGTGTATAAAAGACAGCAGCTCTACCGTTTCAACTTCTTTATATACTACGGTGTATACTGCTTAGACTGTTTAGAGAATATGTTTTCGACTATTTCTATAAAAATAATTTCCAAATTGAAGATCTTATTGTTTAAGTAAAGAAAATCATAATTATGGATTATCTTTTTTACAATGTGGAATAATTAAAAAATAGCGATAAAAATAAGAATCAAAACAAAAGCGATAGGAAATTGAATGATATCAACTAAATGAAACCTGTAGATATAGCGGGTGTCAAAATTTAAATTTAAAGTTGAATATCCCTGTATTTTGACGTTTTTGATATAAAACTGTAACCGATTTTTATTGTATATTTCTTGACTTATATATAGAAAATTGACTTCATCGATGAAACTATTACTCTGAAGAAGTTCATTTTCGAGTCTTTCCATTCTATCATTCAATTACCCACTATTAGTCTGATATATTGATTTGTATATCATATATTCCATGATATATTTTGTAAACATAATTTAAAATTTAAGCGTTATAGTAGTCATGCGTTATGATGACTTAATGTACGAACGAAGATTTAAGCAACATTCTTCTCTTGGTCAGTCGAATCAATATGTTCTTTCGTTTTGCTTTTTCGCTCATAGTTAACATGTTTGAAGAGAAACATGTAACGAAGGAAATATAATATGGTAATGGTATAGTATACAAATATTCTGTACATATTTATTGTATATGAATGTGATTTCAGAAACACGAATCTGGCAGCATTCACAGAGCACAAAATGATTCGAGACGAATGTGAGACTTCTTCCATTTCCCTTTTAACTGAGGTTAAAACATTAACTGTTGTGAGAACGTGGATGGTAGCACTTAATTACTCTTCATATAGCAGTTAGTTTAATTGCTGTATTCTTATTTTCAAAATGTTGTAGTTGTTCTTGGAAAGTCGTCAATCCTCCAGGAGGAGTCTAATTATTGCCTTATTTTAAGAAAGATTTGTTCAATATTACCTAGTTAATATGAAAACACAAATATATGCAAAAGAGAAAAATTAATTACCATTACAGGATTTATTGTAATTTTCACTTGAAAAGATGTACTTTAAAATAATTATAGCAGAAAGCTGATATTATGGATTGGAAACCGGGTCAAAGATAGACGATTACATGATAAAATGTGCTGAAATCTTCCAATGCACAAAATATTTTTGTAAAATAAAGGTGCATCTTATTTGTGAATGCGTCTTACAGTTAGAAACAAAAGAGATTCTGTTGAAACCATTCTGATAATGAGACAGCCACACTATAGTGAATAGAAACGATGCATTTTTTTAATAGTAGATGGTTTAATACGAATGACATATCTCATATTTTCGTACTACTGGAAAGGTCGAAGAGCGTATTGATCAGAAAAAAATAAAGATGAAGCTATCGGCTCGAATTATTCCTGAATTATGATGCCATTTTACAGATTTTAGAGAACACGAGGAAGGCTGAAGCGTGTATCGGCCCAAGTGCTGTGTTGGAATAAGGATGAGGATACATTTCCGAAGAAGACATGGAATGATTGCAACATTTTAACTAAGAAAATTCTTATTATTCAGTAGATTTGACGAATTCAAAAATAAATAAATAGAGAGAAATTTCCATTCATTTTTGTTAATAACTGCAGGAATTATCTCGGCCAACCGGAATGCCAAGACTTTTAGCAGGAAAAATAAAATCGAGGACATAATTTACAGAAGAATGATTTTCTTGTTGGCCCTGACTTTTAAGCAAGAAACTTTTGAAAGGGAATCATTTTGGTCGGTTGTCATTGTCAGTTGACGCTTAGAAAATGGATGGCTTGTGTCAACAGGTAATGAGTTGGGAGGTCACAAAGGATAAAAAAAAAAAAGAGAAGAATAAGGAAAAAGTATAAAAGAAAAAGAAAAAGATAAAAAGATTGAAGAGATAAAATAAGGGAAGAAAATAGTGAAAAAGTAAGAAAGTAGAGAAAAATTAGCAATAATAAACAGAAACCGCATTAGCAACAGAAGCAAAAAAAAAAAAAAAAAAAAAAAGGAGACAACAACAGAATTTTCAAAGGAGTTCAAGGAAAATATTTTTGTATCCGCTTATAAGACGCATATCTTCCAAGAGAATTAAAAACATTTTAATAATACTCATTTCACTCTATTCAGAATATGACTCGAATGTTCGGTTCCTGGTTATGAAAATGCAATGAACGCATTTTGATTAAGAACTAAAGACAATACAAACATTTTCTCTCTACAGGTTCTTTCTGTCTCTTTCTCTCTCTCTCTCTCTCTCTCTCTCTCTCTCTCTATATATATATATATATATATATATATATATATATATGTAGGCACCACCATTCATTTTCAATAACTAAGTTTTAAAGAGAATTTTAAAAAATAAGAGAGGCTTTCTTGAAGCTTTCATTTTAGCTTTAATTGAAAGTTAAATGATTAAATTTACTATTTCCCGTAAGCAAAATACGCTGGTGCATTTCAAATAGAAGTTATATTGATTGGAATCTCAACTTTTTGAGAATTTTCAAAATTATTATTATTTTTTCCATTTTTGACAGATTGACAGGTTCGTAAACAAAAGTATATTCCCTGGAAAAATTATCGGTTAATTCATCTTGTAAAAATAAAATATACAATCTGTGATATATTATTTTTGGAGAAGTAGAAAGTTTAAATTAAATTAATTTGATTTGAAACAGGTATTACTCGTTTATAGCATGAAATTGCGTAGTTTTATTGCATTATTAATTTTAACCCTTTGTTGCATATTGATTACAATTGTAACCAATATGCAACAAAGGTTTAATATTCAGAGTAGGTTTTCTGAAAAATGACTACTGTTAAAAAAAAAAAAAAAATAGATGATTTACATTTCCCAAGGAGTCCTGCATTTAACTATTAAAACAAAGTTTGCAGACAATATTGAATATCTGTAAATTTCATTAAATTAATTGGGGGTGCGGGGTAATAGAAGTACATTTTTACCAAAACTTTTTAAAAATAATTCTAAAATATCTCCATTCATTTGCAAATAAATCCTGAAAGTTTCATTAAAATCAGATAATTATTTGATATTTGCAAGAATTTCCAAATTAATGTTTTTTTTTTCGGAAAAACAGCGCTAAAATATTCATAGTAATCTTTGGTGCCCCGCTAACGCAAAAAAAAAAAAAGGGATTTCAAATTTGAAAAAGTACTTTAGTCCTTTCTCTTAATAATAACATAAACATTTTGACGATAAAACTTTGTTTTTATTAAGTTTTTGATCTTTTTACATCATGCTGTGCTGTTTTGTCATTGAATTAGTGGAGGTACCTATAAGTATGTATGTACGTACTATATTATACTGCATGACGTATTTCAACTTTTTTCACTAAAAGATGGTTTATCTTACATTGATAAAGTTTTCAGCATACATATATGCACACACACACACACACACACACACACACACACACACACACACACACACACACACACACACACATATATATATATATATATAATAAAGATACTCAGAGAAACCCAAACGTAAAATAAGGAATTTGCTCGCCTGAAGAGAGTCAATTTTAGACTTGAAACACGTGTAGCGCAAACCATGACAAATTAATACTCCATAACTTGTATGAATACCAAACAATAAATATATCTTTTAAAGAAAACGTTCAGGGCTTCTCACATTTTTTATTTTATACTAATTACTCTCGTTGGAACAACCCTATTCCTTTATTCGATATATATATATATATATATATATATATATATATATATATATATATATATATAGAGAGAGAGAGAGAGAGAGAGAGAGAGCGAGAGATGCCAGGATGAAATAATTATCTCTATGACACTAACAGCATTAACGTTCTTGATGGGTACGAAAATGGCACCTAGTTATGCCAAATATCTTTATGCACATTCTAGAAAGAAAGATTCAAGACAATTCAGAATATAAACCATCACATTATTTTAGATACATTGATGACATTTTCTTATTATGGACTCATGGATTAGAAAAATTAAAAAAACGTTTTTACTTTCTGCAACAACTTCCACAATACAATTAAATTTACCATGGAGTACTCATACACATCCGTCCCTTTTTTAGACATCATGATAAAATTAAACAAGCATACACTTCCCACCAGTCTATACAACAAACCCACAAACCAACATAAATTCCTACACTTTAACAGTTGTCATCCCCTTAAATTAAAAAAAATCTATCGTATACAGCTCATTTCTAAGAATCAAACGCATATGCTCAGACCATCCAGATTTTCTATACAACATTAACAACCTAAAAAAGCAATTTCTAAAATGTAAATACCCAATAAAAATAATAAAAGAAGAATAAAACCATCCACATAAATCGTAATACACTTCTCACATACAAAAAAAGAAAAAACAACAACCGAATTCCCATGATTTTTAACTACAATCAATATTCCCACACACTTATTCAAAATTTAGGAAATGATTACAAGAACCTCCAATCAAACAAAAAAGTCAAAGACATTTTCGATAAACCACCCATAAATGCAATGAAACAAACACCCAACCTGTCCTCACTTCTACCAAATATCTAAAAAATACAAACCTATCTGGGAATTTCCAATGTAAGAAATCTCGTTGTCTAGTTTGCAAACATTTAGTAAACGATACAGTATTTTCTAAACTCAACACCAACATCAAATTACACCCACCACGCCTCACCTGTGACAGCCAAAATATAATATATTTTCTCTTCTGTTCAATATGTCCAAATAGTGGATATATTGGTGAATCTGGAAATAGCTTTAGATTCCGTTTCAATAATCATAAACTAAGCATACGGCAAAACAACCCGTATTCACCCATAGCAGAACACTTCAATCAACCATGACACACATTAGAAAACTGCAAATGTTTACTAATAGATTCTGATTTTAGTTCTACATACTCACGCAGAAAGAAAGAAAAATACTGGATTTTAAAATTAAATACATATAGGCTAGGGTTAAATAGGGACTTAGGTGTTTTGAATCTTTATAAATATTTCAATAGATAAACATTTTTTAGATACACTTAAAAATATTTTCTTTAAAACAACATTTATAAGTATTATTAAAGATAGGTTTACGTTTACAAATATTTAAAAAAATCTGTCGCTTTCTGCGCCACGTGATGTAAACAATCTCTCGGACGAACGCTCCTCGTGAAAACGTTTCTAATTTAAATTTTAAAATCATTTGTTTCTGATGAAAGGCCGAGGACGGTCTGAAATATCAAATATAATAGTAGAAATAAATAAATACTGTAAAAAAAATACATTTTTAAACTTACAACTTTTTAGTAGTTTTTCCTATATATATATATATGTGTGTGTGTGTGTGTGTGTGTGTGTGTGTGTGTGTGTGTGTGTGTGTGTGTGTGTGTGTGTTATGTCTTGAAGGCTGTCACAATGCGTTGAATGAAATAAAGGAAGGTCGGGAGGTGTTTGTATGACCTGTTTATTTATATTTATATTTCGAGACTATAATCTCATCGTCAGAATGGCAGAGAAAATTTCAAACTGTTCGTGCTTTTAGTTGTCCATCTATGAATAGCTGGATTTATCCACTGCTGCTGTACGTGTGTGCGTGTATGTACGTGTACGTGTGTGCGTGTGTGTGAGTGTGTATCTATGTGTGTTCTAGTTGTTTTTTATATGGTCTAATGGTGTGTGTGTGTGTGAGAGAGAGAGAGAGAGAGAGAGAGCGCGCGCGCGTGTGTGTGAGTGATTGTGTATGTGTGTGTATTCAAGATGGGGTTTTTTGTTGGTCTGATGGAATCAGTTTGTAGGATCTAGGAGTTGATGTGATTTTGACCGGGTTAAAGGATATCAGTTACATGGCTGTTATCTGTTTGATTTATCTGGTGGTGTTTGCTCGTTGTGTGAGCTGTAATTGAATCTACCTTTATGTGTGTGTGTGTGTTCTGTCCTGGTGCGTGCTTTGTTATGGACACTTCTGCTAATACGGCCCGGGAGTGGGTGGAGAAATTGTGTTAGCGTGGTTATTGTAACTATTTTGTGTGTGTGTGTAAAGGCTATGTGTAGTATTGTAATTAAATCTACTTAACTTATTTTTCTGTGTGTGTTATAAGGGAGGAAGAAGTGTGTGTGTGGTTATTGTTACTGATTGCGTGTGTGTGTGTGACATTTGTTGTCGTGTTAAGTGCATGTTGTGTGCGTCTTGGTGTCGTCTATACTGTTACGTAATCTAGGTTTAATTCTTGGCGATTGTTAATTGCCGGATGTAGTTTAGATATTATTAAGGACTCTTTAATGCGTAGGTTACCTATGTTGCGTTCCTTAGCCAAGATATTAACGGTTATGATTTTGTCCTTATGTTTGCATTTTTTAAGTGTTTTTGGAATGACGAAGCTTGCGTGTGTAGATGTTCTTTTATTCTAATGTGTAGATGTCTTGTAGTGCTGCCGACATAGAATGCATCGCATTTGGCGCATTGTAAGCGGTATACGACATATACCTGGTTGCATATACCGGGAATTGCAATAGGGCAGTTGGTTAGTGTGCATGTGGTGTTGTTGTTTGTTCTGTGGTTGGGGTTGAGGTGTCTTCGAAGAGTGGGGCCGTAGTGTGCCAGCTGTATGTCTAATCCCTCTCTGAGGAAAGCTCGACGTATTTTAGATGTTATATAATCGCTGAAGTGTGGTAACCTCAGGAAACAGGTGTTAGATAGGGTGTGGCGCCTTGGGCCCCTACTACCCTTCCGTTCTAGGCGATCCACAAGGGATTGTGGGTAACCGTTAGTCACCAGTGTTTTCTTGAAGAATGCAGTGTGGGTGTTAACGTGTTCGCCTTTGTTGCATTTCTTTCGGATACGCGCGAGTTTGTTATTGATGTAGCCGGTCTTAGCGCTGAGAGGGAGGGCTGATTGGTAGTGGACAAACATATTCCTGCTGGCAGGCTTTTTGTAGAAATCGGTGTGGACTTCACCTTCAACCGATATTTTAAGCTTGAAGTCCAGCAGTGATAGGCATCCACTGGCATTGGGGTGCTCGATCGTGAAATTAATTTTACCATCCATTCTGTTGAACGTCGCTGCCATTCTGCTTGCCTCGTCGCGTGAAGAAGTAAGGATGAGTATATCATCAATATATCTCGTAAATAAGGCGTATGAATGGCAGGTGCTGAGCGCGCGACGCTCTAGTTGGTTCATATATGCGACGGCAAGTAGTCCCGATAGGCTGGACCCCATCGGAAGGCCGGTGGTCTGTTTGTAGGTGCATCCTTGGAACGTGAAGTAAGTGTTGTCTATTATAGTTCTCAGGAGCAAGCGTACGTCGTTTGGGGTGAAGTAGTAGCAGTGTATGTTTGAGGTGTTGATGTATTCTGTTAATAAGTCCACCGCTGGGTGGGCCGGTACTGACGTATATAGTGAGACGACGTCAAGGCTAAATGCATATCGGTTATGTTGCAGCTTGTTTTGGTGAGTACCGTGTAGTCTGTGGATGACTTCATCGGAACTTTTGACGTGTCCGGGGAAGGTAGAGAGTCTGGGTTTAAGGATTTGTGATAGTAGCCATTTTGTATGTGGGGGCCTTCTATGCTAGAGACAATGGGTCTAATTTGTGGTGTCGTATTATTTTTGTGTGTTTTGATTAGGTGGTAGAATTTAGGGAGGTTACTGTTCTTGGTGGTGAAATTTAACCTGTGCTTGCTAGGGATTTTCCGTGAATTGCATATCTCATGCCATGTGGTGTTAACGCGGTGTTCTAATAGGGAAGGGGTTATGTCTGTGGCTACCGCATAAAGTTGTGTGTTGCTGAGGTGTTCAAGTGCTAGATTGCTATATGTGTCTCGGGGTATAGCGTAGAATTCCTTACCTTTATCTGATGAGAGGTAAATGAGGTCCTTCTCTCTCAGGGTGTCTAGGGTGTGGCGTTGTGCTCTGGTGAGGTTGTGTGGGATATATATATATATATATATATATATATATATATATATATCTGTAAATTCAAATAAAACTTTGTGAGGAAATAGCCATTTTCAACATGTCATTTTAAGGCATGCATTCTTCGACCGCTTATAAACAGAAAAATTCTAACTCCAGAGGTTAGCTTAGGTAAAGGAAGGTGTTGAGATGTATTGGTTTTATTTTGATTGGGCTAGGTGAAAGAATTTAGTAGTAATTTCTCCTTGGTAGTGGGAGGTATGTGGGTCTATATATATATATATATATATATATATATATATATATATATATAATGGATTTGTTTTAATCCGACAGATTTTTTATCCCTTTAAACGTTATTTTTTATGGATAAGATAATATTTGAGCAGACGCTCCTTTATATATTAAACAGTATCATATTATAATTGTGCTTGTTCCTTCCTTAGTTACTTAGTTCGTCCGTCCATTACGCGACTTACTCTCTATACGAGCTTTTCCTTCCTCTCTATCTTTTTAAACGCTACTCTCCTCAGGCTTTCTCTCAACTTTGCCAAACGGAAGGGTACTAAAGAGTGAGAGAGTAGGGGAAGAAAGTCTTTACCGCAGCAGCAGCCGCTTAAGCTGTGTTTATATGCGTGTGTACTGTACAATATATTAAAAATAGGTAGGTTTGTTGTCGTATCCCGCTACATAATAACGAAATTTTGGGCTTTTTTTACACTCTTGGCCATTACTCAGTTGGTCTTTTCTGATTACAATGGACACAGGAGCCTTTACAGTAACTTTAATTATTTAAAAAAAATTTAATCCCTTCTAACATTTTCGAAATTTTGTCAGTAAGTTTTGTTTTGATTTGATTTAGCGGCTAAAAAAACGTTACGACTATTTTACAATGGAAACGTAAGGATTGAATCACCCACTATTTTCGGTGACAAACATTAATTTTGAAATTCTCGCAAAAATCAAATAATTGTCGGATTTTAATGAAACTATCAGTACAAATGAATTAAATTATTTTTGAAATTATTATTTTTTAAAAATCTTGATAAAAATATATTTTATTTTACCTCTGTTACCCCCTCCCGACGTAAATCCATGAAATCTTATTAAATTTTATATTGATGGCTAACTTTTGTTTTATTTGTTCAATGCAATGCTCATTGGGGAATATAAATCATCGATTTTTTTTATTTTAAGTTTGCAATCATTATCCGAAAATCTTCTCCGAAGAGTAAAATAAAAAATGCAATAAAACACTGATATAATTTAATTTGATAAGCTTTTAATTGCTGGAATAAATAATAACTATTGAGGATATTATACTCTGAAGGGAAAAAAATCGATTAATAATAAAACGATTTTTATTAAACTTTTCAATTTTAGATAAGCAATATAATCATCAATTCTTAACTAAAAGGTCGACTCTCAGTCAATTCTTTGAAGATTTTCAAAATATTTGAAAAAATTTATATATTATTAAATTATTTTACGAAAAACAAGAACAGTATACAAGAAGCCAAGAAAGAAATCAAGAACCATAAAAGTCAAATACAAAATATTGCAATGGAGGAATGGGAACAGCTCCCAAAATTACAACCAACAAAGTATAACCTCGAAACTATTAAGCTCTACAATGCAGCACTCAAATTAATTTTGGCTGAAGTAGACACTCATATAAATCTCAATGAAGCAATATATGCATCAGCAATAGCAGCAACAAAAAATTGAACATCAAATTAAAAACAAGGCAGTCTCGCAGACATGAAGATCCACCTTGGAAAAGAAAAATAGAAAAAGAAATCGAAGAACTTAGAAGTGAACTATCAGTACTCGATGAACTGACAAGAAGAATAAATGTAAGAATTAGAAAAGGCAGAAGAGTCGAAAGAAAATACAACATTAGAAATGAAAAGGAAGTCCTATCAACTAAGGAAAAAATAAAGCAAACAATACAACTGAAGGCTCAATGAATAAGACGCTATGAGAAAATATCAAGATTCTACAGCCAAAACAAGATTTTTCAAACCGATGCAAAGAAATTTTACAGGAAAATAGATAAAAAAAGAATTGAAGTGACAGTCCCCCCCAAAATGGAAGAATACAGACATGGGCTGGAATCACAGAAGAGGATGTTAAATGTGCACTGAAAAAAGCACACAATTGGAAATTTCCAGGTATAGATAAAATTCCAAACTTTTGGCTATATTATTTAAATACAGCACATAAAAAACTAGCCAAAGAACTTCAAGAAATGGTGAACGATCCCACTAAAATTCCTGCATGGATGACCAAAGGAATTACATTTCTTCTACCCGAGAATAGTGACACAAACAACCCGAAAAAGTACAGACCAATTACATGCCTTCCGACAACATATAAACTATAAACATCTATTTTAACAAAACAGACATCTTTATTTATGACATGTTACCGCTTGAACAAAAAGGGTGCAAACGTGGCTGTTACGGATGTAAAGACCAATTGCTTATTAACAAAATGATCCTGGAAATCTGCTACAATACAAAGAAAAATCTTAGTACTGCCTGGATAGATTATCGTAAGGCATTCGATAGTGTGCCACATTCCTGGATTTTAAAGACTTTAAATATATACAAGATATCACCCGTCATCATCAATTTCATCAAACAATGCATGTCGATATGGAAAACATCCCTTTACCTCAATCATATAAATGGAACCTATAAGTTTGGTGAAATAAACATCAAAAGAGGTATATTTCAAGGTGATTCTTTGTCTCCCTTACTATTCTGCATATCATTAATAGCACTAACCAGTCAACTTAACAAGACAGAATGTGGTTATAAAATAGCCCAAAAGAAAATAAACCATCTATTTTACATGGATGACTTAAAGTTGTATGCTAAGAATGATAATGAGCTGGAAGGTCTTCTGCAAACTGTAAAATGCTTCAGCGAAGACATTGGAATGAAATTCAATTTGAATAAATGTGCTAAAGCTACAGTTTTACGTGGATCAGTACAACAAACATCCTCAATTAGCTTAGACCCTGCTGTAACAATAAAAGAATTAAAGCCAGAAAAATACCTAGGTATAAATGAGAGTGAAAACATTCACCATAAAAAAATGAAAGAAATAGTGCGTAAATAGTACTATAGTACAACTGATATTAAAAACTGAATTGAATTCTCAGAACAGAATTATGGCCAATAATAGCCTTGCAATCTCAGTTGTCCAATATAGTTTCAACATCTTAAACTGGACTCTAAACGACATCAGGCGAATAGATTATAAAACAAGAAAACTTCTTTCTAAGCATAAGATGCATCATCCAAAGGCTGATGTAGACCGTCTATACATATCCCGTAAAGAAGGTGGAAGAGGTCTTATTCAGCTAGAATTGTCATACAAGACAACTATTGGCTTACTAACATACATAGAAACAACAAAGGACTGGATGATACAGTTAGTCAAGCAACATGGATAACGAAAGAAAAAATATTCAATAATAAAAGAAGACAGTAAATACAAACAAGATTTACAGTTAGTAGATTCTGTAGAAAAGCAAAACAGAAGCCAAGAACCAACTATTGCGGCAAAAAATATGTAAATGAAAGCCAAAGATAAAGCTCTTGGACAGATGAAACAACGCTGGCAAGACAAACCTCTGCATGGCCAATATCCAGAACATACCAATAAATCCAATGTTGATAAAGTTAATACTCATCGATGGTTACGTGCACCTGGATTAAAGTCTGAGACTGAAGGGTTTATTCTTGCAGCGCAAGACCAAAGTCTTTTCACTAGAAACTTTCAGGCAAATATTATACATAATAATATGGATCCAAAATGCAGGTTCTGTAACAATCATCAAGAAACAATAGACCATCTAAATCTCAGGTTGTTCTGTCAGTCAGTTAAGTGCCATACGTGATACACGCTTGGGCGATCATGTCTCGAAAGAGACATGACTGACTGGGCAGAAGATTATCCCGCAGTAGGTTGCCATTGCTTTCTGCGGTAGACTGGTTGCCGACCAAGGCTATAGAACCCAATCTGTCCTGTTATTTAACCCATAAATGGAAGGAAGAGACGGATTAATACCTTTCCCAAGGGTATTTGCGCGTAAGTGAATACAATGGATTCAGCTGGAATTAGAACTCGGCTCCCCGGTTTCTCGTTCCGTGCCGATATCTACTGTACCACAACGGTTGTTCTGTACTTGTCTCAAATGAATATAAAAATCGTCACGATAGAGTGGGGCAATATTTACATTGGACAATGTGCAAACACTATGGAAAATATGTAAACAAACACTGGTATGAACATCACCCAGCACCGGTTACAGAAATAGAAGATATTACCATTCTATGGGATTACACCATCTACACAGACAGAAAAATTGAAGCAAATAGGCCGGACATTATTGTTAAAAACCAGAAAGAAAAAACTTATCTATTAATTAATATGGCTTGTCCAGCGGATTGTAACATAGCAACCAAGGAATTTGAAAAACTGTCAAAATATAAAGACCTGGAAATTGAAATAGAAAAAATATGGAAAACAAGTATCTTACCAGTGATATTAGCTGCACTTGGAATGATAAAAAATGGAACAAAACAACACATTGAAAGAATCCCTGGAAACCCCAGCTAAAGAGATATACAAAAAAGTGTCTTATTAAGTACAGCCCACACACTAAGGAGAAATTTGTCTATGTAACGCTAGGGATGATAGGGGAGCTAGAAAAAACATGAAATGGTGTCATAACAACACGCCACGACCTGCCTTAGGTCTCCCCGCAGACTTGGTTGGCAGTGCGACCATAGCAGAAATTGAAATATGATGAAAAATGACATAATAATAATAATAATAATAATAATAATAATAATAATAATACATGAAAACAATTCTTTAAAAAGTTTATTTTTTTTATTAATTTATTTTATTTATTAAGACGTTACTATCATTTGTAGTATGACAAAGTAAATTTTTCCAGGATATCATAATTATCCTTCCGTGTAAATTTCCCGGTTTCCGCTAGTATTTATTTATTTTGACTTACAGCCTTGAATATTCAATAAAGAAAAAATTCCACTCTTTGAACCTGTGTCCCTTAGGATAGAAGTAGCCGCCGTTAATGTGTGTGTGTGTGTGTGTGAGAGAGAGAGAGAGAGAGAGAGAGAAGGAGAGAGAGAGAGAGAAGGAGAGAGAATTTAAAGTTAAGTATTCCTGTATCTTCGTTTTCTAGAAAGACAATATTAGTTGATGTTTGACGTATTTTGTTTCCTCTGTCTACATGAGTCCACCACTGAAGTCATTATTTAGTCAGAAGTAGTCCCTTCGAATGCATGGCGTAGGGTTTCTTATTTTGTTTCAGTTACTCCATATTAATTATATATCCTTTTACCTCATATATTTTTGGATTTCGGTTCTGAATTCAGTTTTTTCCTTCTTCATCAGTGATTTACCAACCACGGCTTGAGAGCTCAGTATACCCTGTTATTTAAAACAGCTTGGGGGTGAAGTGGTGCTTTGCTAATGGTATTTGCGCGTAAGTGACGATAACGAACCCGACTTAAATTCGAACTCAAATAACCGATTTTTCATTTCGAACTGTTCGCCATAATAACACCCAAATATCCACCCACCAATGTCGGTGTTTTAGCCATGAAATTAGCCAGGTTTTCGGATGCCGATTTTCAAGGCAGACAAACTCTTTTGACTTAAAAGCTTGGAGAAACATTTCTCCCACATGTTGTCACCCTATCGGACGAAATAAAGTTACGATTTCAGCTTCTGATTAGACATATTTTCTCTATTGACAAAATTGGCGCAACACAGTCTTCCTACCTCCATATAGTATTTTTATTTTACAACGCTAAACTTAGTAAATATTTATGAATTTACTGTTATTTACTCATTTAATTGAGCCAAATACAATCCCATAAGAATTTGACTCCCAACGTGAAATGAGTTCAATACGGTAGTAATAATATTCTAGGCTAGTTTGTTAATTATTATTAACCCACGGTGTATGAAGACTTTTTTTTTTAATCCAGCTGTTGTTTATGAATACATTTATTTTTATATTTCTTGCCACACGCGAAATCCGGTTCCATTTTCCTGTTTATTGGGAAAACATCTGTCGACTTGGTTGGTTCCTCAAAAGTTGAGTTGTTTTGAGACACATTTTTTAATTGTTCAGATAAACCAATTTTCAATGGTATATTTTAGTGCTAACATGTTTTAATATTCCATTCATTTTAATCGAAAATCGCCGTCATAAACAAGTTTATTGCTATGTTTACGTTTATGAAAATCTTAAGCAATTTATTATGTCTGATTTTATGCATAGAACTTAAAAGGAGTGGCACATAACGAAGCTGAAAGAAAACGTGTTGAATTCATCTAAAATAAGTGTCGGTGTGGGGATAAAGATAAAAAAATAAATGTCGCAATGAATTTGTTTTGGTGCTTCTAACGTAGATATTTTGACGTGAAGAGAAATTATGTATGGAACAGAAGAACGTTTGGTATTCGCTAGCCCATAAGATATATAGACCCCCAAAGAAGTTATTAATACCTTAAAAAGCCCTTAAAAGCTGTTTTTAACTTCATAAAACATTTGATATCTTTCTTTCTTTCTTTCTTTCTTTCTAATCAAAAACAGGAAAATTTATTTGAATCGACGCTTACAGTATCTAATTAAAACAACACATAATGATAGGCAGAAAGTAACGATAGCGTTATCTCCCTTTGTCCTTTTACTGCTACAACTGCTGACACGTGAACTAGGACGGATTCCGTGCGAAGGATTTTGGTCTCAGTTTGGTTAATTACCGATTTTCAAGCACTTTAATTCTTTTTCTTTTTTTTTTAGTTGTTGTTATTATTTCAAAGCATCAACAATTCTATCAGTTTTTTTTTCGTAGATAACAGTATTATCTTGTTTGCTTTTTTAATCTCGCTTATAAAGTTTCTGAAGAAGTTTCTCAG
This sequence comes from Ascarosepion bandense, assembly GCA_037127315.1. Classification (NCBI taxonomy): domain Eukaryota; kingdom Metazoa; phylum Mollusca; class Cephalopoda; order Sepiida; family Sepiidae; genus Ascarosepion; species Ascarosepion bandense. The sequence goes on along the minus strand of JBBBDQ010000789.1, from coordinate 2,755,933 downwards.
TGCACCCGTTATATTATCTTTACTTTCGTATTTCCCGGCGAAGTTCTGCTATTTTTCTATTTATTTATTTGTGTGTATTTTCCTCTCTACCTTGTTGCCTGCTGGCTCAGCCGCCTTTATGATCTAACAAATTTGTTTGTAATGCTCACACCTGTAAATGCATTTTTTTTTTTTGCTTAGAGGCGGAGCACGAAGGTAACAGTTTGGATTTCATAATCCAGACAATTTTACGGTATGCTAATGTCATTTGTTGTTTACAGTCTTTGCACAGTTACAGGTGCAAAGCTGTTTCTACTCTATCCTGCTTGTTTTTATGTTTATGTTTTTGAATCATTTGTTGCAGTATTCGTTTATAATGTCGATTATTTTTATTATTTCACTTTCGTTTCAAGGCCATTTTTATGTTTTGAATTTTTTTTTTTATAAAGCAGTTAGAAATAATAAAACTGCTATAATATTGCGCGAGGAATGAATACTAATGGGACTAAAAACTGTCGTGTTTTACCTTAGTTCAAGTGACAGCAAGTCTTCTAAATAAGCCAGGACACTACGCAGTATCTCACAGTGATAGAAATGTTGTTGTAGTAATGGCTAATGTTCATACAATACAAGGCCAAAGTGGATTACAAAATGTGGATGTTGTAAAAGCACATCGAGAGGGAATAAAATTTGCATAATCTATATGCATAGTCTATTTACAATACTCTCAGTTTTTGTCTTACAATTGATCAGGGTTTCCGTTAATTGAAATTTAGTCTTCTCAAGTTTTTATTTCGTGGCCATATCATTGATTTTAAATTTATTTCGTTTATCTCTGGAAATATTAGTGCATTTTTTCCTATTTGTCTGTAAAATAACTTGTTTGAAACTTATCTCTTCTCATTTTTATATTTCATTTTTTTACTTTGTTGATACTTTGTACTTTTGCTTTGATATTTTGTTCTTTTTCCTTTCGATATTTTGTTCTTTCCTGTTTTTTTACGTTGTTCATGTCAATTTTGATCCGTTGTTCTTTTCTGTTTCTATTCTTTGTTCTTTTTCCATTTTGATACTTTTTCTATTTTGATTCTTGTTCTTTTCTGTTTTGATACATTGTTATTTTCTGTTTGATACTTTATTCTGTTCTGTTTTAATGCGTAGTTCTTTTCCATTTTGATTCTTTGTCTTTTTCTGATTTGAAACTTTCTTCTTTTCTATTTTTATGTTTTCTTTTCTGTTTCGGTACGATTTTTTTCCTCATTTTGATAATTTGTTCTTTTCTGTTTTGTTACTTTGTTCTTGACTATTTCATACTTTGCTCCTTTCTTTTTTTAGTTACTTCATTTCTTTTCCATTTTGTTGCTTTTTTCTTTTCTCTTTTGATACTTTGTTCATTTCAACTTTGATTCTTTACTGTTTTGATACTTTTATATTTTCTTTTTTTGATACGTTATTTTCTATTTTGATATTTTGTTTTTTTTCCATTTTGATACTTTATTCTTTCCTGTTTTTATATGTTGTTCTTTTCATTTTGTTACTTTGTTCTTTTCTCCTTTGATACTTTTTTCTTTTCTATTTTTCATTATGTTGTTCTGTTCTGTTTTGTTACTTTGTTCTGTTCTGTTTTAATGTGTTGTTCTTTCCATTTTGATTCTTTGTCTTTTTCTGTTTTGACATTTTTAATTTTCTTTTTCATTAAGATTTTCTTTTTCATTTTGATAATTTGTTCTTTTCTGTTTTGATTCTTTGTTCGTTTTAATGTGTTGTTCTTTTCCATTTTGATTCTTTGTCTTTTTCTTTTTGGTACTTTGTTGCTTTTTTGTTACTTTGTTATTTTCTGTTTTGACACTTTCTTCTTTGCTGTTATGATATTGTTCGTTTACGTTTTGATATTTTTTCTTTTCTGTATTCTTCCTTTCTTCTTTTCTGTTTTGATATTTTGTCTTTTTGCTTTGACACTTTGTTCTTTTCCGTTTTGATACGTTATTCTATTTCTGTTTTGATATGTTGTACATTTTGCAAAATTTGGTTGCCATAATTAATTTAATTAATTTGTCTAATTCAGGGTTTTTTACTTTTGTACTTTTTCCGCATTTACTTTTCCTTACTGGTTCCAATTACTTCCCCTATAAACAGCAGTTTTCAATTCGTTTGTTTAGGCCTAATATTTGAGATTATATATTTAGTAATTTTATTTTACATATTGAAATATATTTTTAATTTTCTTGGTTTCTCAAACTTGACATTGGAAATAAAGTTTATTAAATTAAGTTTATAAGATAGTTCTAGTTATTTGAGCTGTGATTGGGTTGAAGGTAGCGTAGAAGAAATTTATTTTTGTGTTTGCTTTTGGAAATGAGATCTGACCTATTGTTCAGGAGTTTACATTGATTATTGCTATTTTCTCAATCTTACATAATCTAGTTGTAAAATGGTACAGTTTTTCTTATTTTACATTTCATTTTTGACCCGTGTATTTAAGATTCCATTTATGATTTGAAAGTCTTGTAGTATTTGCATATGTTTTCTTGTTAACTATTGTTTTGCATGAGTACATTCTCTGTTTTCAGAGGCATTCTATTAGTTCTATATATTTTTCTGGGTTTCTTTTGAATGTTACAATAGTTTGGTACAAACACTCCACCCTTCTCAAACAAATTGTTTAAATTTTAAACAATAAAATTATATATATATATATATATATATATATATATATATATATATATATATATATATGTATTGAATTATAATGATGCATGGTGCCAAAAATTTTGCTTAATTCACTAGTTTACTGGTAGAAAGACATTTTAGGCAAGCATGTTTTTGTTTTAAAGAGCACGATATCAAGATAAATCGTTCATAGAATTAACGTGGAAAGGTCTTTCAGTTAGCTGAGCAGTGTTATTTTAGTCATGCATTTTCAGGAAAGCATTAATGTAATGTCTTCACTGTTCAGGGACTTTTTTCTAAGCAGAAAAAACGTGACTGAAATAACACTGCTCAACTAAGAGAAAAATGTCTTGACATTTTAGATATATAATGAAAATAAATCGAACAAATTTTATAAATTCATCGGTGATAAATTATTTCGTGAATATAAAAAATATTCAACTCATCAGAGTTTAAATTATCCAGGCGGAAGGAATAGTGGATGGAAGGGGGAGAAAGAAAACATTTTGTTGTTGAGAGAGAGAGAGAGAGAGAGAGAGAGAGAGAGAGAGAGAGAGAGAGAGTAAAGTTTACAATGTTAAGATTTAAACGCTGATGTCATGGTTACAATAGTGAGTTTACGAAAAAACCTAGACAATAAGATGATCTTGGATTGAGATTTTCTAAGGGTTGAACATTTTCAAATGCAGGACTGTAAACATAATGACCTTATTATATCTAAACTTATTTATAAATGGAACTTTGTCTCTCTGTGTGTGCCTGTGTGTGTGTCCGTTACCTATAGACTCCGAAACGGCTGAACCGTTTTCTTGAAAATTTTCACAGTTGTACTATAAGTGTCTGCGAATGTTCTTAGCTAGGTTTTGTGTCGAAGTACCCCCGATAAATATCGAAAATCGAAAAAATCGGGTTATAGAAGGAGTGATCCGATTTTAATCAAATTGGATACACTCATAGACAAAGACATAAGAAACGATATTCAGAAGTTTCAAGGTTGAAGTACTTACAATAGTGCAGAAAATCGATAATATATATATATATATATATATATATATATATATATATATATATATATATATATAAAAGGCAAGATGTTTGTGTGTATGTGTCTGTTTATCTGCCTGTATGTCTGAATTTTTTTCAGCCCTTTCATTTTAGTTTTTGATTCGAGTTTGTGCCAACGTCCAAAGAGTCTGAGCTCCAGGACCATGGATTAGTTTTAAAGCTTTCATTGCACCCGAGCAACGCTGGGCTATACTGCTAGTATATATATATATATATATATATATATATATATATAGAGAGAGAGAGAGAGAGAGAGAGAGTGTTTATTGACGGATGTGCATTGTGGTGCGGTGTATGTCGGCTTGAAAAAGGAAATCGGTGAACCGAGTTCCAATTCCAGTTGAACACTCTGTATTCACTTACACACTGGTACCCTTGGGGAAGTTATTAATCCGTCCCTTCCCTCCAGTTATGGGTTAAATAATTGAGGTTTGCTGTTCATGCAATCTGTGGCGAACTTCTGCACCGATTGTTTGTTATCAGCAGTTCCAAAAAGTGTGGATGGTGCTACACAAGCCTTCAACACTCTAAATAATTCTTTTGTGGCAGTGTAACTGAGTCGAAATCGACGGGAGAGTTCATAATAATAATAATATAAGAGTAGACACTCAGGTCAACAAAGGGCGGTGACATTCATGCTTGAACGTAATTTTCAGAATATGAATTCAAGCATGAAACAGACTGTCACTGCTCGGTGTTGACTCTGTTGCATTAACTTTTATATTTAAATACGCTATATCCTTGATATTGAGCATACTCATAAATATAGAATACCATAAAACTATATTGTTTATCATATATCTATGGATGAATGTCCGATCCTCACATACGTTCGGCCTTGTGCCACACCTAAGTTACGATTAGGTAATCATTTTGTCACCCTCGACGTGGTTTGATGGTTACCAAGCTTGTCTCGCTAGAACAATTACGATTGAGTAGTGAGTTTCTTTCTTACTAGGTACTCCTTGTTTTCAGCTTTGTTTCACTTCTATGCTTCGCTTAGAAAATCGCTACGCCTATGAATAAATATGTGTGTGATGGTGTTTTAATAATGGAAATATATGCAATATCAGTTTTACTCATCTTGACACACCCGTATATTAAGTGGACCCTCATCATATATGAATCAGTCAGTTAAGTGCCATACGTGATACACGCTTGGGCGATCATGGACTAATTGGACAGAAGATTATTCCGCAGTAGGTTGCCATTACTTTCTGCAGTAGACTAGATGCCAGCCAAGGCTATATAACCCAACCATAACTGGAGGGAAGAGACGGATTAATACATTTCCCAAAAGTGACTTCAAGGAATTGAACTGGAATTCGAACACGGTTCTCCAAATTACAGTTGAGTTGAATTCCATAAACATAGAATAGAATGATTTTGAAATAACATGTATATATTGACAGAAGAGGAAAATTTCATAGAACCAAAGAAAAGAGCGCTGAGCTCAGTTATCTTAGTTATCATTTATGACAATCAATGCTGGACAATTTCTTCACTGATGAGGATATCTGAAGCAACAGTGATGTAGTTCTACAGAAGGATGCTGAGAATATCCTGAACAGAGCAGGTCAGCAACGGGCTACTTTTAAAGAAAGTGGGAACAAAAATACAATTATACATAAAATGAAAAAGAGAGAATTGAAATGTCTGTGAGGAAAGAAGGCATAGAGAAATAGACACTCATAGTACATACTGAAGGCAAGAGGAGAGGAAAATATCGAATGCTCTACATAACGAGCTTGTTCAAATAATTAGCAGAACAGCGACTGGAAGGGACAATAAAGTGACAAACATTGCTTAGAGCTACAAAGGATAAGAAGTTGTGGAGAGCTATCATCGCTAGCATTCTGAAGGGTCACTGCACAGAGAAAAAACAAAAGAAAACTTATTCATCTTTGTTGTTTTTTTGACATAAGATAACAGAGTTGACTCTTGTCAAGATGAATGCAATCCCAATTCCTTGATAAGAATAATCTTATTTCCAAATCTCACTTGGAAATTCCTCAAATCTTCGACACGAGATTTGGGCCTCTGACTATGATCAAATCAGAAAGGAAAAAGCAAGTACGAAGCGGCTTCGAAAGATCACCGAATGAGTATGATTTGAACACTGCATTAAAAGTTAAACAGCAGTCTTTCAAAAATATATGTACGAATTGACAAAATACTGCTGTTTGATAATTTACAAAACATTAAGAAGGTCGTAGAAAATATCAGCCGCAAAGATGAAAAGTTAAAAGTGCAGACAATAAAGAACGTATTTTATGCTAGAAATTTAGGAAATATACGCTAATTTTTCATCAGTCAGAGAAAATTTAATTTGATTATTTCTGTCGTAGGTTTTACCCTTTAAAATTTTACACAAATATATATTTATCTCATTCAACGGATTTAAATTATCAAAGTATCATTTTCACGTTTAATTTCAGATACTATACGCTTAATTCCAAAAAGACTTTTTCCTTGGAAACTGGACGTATTAAAATGTTTTACAGCAGGCGTTAACTACAGTATGAAAAAAAAAAAAAAAATGGAATAAAAACAAAAATGGGTTTCTTTAAAATAAAAATATGAAGATGTTTTTATATATATGAAAAGTCTGAGGCTGAAAGAATATGATGCATTATTTGTGTTTATAGGAAGTAACCACAAATAATGCGATTTACCAGTATATTTTTAATGTTTGATCATGTTCAATAATTATGTATCAGTCAATAATTATATATATATATATATATATATATATAATAAAAACACGCACAAATAGATAGATAGATAGATAGATAGATAGATAGATAGATAGATAGATAGATAGATACTGATAATTTATCGATTCGATCTAAATTGATGTTTAGATATTTAGAGAAATTATGGGAAGTGGTCTGATACTGTGTATGTGTGTGTGTGTGTGTGTCAGAGAGAGAGAGAGAGAGAGAGAGAGAGAGAGAGAGAGAGAGAGAGAGAGAGAGAGAAAGCAAATATTTCGGGTGATGAAAAACTCACAACCTGAATACTTTCCAAAATTTTGACAAATAACTAAACATCAGTTTAGGCTGAAACAATAACCTATCAATATCTATCTATCTATCTATCTATCTATCTATCTATCTATCTGTGCGCGTGTGTATATATATATATATTAATTTTTTGTTACATTAGGATACACTCTTACATTTGTTTACATTACGATACACTTTCAGAGCAGAGATGGTTATTTACGAGAAATCGGAAAATTGTGTTTAGAAGGCTTGATTAAGGTTCGTGTAAATAGTGAAATCATTCGTAATCGAGCGGTTAAGACGCATCAGATCAAATGATAGCTTCCCCTATGTTGTTAGGGTCGCAGGTTTATATCCAGCCGAGTGATAAACATTTTCCTAACAACAGTTCTTATAAATATTCAGGCCGGTTATATATATAAATATACTGTTTATATCACAACCGAATATCTACTCAAATACGGGTATCGATTCAAAATAATGTTCAAATAAAATAAAAATTAATGTTCAACAAAAAAATTATATATATATATATATATATATATATATATAAAGGAAAACCCAACACGTCATTTAAATTGGTTATAAATTATAATTCATTTCAATAAGCTTAATTAGCTGATTTCATTAGACAACACAATATTCCTTCCAAAAATGTTGCCGGAATAAACATTTTCTTTAACTGAAAAGAAAGATAAAAAAAAAAAAAAATGGGAATTAAAAGACACAGATATTTCCCCTCAGATTGAATGGAAGATTGTAGGGAAATCTCAAACCCCCAATAGCTTTAGAAGCAGATGCAATTTATGCTTAGACGAAAAGATTAGAATTATCGAATTCCGAGAATCTAGCCAATTATTAAATCAGAGAAATGAAATAATTTTCATATGCCGCCATAAAAATAAATTTAAACTGTCTAACATAAAATCTTAGAATCACCCCGTTCCGACACACTTGCCCGTTCTTTCACATTCGTGTGGATCATTCGTTGGAGGATTTTACGGACCGAAGAAGTGAGGATAAAGATCTACCATATAATGGGTTGACATACCAATCTAAGTACACAATGACTTTATATTATTGGTGTACGAAGTTAAAAAAAATCCTATCATGAACTATGTAATTGTAAATGATCTCACTATAATGACTCCGATATAAATATTTCACGTATATAATGGGGTACCTAAGTGTAAGGTTAGATATGTTTCTCACATATATTGGTGCACCTAATTTTGTGCAAGCTTCTATAGAATTTTGTGCATGTTTATATATATTATTGTATATTATATTGTGTGTATAGGGGGCACATAAGTATAAGTGTATTTCATGTATAAGAATGAACCTAATTATGTATATGTTTTTCCATGTGAGAACTCCTGTCTATATGTGGGTTGTGTTAAGCCTGGATGCAGTCAGTTGTGCATTCTTGAACTGATTATACCTTCATGTACTGATCATTCTACCCATATGTGTACAGGTTAATATCAAAATCCGAATGATGTATGCCGATATATATGGATATATATATGTGTAATGTTTGTTAAGACGTATGAAAAGAAAATATACCACCTCGTTTGGAAGTTAAAAGTAGATGGATAAGTGTACACAGGCGTATATTGCCTTTATGTATAGGGCTATATAAAAAGTTGCTTGTATACTTATATGATTATGTTTATATTTATGTATATATATATATATATATGGATGTGTATACATGTATGCGTGGCTCTGCTCCTCATAAAATTACAAGTGTGTGAACACAATAATTGTATGTGGATATAAATAGATGAATGTATATATAAAGAGAACACATTTATGAGTATATATACGTATGGATGTGAGGATGTGTGTAAGTATAAAAATATATGCGTATTATGGGAGTATGTGTGAGAATTATTAGCATAATTATATATATATAACACTCTTTATACGCGCGGAAATCCCGTCTTCCTGAAATGTATATATGTGAGTATACGAACGCAAGATCCGTATGTAGGCATGAAAGAGTGTAAGACGGTAAGTATGTATAAGCATAAAGACAGTAACATTTGTATGTATATGTGGGGATGTGCGCATATGTGTATATGGATATAAGTTAGGATACATGGGTGGGTTAATTTATAGGGTTACACATACACACATATACATAGAATTAGAAATAAACGGTTAATCTTCACGACTGGTCTGAATACCCCCAGCTGATCTGACGCCAATGACTCTGTCCTGAGGCTCTTTTCCTTTTTCTCTTTTTTCCTTCTTACTTTTTTTTTATTTTTATGTTTTTATTTTTCTCTTCAGTTAAAGAAAATGTTTATTCCGGCAAAATTTTTTGTACCAAATGGAAGGAATATTGTGTGTTCTGATGAAATAAGCTAATTAAGCTCGTTAAAATGGATTGTAACTTATAACCAATTTAAATGACGTGTTGAGTTTTACTTTATAAATATCATATTGCTCTGGACAACATCCATTGAGCTCTCTATTCTAAATATAACACTTAATATTTTATATTAAGTTGATCTTATTGGATTATCCTCGCCGTTTACGGAATGGACATCTACACACACACACACACACACACACACACACACACACACACACACACACACACATATATATATGAAGTGCTGTGCTATTTATTATATTTTTTACATTTTCGAAGGAAAGTGTGTAAAATGATTTATTTGAAAACCAAGGCAGATTTCTCGGCATCACCATACATATACATACACGCAAAGATATATATACGAGAACAATATTATATATATATATATATATATATATATATATATATATATATATATATATATATATATATATCACTTTAGTTCGCTGATGTCCAAAATGATGAAAAGAAAATGTATATATATGTGTGTGTGTGTGTGTGTGTTTGTTTGTTTATTTATTTCATAATCTCTACAGACTGATAAAAACTAATAAAAAATAAAGTCTTTTTATTAATGAATTTTCAATTGAATATGTTTTTTTACACAAGGTTTCCTTTCTCGATGATTTTATGGTATTTTTCAAGTGAATAAAACCTATCTATCTATCTATCTATCCATTTATCTATCTGTAATATCTTTCTTGCTTCCAAATATTTCTGTAACGCCCAAATCGATTGAAGTCTTTTCTTTCTAATCAATAATTTTGATAATGATTTTACGAAAATGAAAATATTTTAATAAAATTTGATTCTACGCCATTGTAAAGCTGTTTATTTTATTTTCACAGTACAAAATGGAAACGACAGTCGGCGGTTGGGCTGGAGTTACTAGCTGAAGCCGGTAATTACGCAGCTGTACAGAAAATTGTCCAGTGCAACCCCTACTGGAATTTGCACTACCCACGGACGGCAGCTGGCTTATTGTCCAGTCAAGCGATAACCGAGAACGGATTGAGCACTTCCCTTCTTCAAGACGCTCGAAGGTTAACCACGCCTTCTTACCTGCAGTCCTCCTCAGTGGACTTGGCCACTGTGGCAGCAGTAGCTGCCGCTGCAGCCGCAGCTGCCGGCTCTGGACATCCACACTACCAATCGTCGACCAGCCCTGCCCAGAGCTATCATTTCTCCCCTGGACATTCCTCTAGCGTTTGGATACCTGCGTCGGTTGGCCTTACTTTACACTGAGACTTAAAAACAAACCATAATATTTAAAACTGATACTCAGCGTATGCACCCTAAACAGGAAGTCAGAGAGATATTACTTTAAGCCTTCTTTGTTGAATCAAAGATTACCCAAGCGATTTTTTTCTTTTGAGTAGAACTATTCATTAAGCTGCTAAATCGTAAATTAAAATCCTCCATTTCATACAACGAATAAAAAACATGATCTTCTGTTTTTGATAAAAACTGCTACCTTCTTTTTCGGACAGCTTTTTCATATTACATTTCATACACAGAAAGATGTCATTGAGAGAAAAAGTTAAGAAAAGAATAAAGAATTTAAAAGAGGGATAACATTGTTCAATTAATTTCTCATGAGATGAAAAGAAGAAATAAATGAAAATGATAACTAAATTTTTTGTTGTTGTAGAGAAATCCTATTGAACCCGTATCTTTTTTCTTCAGGTATTTATGACCGATTCCAGCCAAAAAGCACAAGTTTTTTCGTAGGACTTTTCGATCTAAGCTGCTTGTTTTTAATTTCACTGTTTAAGAAAATAAAAAGCAGGGATAACAATTCAAACAGATGTACCCACTAAATAAAACATTTTTTTGAGTAATAATAAATGATATCGGATTACTAAATCCTTTGATATCTATCTATCTATCTATCTATCTATATATATATATATATATATATATATATATATATATAGTAGTACAAACTAATAATAAAGTAAATCACTATAAACAGTGGACTCTGTAGTGATTTACTTTATTATTTTTTCACTGCCTGATGAGGTGAAGATAGTATCAAAACACAACGGCTCTTGTGTTGCAGTAAACTATGTTTTCATTATAAACTTATAATAAAAAATATTACGATATCTATCTATCTATCTATCTATCTATCTATCTATCTATCTATCTATCTATCTATCTATCTATCTATCAGTGGACGCTGAATCTAACATAGAGCGGTGACAGTAATCTTCAGGCCATACTGGTAACCTCAGCGTACACTTTTATATTTACATACACTATCTTTGATATTGAGCACATTTATCCAGAAATATACCATGGCCTAAAACTATATTTTTGTCATTATATATATATATATATGATCACTGTTTTCTTGTTTCTATCGCTTAAGACCCGGTGGCAGTACACTTGTGAATAACAGAGACTAAGGGGTGACTCCACACACGTGTGAGATCCAAAACTCGGATGCAATTGAACGTTAAAAAGTTCACACACACACACACACACACACACACACACACACACACACACACACACACACACACAGATATATATATATATATATATAATATTTGTGTGTGTGTGTGTATTGGACACTTCTTATTTGAAATAAACTCCCCTTTAGAAATCTTTGTAAAGAAAATGTGTCCTCCAGCAGAATTTGAAGCAGCGTCATTGTAGAGAAAGCTATTGTTTGATCTGAATTCTGGGCCGTTTTTATTCTGTTTAAGGAAAGTCTATCCCCTTATTCATTATTTTCTTGATAGCCCTTATCTGGTCAGTTTCTTACCCGAAATGTAAAAAAAAAAAAAAAAAAAAAAAAAAAATTATAAAGAATTAATGCATTAATTTTTGTTACTTTTTACTGGTCACTTCTTATTTGAAATAATAATTTCAATCAAAGCCGCAGTACACGTTTTCTTTACGAACATTTCTCGAATACTCAAATCGCTAGACGTAATACACACTGTTCAATAAATAAAAACGGAGCATAAAAATATAAGTTCCAATTATAATAACATTTTATGAAAAAAAAAAAAAAATTAAAAATAGATCCATTAATTCTTTACAAATGTATCTCCATGTATCTGTAGAATATATTTATAAAAATTACCATGATGATATTTGTATGTAATATGCAAAATTTACTGATACAATATCTCTATATAAAATACATAAATCGCACCTAATATGACAACCTGAAATCGACACTAGTGCATATTTTATTTTATCATATATATATATATATATATATATATATGTGTGTGTGTGTGTGTGTGTGTGTGTGTGTGTGAGTGGGTGAAAAAAGTTAGCTAAAAACAAAATCAGTGATTCCTGAGGGAGCACACACACACACATATGTATATATATACGCATGTGTGTGTATGCGTGTATATATATATATATATATATATATATATATATATATATATATGGTGTAATATATATATGTATATATTTTCCAATTTATTTGTTTGAACATTATTTATTAATTTTATTTATATAACTTCTATTTTGTAACATTCCGTAATATTTCGTAGAATATATATATATATATATATATATATATATATATATATACTTATTTCTTATATTTGCATAGCATTAAGCCTATATTATATACAAATATATATGTGTGCGTACGTATATATAGGTAGACAATATCTATCTATCTATCTATCTATCTATCTATCTATCTATCTATCTATCTATCTGTATAGGTTTCGATAAACGAGCAGATAGGCATAAAATACGTAATTCTGCGTCCTTTTCCGCTTTATACTCGAGTGATGTCCCTCACAGCAGAGTGAACCGTGCCAAGAGAGACAACTCCGAAAACTCAATAAATCCCCAAACAAAAACCTTGTAATAATTGCATGCGGTTATCCAATGGAACATAGGGTCGAATTTTGATGCTGCTGCAATTAGAAGAAGAAGAAGAAGAAGAAGAAGAAGAAGAAGAAGAAGAAGAAGAAGAAGAACGAAGACGTGTACATAGTGTAGAATTAGACAAAAAATAATAATATATTTGCTTCATGCTCAAGATATTCAGAAATAAAGTATGAAAAGTTAATGCTTTTGGTAAGAAAAAGAAAAATTGTTTAGCTTCCTTCTTTTTCGCTTTCCTTCTCCACTCTATATTTTCTTCTTTATTATTATTTTCTTCTTTTTCCTTTTCTTTCTTGTCTTCTTCATTTTTACTTTCTTTTCCTTTATAATTTCTTCCTCATGAGCGTTGTGTTTGGAACGAGAAATCGGAGAGCCGAGTTCAAATTCCAATTAAATTCGTCCCAATCACCTAACCGCAAATACGCTTGGGAAAGTTATTAACTCATCGCTTCTTCCTCCAGTTATGTGCTAAATAGTAGGACATATTGGGTTCTGTAGCCTTGGTTGACAATTAGTCTGCTGTAGAAAGTAATGACAACCTACTGCGGGAAAATTTTCTGCGTAGTCAGTAAATCATGATTGCCCAAGCATGTATCACGTATGATACTTAACTGAAAGAATAATCCATGATACTCCCCACATGGTACTCAACGCAATAATGGAATATTTTATTTGGAAAATGTCTCTTATAATATGATAAACATGTTAGTCTCACATTTCGTAAAGTCCTATTTTTTTAAATGATCATAAAATTTCTTCATTGGATATTTCACTACAAATAGACGGCAATTCAATTGATTTTTAGCATGGCCGAGAAGATTGGGCAGAGAATTAAACAATGTCTGCCTTGATAACCATGATGGAGAAATGTAACAAACTGGAAAATAATTTTTATGACAACACATCCGGCCTTCGTGTTTTAGGTTGATGTCTTTAGTTGAGAATGCAATGAGAAAGCTTCTTTACTTTGTTTAATTTCTACACTTTGTCCTGATTATATATTTTTCTAACAAGCATTTACAATTATGCAAAATTTAAAATGAGCTTCGTCCTTTCAGTCGAATTTAAGAGAAGACTGCTGGAGGTACTATGACTGAAGTATGATCATAAAAAACATCAATTAGCTGACACTTAGTTCTCACTGTCTAATTAGAAGTGGATTCCTCTATCTGTTGATTGCAAAATGATTAAAAAAAGGGAAGCGAAGGAATACAAGGCACAACGACAGGTGCTTTGATCTTCGGTAGAAATACCGATTAACGGGGAAATAATCACATAATTAGACCATTTCAAGCATTCTGTGAACACGCACGCACGCACGGACGCACGCACGCACGGATGCACGCACGCACGGACGCACGCACGCACGCACGCACGCACGCACGCACACTAACATATACACACGCACGCACGCATTAAAAAACATGGGCTTACATCGGACTTTTGATATTAGGCACAGTTAAAGTAACGTTAAGTTTTATCTATCATCTCTGTTAGAACACACACACACACACACACACACACACACACACACACACACACACACACACACACACACACACACACATATTTTAAATCCTAAAATGAAATAGCTTGTAGGTAAAAATATCAAAACCAGATTCTATTAATATTACTTTTTAATAAAATTTATATTAATAGAATCTAGATATTAAAAAAAATCCAATTTTTTAATAAAAATAATCCAGGTGGAGGGCTCGTTGTAAATAGTATTATCTATTTACAAAGCCAAATACGTATACTTTTTCAAATAAAACTCCAAAATATATTGTATGACCATTTCGCCGAGAAAAAATCTCGCTTCCTTAGCAATGATTAAAATCAAAATTTTATTGCAAATATGAGACAAAAATTCACATTCCGGAAGATCACTCAGTATAATTTCATACACAGGAAGTTTACATTAAAAGGAAAAAGAAAGTAAATAAGAAAAAATAAAGAGAGGGGAAGTTAAGAAAGAAAAAAATTAAAATTTGTCGTCTAGACATTGTTACGGAGGGGGAGGGAAGAAAGGGAAAAAGAGACGGAGAAAAGGGGTTCAACATTCGATTATAGAAGACTTTTAGATTACATCTGTATTAAAAAATAAAAACTTAAATTTGTCAGAGGAAGTGGTGGAAGGAAAAGAAAAATAGAAATAGGGTAGACAGGAAAAAAGGTGGAGCGGGAAAGAAGAAGAAAAAAAGGAAAAGTTTTCAGTAGTCATGGTAACGAATACCGGCTTTAGAGGGTGAAACGAAGGGATAGATAAATAAAATGGGTAAAGATAAAGGACAGGGAAAAATAGAGGAAAGAGGTAACATTATGTAATATTCAGCTCTGTTAAAGGTTTTTTCAAAATTTTTGTTTAAATTAATATTGTCTGGCTATTGTTGTTAGTTTATATTCTACTAATAGAATAAAAATGGGGGTAATATTATTTTAGAGTGGTTCTAAAACGAGAATTTTGACAAATAACACACACACACACACACACACACATATATTTAAAAGAAAAATTTACACAAAAAAGAGAAGAAAATATATGAGATAAAAATTGTTTTAGGAAAGTCTAAACAAATAAAAATTATTAGTAATGTAGATCAGTAATTGATATGAAAAAATTAAATGTAAATTTAGGCAAGGGAAATATTCGAAGATTAGAAAAGTACATTTAAAATTTAAGATTCGTCGCAATCTAAATTTAATGCGCTCGAAAAGTTAAGGGTTAAAGAGTTGGTCTATAAGTGCGTTTTAAGTAATATTGTAGTTTTGGAAAGAGAAAAAAGGCTTCTATAACACTGGAAATAGTTCTGGATTACTATTAGGAGGGTTATTATAAAGATTTAAAATTAAAAATACTGAAATTTAAAATTAACATTTAAAATTTAAAATTAAAATGAAAAATCTAAAATTTAAAATTCAACAGTTTAGATTTGTGGCGGCATTTGCTTATGAATTCTTTACGTCAATTTAAAAATAGGTTTGTGTAGGATACTTTATTATTTTAATTTTTTCAAGAAAGCATAGATTACATCTATCGTAAGGGTTTTTGTGTGCGCGGGCTGAGCTTATCAGTTTCCAATTAACTATGGGGTTTAGTCCTTCCTTCATTTGCCAAAATTTTCGGGAAGTGGATGTTTGAAAAGGAGTGCTCATGAGTATAGTAACGTTGTTTAAAATCCCCTGCGGAATTGCCAATATAAGTTTGGTAATTTTTCTTGTTGTTAGTTGGGTAGATTTGGGCTTTTGTAGATCTGCATTTGCCTCCCATATATATATATATATATATATATATATATATATGAGACAAATACATATATATATATATACTTTTATATGTAACCTGAAGTGTACATTATAACTAAAACATATATATATATATATATATATATATATATATTGTTCCTTATAAACCTAAGTTGAACTCTCCCAGGAATATCTACTCTCTGTAAAACTGTTTTTTTACGCACGGATATTACCTCACAAACGGATAAATTTTCCCCTGAATATTCACTTAAAAATATCCCCTACCCTTCCTTGCAATCTTTTACCCGATCCCTTACAGGGAAAATTATTGATTTCTTAAAGAGGCTACGATGGAAAACCCACTTCTACCTAAACCCCTCTGATAAACCCAATGACACAAATGAATATTACCGCCTGAAATAAAAAAAAAAAAAAAAAAGAAAAAAGCCAATCTACTGGAACACTTTAAAAAAGATATGTTCAACTTAGTTAAGAAAATCAAATTCAGGAAATCATCAAATAAATTCTTACAGGAACATCTATAAAATCAATCTCTCTCGCTACCAACAACTTATCACAAGAAAAATTAGCGGTACTTATAAAGTGGATAGAGACCATGAGACTGTATCCAAAATCAACGTAGATGCGGCTAAATGTGCAAGTAAACTTAAGATTGAAGACAGAATGGGAAAGATACACCTGAAAGATGCTTATTTGTTTGACCACAAACCCAACTTTGATAACAAACTACAAACAAGATTAATTAACCAATCAAAAACAGAACTAGGATTAATATAAAAAAAAAAAATTCTTTAAAAAGATAATAGACCACATACAAAAATTTTCCGTTATCAATCTGCAGAAGGATTCTGTAGATACTATTAAATGGTTCAAGGACATCCAAAATAAAGATAAGGCAACCTTCATTCAATTCGACATTATGGATTTCTAACCATCCATATAAAAAATCTATTGTTAGATAGTTTAAAATTTCACAAAGAACTTTGTAGATATTACTGATGAAGAATCTAAAATTATATTAGCATCAAGGACATCTATATTGTCCAACAATAATTCTACTCGAATTCTACTAAGAGCCATGGTGATAATGTTGATGTTCAACGGGTGCTTTTGATTCTGCCCAAATCGCAGATTTAATAGGAATCTAACCTAAACACCCTTAGTAGGATAGTGAACTCCAAACAAATAGGTCTATACAGAAATGATGGACTCAGCATTATTCCTAACAGTAATGGTCCACTATCATCTCGTAGAAAAGAAAGTAATTAGGGTCTTTGAAATGACCATGATTTAAAATAGAGATTTCCTCTAATTTAAAAATAGTCAACTTCCTAGATATTACCTTAAATTTGGCAAACAACACATACCAAAGAAGACGAAACACTAACCTACATAAACGTCCACTCTAACCACCATCAATAATTAAACAAATCCCTACAACTAAATACTAGAATATTTTTTTATCAATTTAACCCCAAGCAAGGCATTCCACTGCCACTATTGCGCAAGGGGTTATATAGGGGAAGGTCAAGAGAAAGAGATAGATATATAAATGCGGAAGGAGGGTGATAGACTGTTAAGGTTGAGGGTTGGGTAGATGGGAAGAGTGTTTGAAAGACTGGATGCAAGTTAGTGTGTTAGGAGGTGTCTATTGACCTTACTTGTAACTCCGAGATTGTAGTTGCCGCGTGGGCGCAACTGTATGGAAGGGGATTCTACAGATTATGAAAAGTGCGAGAAAAGAAGCTGTTGGAGTAGAAATTTATGGTTACATTTTATTGGTTTCACTGTAAAAGTTGCTAATCTAGTATCACGTGCAAATTCGCACCCAGGGGGCACCAGTGATCTAAGTCTATCGGCAGAAGCCGTGAAAGTATTTATAGAAGAGACACAGGAAGCTACGTCGTTGGGTGAGAGAGAGAGCAGCCGGCCTGCCAAGTCGGTATCGATCACATTACAGACTCTCCGTTGTATTTTGTCAAGAAGCCCGAGGAGAATAGCAGGGGGCACCCGACCAGATGTGGCAGAAGTATTCAACGCAAGGGCGGATGGTAGATTTATACAGGATAGGATTCAGACGGAAAAAACTTCCGGCACAGAGAACCTTCTTTCATAGCAGCGGATTTAGCATGGATCTGATATAGTCATTCCACTTGAGGTCCGCTGAAAGTGTGAGACCAAGGAGGCGTAGTGTTTTACTCTAGGAAGCATGCTAATGGGAGGTAGGTGCGATTGTCTATGGTGGTTAATTGATAGTGCAGCTTCGTTTTAGAAGCATTAAAGTTTACGAGCCATTTCTTACCCCAGTCCACTACGGATTGAAGTCCTTTTCAAGCTCGGCTGCAAGGTTCGCTTGTCGCCCACACCAGATTTTTGATCAAGGCGAGAGGCAAACTGTGGTGTCATCGGCGTACATACCTACTTGGGATCTTATGTATCAGAGACTATTAATGTAAATCAGAAAGAGCGTAGGACCTAGGATAGAGCCTGAGAACGCCTGCATTCGTATGGTAGTTCTAGGAGGCATGCGCTAAGCTAATGAACACCTTCGATGTGCGGTTAGAGAGGAAAGACTGGATTAGGTCAAACAAATGTCCAGTTATACCTTACAGCTCCGCAGTTTGCGTAGAAGGCCAGCATGCCATCGTCGAACGCTTTACTATCATCAAATATAAAATCTTTAATGAAAATAAACATATTACAACATCGTTTGAAAAAATGGCTTCAAACAGGAATTACATTACTTAGAATCCCCCAAAAGTACCAGAACTAAAGAATCTAAAAGAAGAAAAGAAGAAGAGCACAGTTTAACCTCCATTTCGTAAAAACTATCTAATATTAATATCGGGCAATACTTTCTGAAATTAGTTGATACACCTCAAGCAGAACAACCCACTAAGGAAAATCTGCAATAGAAAGACATTAAAAATTAGTCATTCCCGCACTAGCAAGATTAATAGTATGATCAATTAACATAATAATAATATACTAAAGAAATTTTATAACAATAAAACAATAAAGAACCCTCTGAAATCAGTGGAGGTAAAAATAAGGCTCAGTTGGAGGGAGGCAAATCCGAATAGTAATATACCAAGCAATCATCTATCCTAGCGAAGACAATAGCAGGAAAAAAAAACATAACAGGAATTTGCCGGATCATGGAAAACAACGCCTAATCACACTCAATCATTTTCAAACCTCACTTTCCCCAAACATTAAAGTGTTTCTCTCTCTACATTTTGGACCCTAAAAGACAGAAATCTTTCCCCTCAGATTGAATGGAAGATTATAGGAAATCTCAGACCCCCAATAGCTTTAGAAGCAGATGCAATTTATGCTTAGACGAAAAGATTCAAATTATCAAATTCAGAGAATCTAGCCAATTATTAAATCAGAGAAATGAAATAATTTTCATATGCCGCCATAAAAATAAATTCTAACCGTTCAACATAAAATCTTGAATCACCTCGTTCCGACACATTTACCATGTTCTTTTTCACATTCGTGTGGATCATTCGTTGGAGGATTTTATGGACCGAAGAAGTGAGGATAAAGATCTACCATATATCAAGGATATCAATCTAAGTACACAATGACTTTATATTATTACTATGTACGAAGTTAAAAAATCATCATGAACTATGTAATTGTAAATGATCTACTATAATGACTCCGATATAAATATTTCACGTATATAATGGGGTACCTAAGTGTAAGGTTAGATATTTTCATATATATTGGTGCACCTAATTTTGTGCAAGCTTCTATAGAATTTTGTGCATGTTTATATATATTATTGTATATTATATTGTGTGTATAGGGGGCACATAAGTATAAGTGTATTTCATGTATAAGAATGAACCTAATTATGTATATGTTTTTCCATGTGAGAACTCCTGTCTATATGTGGGTTGTGTTAAGCCTGGATGCAGTCAGTTGTGCATTCTTGAACTGATTATACCTTCATGTACTGATCATTCTACCCATATGTGTACAGGTTAATATCAAAATCCGAATGATGTATGCCGATATATATGGATATATATATGTGTAATGTTTGTTAAGACGTATGAAAAGAAAATATACCACCTCGTTTGGAAGTTAAAAGTAGATGGATAAGTGTACACAGGCGTATATTGCCTTTATGTATAGGGCTATATAAAAAGTTGCTTGTATACTTATATGATTATGTTTATATTTATGTATATATATATATATATATGGATGTGTATACATGTATGCGTGGCTCTGCTCCTCATAAAATTACAAGTGTGTGAACACAATAATTGTATGTGGATATAAATAGATGAATGTATATATAAAGAGAACACATTTATGAGTATATATACGTATGGATGTGAGGATGTGTGTAAGTATAAAAATATATGCGTATTATGGGAGTATGTGTGAGAATTATTAGCATAATTATATATATATAACACTCTTTATACGCGCGGAAATCCCGTCTTCCTGAAATGTATATATGTGAGTATACGAACGCAAGATCCGTATGTAGGCATGAAAGAGTGTAAGACGGTAAGTATGTATAAGCATAAAGACAGTAACATTTGTATGTATATGTGGGGATGTGCGCATATGTGTATATGGATATAAGTTAGGATACATGGGTGGGTTAATTTATAGGGTTACACATACACACATATACATAGAATTAGAAATAAACG